>CP135533.1:5988735-6087955 GCA_032402905.1 Khaya senegalensis
GATATAAAAATAAAAAATTAACAAATTTATTTATTTTTTATTAATAGAATATTTTTTTAAAAGTAAAATTTATACTTTAAAATTATTTATTAGTATAAATTTTAATTAATAATTTTTATACATTCAACTTTTTAATAAGTCATTTTTATATTAAAAATAAAATAAAATAAAATAAAAATGATAAAGATACTATATTAATATTATTAAATAATTAAAGATAATTTTATATTTTAAAATAAATTTTATTATATTTAAAAGAGATATTTATAATTTTTTATATATAATTATATTTACATATTATTTTATCAAATTTCAAAAAAATAAAAATTCCGTTAATTATCCTTTATTCTTTTGTCTGGACCGGGCCCCGCCGCCCCACCCCCCTCCCCCCAGTCCTTGGTTTGAAACAAGACAAGAGAGACAAGGCAACTAATTTTCAACCTAGAAAGGAATCTACTCTTTTCCATTCAATGGTACACGCCGAGGTCGTGATAACTGGACTATGCATTGCACACGGACATCCCCTTGCTTCTTCGTCATCCATGACGCATTCTCTACCCATTCAACCCCTTTTTTATAACGAAAAAAAAAAACTAAGTCGAGTCAAAATTGAACGCGTTCTAGTATCGAAGTCGGACATCAAATTGTGATTGGCTTCCGCAGATAATCCCTCCCTCCCAATTTTCTGATCGAAGAATTTGACCACGGCTCTACTCTGGTGAGACCTACTATATTTAAAGGGGAAATTATCTGTCTCATCTAAACAATTACAACTTCTTAGAAACAAAGAGAAAGGTACAGATGGCTCAGTTATTCATTAAGCAGGCAAAGCAATATGCAGAAACTCGACCAAATTACCCAGATGAATTGTTCCAATTCATTGCCTCCAAGACACCACTTCACGACCTTGCATGGGATGTTGGCACCGGAACCGGACAGGCTGCTGCATCCGTAAGCCTATGCTACATTTCATATTATTTATTTATATATTTATTTGTTCTGCATTTATTTATTTGTTTATTTATAACATATCAGTAATACATATTTATAAAAAAAAAAAAATTTCAGCTAGCTAGGATTTACAAGAACGTAATAGCCACAGATACAAGTTCAAAGCAACTGGAATTCGCAACAAAGCTACCCAACATTCAATATAAACTTACTACTCCAGCTATGTCCATGACTGAGCTTGAACAGAATGTAGCTAAACAATCGAGCGTAGATCTTGTGACAATTGCTCAAGCCATGCACTGGTTTGATCTGCCCCATTTTTACAAACAAGTCGAGTTCCTACTCAAAAAACCCAACGGAGTAATTGCTACCTGGTGCTACACCGCCCCTGAAGTCAATGAATCCGTAGACGCAGTTTTCAAACCATTTTACTTCGTTGACGCCGGTCCATTTTTTGAACCACCGCGTAAATTGGTGGACGACAAGTATGCGAACATAGATTTCCCGTTTGAGCCGGTCGATGGAGAAAGTAATACGGGGCCATTTGATCAGTTTGTTATAGAGAAGGTTATGGATTTGGATAGTTATTTCACGTACTTAAAGTCGTGGTCAGCATATTGGACGGCTAAGGATAAGGGCGTGGAGCTTTTGACAGAAAATGTGGTTGAGAATTTTAGGCGTGCTTGGAATGAGGACGGGGAGAAGCAGAAAATTGTTCGGTTTCCAATTTACTTGATGATTGGAAAAGTGGGAAATAATTAATGAGATAATTCAACTGTTTCATGTTGGCTTCTCATTTTGATATAAGTGGAACAATCAATTCCCTTTGTCTGATTGTTCCGCATTTCTGTTTCTGTGCGGGTGATCGACCCATTCTGAAACTGTTATTTCTCTTTAATTACTAGTAAGAGTCTGAATAATTCCGTTAAATTTCTGTTAAAGTTTCAGAAAGAATTAGATTTCAAATCCTGATGTAACCGTACAAAATTAGTTAGCTTGCTGTCCGCAGTGCACCATTGAATGAGAGTAGAGTGCAAGGTTACTCTCAGGTTTCCTTTGACATTGTGTTTTTGCAAAGGAAGTTTAAACAAATTTTTGGATACACTTATTTTTATCAGGACATACTCTTTTTTTTATTATTATTAATATTTCCAAACAGTTATAGTTTAAATGTCACTATGCCGCCTGAATATTGAAACTTTAATTTTCTTTATTAATTCGACTTTTATATATATATATATATATATATATATTTTATAGATAATAAAATCTTTCTATTTTATAAATAGAGCATTTCTTGTACAGATTTATGCACTATTGCTGTAAAGAAAGCATTCTCTCTTTTCTTCTTTTTTTTTTTTTTTTAAATTATTTTCCATTCATAGCTCTCAATTACTAAATCTTAACCAACTTTTTTATATGGGTATGAAATGAGGATTGCTATTGCAACAACTGGAAATTCATTGGAATGTACTCACAAATAAAGAAACTACTTTAAATACTATCTTAAATAGTATGTAATTACATAGTAATTTAATAACCATCTCTAGTACTAATTAAATTTGATAAACACTTGTATATATAGTTAATAGTCAATTACATAGTTAAATAATTAGTAGTTATAAAGTGTTTATTATCATTGCCAAACAAACAATTAGGATGTGTTGGGTTAGAGGAAAGGAGGGAGAAAAGCAAATAAATCCTGAAAGGATAAATGTGAATTTTTCTGTTTGGTTGTAATAAAGAAGATAAAAAAAAAAAAAATGATTCTTACAATCCTGATATGCTCAAGTGAGGGATCCTATTTTACCTATTCGATGTGAACTTTTAATTTTTATTTATATATTTTATTATAAAATTTTGACTTTAAAATAATTTAATATAATTTTTTTAGTTAACTATTTGCTTATATAGTTAACTATTATATTATTTTAATTATATATATAAATAATTTATTATTATAAATTATTCACTCTTCAAGTATCAAAATTGGAATTCAATAAAACCTAGATATTTGCTATAATGTAACATGTAGATTCTAAAATATTAAAGTTTTTATCAGTAAAGCCCATTATTATATTTAATTTTTTTATTAAATAATAACAGATTCCTATACTGTTACTTCTATTGTTAAAATAAATGGTTGACTATAATTAATAAGATAAATCATATTTTTAACCAAATGAAATGTAAAAATCATGGTAAAAAAAAAAATAATACTATACAAGTATATTTAAGTACAACAAAAAAGTAATTAATGAATATCACTTGAGGTTTTGTCCAAAACTTAGTCTTATGTCAGCAATCTCATCATACAATCTCCATCTCTATTGCTGCCCTTCTGAAAGCTTTCTGAATTTTTGACGAAAATACTCTCCATTTACGTTTATGGCCGGCCTAAGTTCAAGATTTGTTATATTTGAGTCCAAATGTGAATGTTTTGGATAAAATACCAGAGTCCCATGTTTTGTATTTTAAACCGATGCTTTTAAAAACTAACAAAACAAAGCTACGAAAAAGCCGAAGTCCAACACAGGGAAGAAAGCATGAAATTGAGTTCACCTACAAACAGAAAAGAAGCAAAATTGAGTTCCCCTGTATTCGAAGAAGGTCGGCAGATGTGAAGAAATTCGGTGACAGCCCATTCTCTATCCACACCAGGTATTCTCATGTCACTGCTTCGTGTAAAATGTAAATGTTGGTGCCATGTAATTGATTTAGGGATAGAAAATGATAATGCTAGGTTTAGAAACCAATCTAGGCTAGTTTTATGCAATTAATATTTCGTTTGTGTTTGATTTGGTGTGTGAGCTTTGAGAGAATGCAAAAAATGGAGTTTTGGGGATGACGACAAACAGTGCTACCCTTAACAAAATTCATCAAGTGAACAAAAGCAACAAAAGGGTCTTCGTCGACGAAAATCATCGAGAAAGCATGGTTTACGTGGGTCAACAAACCCAGATTAGGATCTACACTTTTTCCATTCGAGTTGGCTTGACCCAATTTTGCCCTGCAATAAATCCTGGCCCTTGATTCTTTTGAGTATAACAAAATCTGATGCTCTAGATGCTGTCATGCGTCGCTAAAATAAGTATCAAAGGTACCGATGTATCACTAGCAATAACCTTCTTATGCTTAAGTCAGTAAAATTTTAATTCAGATAATTTATGCAAATAAAGAAAGTGTTTATAGGATAAAGAAAAGAAAAAGTTTTTGAATCTTTTTGACAAGGTAACCTCCTGATTGCCTCTCCCTTTATGTAGACTTTGGTAAACGGTTGTAAGCAATTGAACCATGATTATTCTATTTCAATCATCTGCCATTATGAGAGTGGTGAGCGGTTACGCAAACCCATGTTCCCCTGTAACACAATGGATGGTTAAGCAGATAATGTGGTTCTTTAACCGTTAACAAACCCTTATTTGTTGGTACATTAGGTCGTACCCCTATCAACTAAATTGTTAGATAGAATTCTTGGCTTCACAATCTTTTGATGTTGATTTGTTCTGTAGCAATCAGAATAGAGTATGTTGATTAAAAAAAAAAAATCCTCAAGTCCTTGGTATCACAGGATATGAAGGCACAAATATTTTGTTGGCCATTGATTTCACTTCTTTTGGTTGAATCCGAAGTTCTTAAAGCTACCATATGTTACCATCTAACAAAATGTTTTGGTGCCCCAATGAATGAATTTAATCAACATATTCTAAGCCTTTGAAAAGCAAAAATAACCACTGTGTTTGGAAAGGGAATTTGGGGCAGAGGACACAAGTTGGAGTAGACTTATTCTTCTGCAATTTTGGATGACCAGAATTTACACAGAGTGGCCTTGAATGAAATAGATTTTCAGTCTTTTTTAAAGGCTCAAGTCATGTATTTTTATTTCATAATTTTATTTCACCTAGCCTTTATTTATTTATTTATTTATTTTTTTGCTTAATCAAATTCCTAGATGTGAGATTTGCAGATTTAGTTTTGTTAAATTCAAGACTATTACTTCTACCATTTATTAGCAATTTAATTTTTCTTTTTATCTTTAAAGTATATTAATCTTATTTGAATAAAAATTATGAAGATGGAGAGCATTGAAACTAGAATCAGATGAGAAGTGCTAATGAGCATGAAGCTATAGGTAAGAGATTTAATTATATTAAAGTATATTAAAAAATAAGGTTTACTCGTAAAAATTTATTGTGTAACGATTTTTATTTTTTACTAACTTATTTACTTTAACCATGGATGGACGTTCCTGGAATTGTGCTGTGGTGAATTTATTTGGAAGTGCTGATTACTTTTGTTGAGTAATCTAATTAAATTCATTCTAGACACTTTGCATTAATCTAATTTTCATTTGGTATTAGAATAGGTTCATTACGAAGTTTTAATTAACTTAGTATGATCTTAAAACTCTGTTCTCTAAAATGGATAACACTGAATTAAAGATCTGGTAACTTGGGTTGTCCTCCTTTGTTTGATGGATATAATTATGCATATTGGAATGTTAGGATAGAAGCCTTGATATAGGCTTTAGGAGATGTGAGTGACAATGTTGAAAATGGATGGACACTTCCTGTGACTAGATAAGGATCAAGTACTGAAACTAAAATTGTCCCTACACCAAAATCTCAGTGGTCTACCCAAGAAAAGAGTTCGCTGTTGAGTAATAATAAAGGAAAAATGCAATCTTCATGATTGTTAAGGAAACAGTATTTAAACACATCTTTGCTTGTAAAATTGCCAATGAAGCATGAAACATATTAGAAATAGCACAGGAAGGAGACTCTATTATAAAAGAAAATAAATTACAACTTAATGACATTGTTAATAAATGAATTAGAAACTTTGTACTCTTTCTATCTAAGACTTAATGACATTGTTAATAGAAGTAATTCATTATGTGTCACATACTCTAATAGTCAAATTGCAAGAATGTCAATCTTCAAACTCTAAGTATTAATTCTGAGATCCCAAGAATAAATTTTGAAACCTAATAATTTAAATTAGAACTCAAGCCCCAAGAAAGCTAAAATTCAAATTAAATAACTTTGACCTAATGGTTAAAGGAATTAAGAATCAACTGTAAAAATCTAAACTCACACTAATCACAAACCAAAAGTGTAAAAAAAAAAGTTTGTACACTACAAGAAAAATGTCTTGGTAAGTTCACAAAGTTTAAGAATCAAGGAGAAGAATAATTTTCACAACCTTAATTGAGTAAAATTCAATCTTTCTTTATAATGTTAAGCTCTTTTATATAAAGATTACAATTAAATCTTAAAACAATTAGAAATAAAAGTCCTAATATAAACTAACTATAAATGAAAGTCCTAAAACAAATAGAAATAGTAATTAAATAAAGCATATGCTTATGTGGCATTTTTAAACACACTAGAAAAAGAACATAACATAAAGATCCAAATAAAATGTCACAAATACATATCCCAAAGAAATTACGATTCTCTATTGCCCTTATGATTGGTCCAATTGGCACGAGTAAAGAATCCTCATGAACTTGTTATTGATTCTCATCAAATGGACCCAAAATTTTAGTTGGAAAGCTCAAAACTTATAAAAATGATCTTTCCATTAAAAATACACAAAGAGTCCAGGGCTACCTTCACCTTAAATTTGGATGACTTCGAGTCTAAGTTCAGTGATGATGACTCAGAACATTACACAAAAACTAATTTTCTTGCATTCTCGAGTGTTGTTGCTTGTGTTGATTACCCAAGCAATGATTCTGAAGATTTTGCTTTATGTGATTATTTTGTTTCAACCGATGTTTCTATCTCTGGTTCTGTTTTGAATCTGTATCTAGCAGCCTTAGTATTGAAAAAGAGAAACATGATAAGACAATTAATTATCAAAAAATGTTTAATTTAGCCATAAGAAAGAATGACACACTTCAAGATCATATTAAGCCAAATGTTGAAGACAACATTTTCACATTTCAAGAGTTTGAACAGGAGAAACAAGATTTAATTGAAAAAAAATGATAAGTTAAATGAAGCTAAAAGAGAAATTGAAATGGGGTATAAGGCAACTTTAGTTGATCTTGAACAAGTCAAAGCAGACTTAATTGCCTTTAACAAAAAGCTTCAATTTTTTAAAAATGGGTCAAAGAAACTGAATGAAATATTAAGTGTTGGTTAGTTTAATAAGACAGGTTTAGGATTTCAACAATCAAGTGTTTTTAATAAAACTACTCCTCTCGCCACAGAATGTCAATGCTTTAAATGTTGACAACTTTGAACCAAAACTCAATATTCATGTCACATGTCATATAGATTAGAAAATGCCACTCCATGCATTATAACACATTTCATGCATCATGTTTAATATGATTTATATGATATTAATATTTTATGTAATTAATGAGGCTAATTAATATGTGAATAACTTATTTGATCAAAAATATTTGAACAATGAATTAAATTTATTACATATTTTTAAAAACAAATACTAATAAACCTAAATGATTGAGTAGGAAAAGGTTTATAACCTAAGGGTTCATTCTCGGTTCATTTAGATGGGTTAATGTAACCCTTATCTTGATCTAATTTAGGGTCTTGCTCCTTATAGGAAGGTGACTATTGGTTGTCTTCTAAGGATAAATTTTTTTTTTTGGGTAAAATCACTCAAGTATCACACTCAAGTATCACATAAGTATTTCTTCCAATAGAAGTTTACTTTATGTTAGCTTAAAGTTGATTAACACAATGGTCATGCACTTATTTTTTTTTTAAAACTAATTCCCTAAAAAAAGAATTTCAAATTATTGAGAACCAAAAACATGGTGGTTATTGTTGTTTGAATTATGATATACTTTTGGAAACAATAATAATTAGAATGATTTCTATTTTAATTTGATAATTAATCATTTTCTTTATAAGAATTTAATTAATTACCAAGTTAAAGCACCATAGAGTAATACAGGTTGAAATTGGGTAGCTGCATTGGTATGCATCAGGTAATTTATTCTAAAAGTATTTAATATGGATCATTAATATGGAATATTATTTCATGTTTGCTAAAATTGTTCAATCCACCATTAATATTAACACAAAATGTAGTAACCCAATTTAACTAGCACGAAATTGTCCACTTTAGTGACTTAAGATGGCACAATGGGTTTAGTCTTGCCCCCTCATAGTTTTGTTTCTAACATTCAATAGTGTAAGACCTAAACTCAAAAGGTCTCATACTAGTTGAGAAAGCTAACAAACTTATAAGGCACAACTCAATGTCACTTTCAATGTTAGTGTATACCTTAAAAATCATTCGTGTTGGTTTTGGGGGCATTTTATCTTGTGTTAATAATTTATAAATAATAAAAGAAAGAGTTTCTTAATTCAAATGCATAAACAACTTTATTTATTTTATCATTTATTTAAATAAAGTATGTATATAAATTGTCCATATAAGTCATTTAATAAGCCAATAACTTATTACATGATTTCCTACAGAAGCAATATTAAGTGGGCAACAATATTAAATGCTTCCAAAAGGATATCAAAACTCGGTATAGATACAGATGTCGATGATAGTCATGTCATTGAGGCATTAGTATATATTAATAGTTAATTACTTGTTTTTTAAACGCAACCAAATAACTATAAATAATGTGATATTGCATGTAGTCAATAACTTATCGTATGGTTATACTAATGTGTGATGTAGTTCTTTGACCTAAGATATCATGGTTAGATTTAATATGAATACATATGATTCATATAATGTATAAGTACGAGACTAATTATATCTTGTATGATAAAATTTGTTTGATTATATGTTATTCGTCTATTGAGACAAATAATAATTAAGACAGGATCTGTTAACTCAAAATTATTAGATTCAGAGTACCCATTGACTTCATTCGAATTTGAGTTCTTAGATGAATGTCAATAAATATCTGAAACAAAAATTTCTTGCTAGTGTATATTTCCCGTTATGTATAGAACTCGTATAAAAATTTTTCGAAATTATGTAGGTGCATTATATCTTCATTTATGACATGTTTATAACACATCTTGCATATAAAAATATTAAATCGAGTATATGTTCATATAGCTAGCATTAAAAATCAAGGCATGTAATGTTATTAATATTTTTATATTATTTATTTAATTTCTTGATTTTATATTTTATATAAAATTAGAAATCAATAAAATCTTAGAAAATGGCATAATTATAAACTTCATAAATTAGTAAGGTTATTTTAGGATTTTTCTCATTAAATCAAGGATAAATTAGTAAATTCATAACTTATTAAATTAGTAAACAAATTAAAATTTTACATTTAGGTCATAATTGATATGATTGGATGTAATAAAGTAGAAGTCAAAAATTTTGACTATATAAATGCACCATGGCTGACATTCTTTTCATTTTAGCCTTTTCCAAAATTCTACAAGTTTCTATCAAATTCTCTCATCTTCTCCACTCATTCCTTTCATCTCCTACCATTGATAAGTTACTCAAATACCCTAAAAAAATTGTAGAAGAATCCTATAGCTATAAACAAGCTTAGATCAAGCCATAGACGCCTAGAAAATTATTTACCTCTAATTAGTTTTTCTCGAAGGAAAAATTGAAAGAAAATTCAAGAAAGGGGATTTTAAGCTTAGGAGACCTTTGGTAAATTTTTTTAATCATATTCTATGTCTAGAATCATGTAGAAAGCCCATAGGAAACATGTTAGAAATTTTTTATTTTGAATCTTAAGAAATTGAAAATATAATATGCGTATGCATATGTTTTTAGTTGATTGATGATGAAATTGATGCTTAAGTGAATATATGTTCAAAAAAAGTTAATTATGTTAAGATGTGTATATGAATATATTTTGGTGTTTAAATAGATGTGAATTTATATTTGGTTGTAGAAAGAAATACATTTAGTAATATGTGTGTGTGTGTGTGTATATATATATATATAAGTGACATGTATGATTTAAATTTGGTTAAAATGATTCTTAAGCTATATTAAACAATTTTAATACATGAGAATAAAATTAAATGAATATTTAAGGTATAAAAAATGTGTGATATAAATTGATATTAAATTGTATAAGTTATAAATTTTTTAAAATTATAATTAGATATGGTTGAAAATTTGGAATTAGTAACTATTTGATACTATGATTTAATATATAAATTTCTATGCCTTTGATTTATGATAACATGCATATTTGATTTCCATTGTGTTTAAAAAGGGTGATATATTATATGTAAGAGTTTAGAATTAAATTGGTGAAAATTTGGCAAGAAATAGAAGTACTAATACTAAGTGTAGTGTAAATTTGTTTGTAATATAGTTTGGTGCAATGAATAAACTTATGGATTAATTTAGTCCAACTTTGCAAACAATTACTCAGGACTCCCTTACCATTCTAGTCTCTACTGTAGCTTCTATAAATCAATCTTTACCACTGGAGGAAAAGTTATTAGCCTTCATTGGAGTAGGCTTCACCAAAACACTTTAGAGACTTTGTTGTGTTCGCAAAGCTGGCTTTGAATTCAACTTGAAGGTTAGTACTGTATAATAATGTATTGATTCTAGTGTTTTTCACATTTATTTCCTTATGTTTGATGTCATTTTGTCGATCAGTCCAATAACATTCATTAGTTGCATCATTCACTTATTCTCAGTCATCATTTCTAATGGAGGAAGATAAGTGAGGACCTACATAGTTGAAAATATATTTTTAGCTGTCAATTAAAATTTTTATCTTAAATTTATTCCAATTGTAATGTAGTGCAAAATTATAGTGTGATGAGCTTATTGATAATGAGTATAATGAGTATCAAATATGCAAAACATGATGAGGTTATTGCTTTTATGACATTTTCATTTTTTTTCACTCCATTGTTATTAATTTGATTTAAAATGATATATAACATCTATTAGTGTGTGTGCAATTTAATATTATTGTTGTCTTCTTCAAGATGTTTGATTCTGAGGAGAAGTTTCAACTAATTCAGCCATGGTTAATTGTTTAAAGGAGATAATTTTTGAAGCATCATCTTCACTATGTCTGTAGGATTTCTTTCTAATGTATTAGGATTTTGTTTAATACATTTTTCTTGTTTGAATTCCTTATTGATGAATAATAAATTTACTAAATATTATTACATTTAAATTGAGTTTTATATTGTTATTTAATATATTTTTGAATATGAATTTTCATCATAAATGATGATTTAGAGATTTATTAGTTGCTATATAAAATCATGTAAAGGAAAAATAAATTAAAAAAGAGGAGGACAAGTGAAAAATGCATTGATGATATATATATATATATATATATAAAATAACGCATGACATTATTTAGAGTTATACAAGTTTAAAATGTTAGTTTAACATCAAATTGAACCCTATATATGCATGTTGACTTGTGGTTCGCCAAAGAAATAATAGTGTAAAAAGGGGGTGTGAGTGCAAGTAGTGGATAAAAATTATATATAAAATATGTCTAACTAATTTTTGGTTATTTTGATTAGATATGAATATTCAATTTTTTGGTTGAATATGAATACAAATATTAGATATATAATTTTTAATGGTTACGGATAAAACACGGATATTGAGTCTTTCGATCGAATACGGATTTGGATATCTCAAATTGTTTGAATGTTCTATTCGTTGTTATCCCTATGATCAAGGTTTTAGACCTTGTAAAATAATAAATATTTTATTTTTATGAGGTGGTCATACAAGGAAGACAAATATTTTTCTTATAGTTTAAATTGTGTTCATAATCTATAAATAGAGTTGGATGCTCTATCGGATAAGATTGATTTGTTGTTTGTGGCAATAAGGAATAAGGAGTGTCTAACCATCTAAAGTGGTGACTTTAGGGCAAAAACAAATTTTCATAGTGCATGTATTGAACATAGACCAAGGGAAGTTTTATTTTCAATATTGATAGTATTATTGAAATTAAACTGAGCAACTAAGGTACTAACTCATACCTAATCCTTCAGTGGATGGTGTGATTCTGGTTTGCAGGTAATGGCCTTTGATTAGAATAGAAAGTGAGACCTATTAAGAATAAAGGTCAATACCTTAGCTAGTTAGGACTGTAAGATCTACAGCAAGTTAGAACCATTGTTTATAGATAAGGAATATAATAACTCCGAAAAGGTTTGAGGAATATCACCTTGTAGATATTGCTTGATCTTGAATGATTAACCTTGATTATTTGTTCAATGAAAGAGTTGATTAAGTTAAGATTTAATTAATATAAATCTTTAAAACATTCATTAGATGTAAAATTGGTCAAGGAGTAAGATGTGGTTGGAGAGGTAAGAGATCATATTCTTAACTCTAATTATTGATATAATATTCCAATGAGGGTATTTGTGTAAATCTATTGCTTAACAGATGGAGTTAAGATATTAAATTTAGTGAAATTAGATTTATGAGGTTATCTTAGAAAAGAATACCTAATCCATGGGGGCAACTTTGAACTTACAGTAGAATAGGCCGAAGTTAATGAATTACAGCTCACTGCATTTATGAGATAAAAAGGATAAGTGTCGTTGGGTTTGAAATTTAGTATGGATCCTCTATAGAGATGTTCATAATATCTGATAATATATGTTGGATTGAGAAAGAATTAAGTTTAATTTGTTGGTGATTATTTGATGATTTTCAATGGACATAACATGGGAAGTCTTTAGTATTTGAACTATAATCAATTAAAATAGTTTTTAATTGATATTAAACCAATTATTTAAAAAAGTTAATTCTTAGCTTAGTTATTTAATTAAAGTTGGGCTCGTATGATTGAGCTTGGGTTTAAGTTTAATTAGTGTTTGGTTTTACTGCAAGGGTTGTAAACATCAGTGAACTTAAATGCCAAAAGGCACTAAAGACATTTATTAACTAATTAATGTTTTAAAGTAATTTAATTTAAATTAATTGAATTATCTTGAGATCCGTTGAAGATTACGTTGTTAAGAAATAGAAATCTCTGGAATAAAAATATAGAAAATTTAATTTGAATTAATTGAATTTTCTCTCTCTCTTAATTTTTTTTTTCTTTAAAAAGGGAAGAAGTTCATCTGTTTGTGCCTACACAGAGATCAGAGGAATAGTTTATCTCCAGGAACGCTATTTGATGTAGAAAATTTAACATAAATAAAATAATAATAATAATAATAAACTGTTATCAATTGTCCAAGATCGAATTTATCTTCATCAAATCTTTAGCTAAAGAGTTTTCGCTGCTCCAGAAAAGATTTCAAGAAATATTCGGAATTTCAACAACTGGATATTTTGACTGGCATCAATCTAAAGAAGAAGACTTATATATATGATTGCAAACTGAGCACCAATCGCACTTTTAGCTGGTGGCTGAAAATTAAGACGAGTTTTTTGTTGGCTATTTTTCCTATTTTAATCATCAGTAAAATAATTAGGGTGGGTGTATTGACCCATTTTCCAAAAACTTACTACTTTTCTGAATATGTTAAAATTATAGAAATATAGATCGGTTGCTGAAAATAATTAGAATAAAAGGCCCTTTTTTGACAAAACAATAAAGTGGTTGGCAATGAAACTTCTTTCATCGATCACTTCACTCCATATGTAGCCTCTACCCTAATCAATGCTTAAGGGATCATTGATGAGATATGGCAGCTTGTATATCTTATGCTTAAGAGAATTGATTTTAAATGTGTTTGGGTAGATAGTACAGAAATCGTTAAAACATATGAATTTGGATTTAAAGTTAACTGACCTTAATCAAATGGGTCATAAATATGATAACTTTATATTGGCTTTTAATGTCAAGCAAGCCGGTTCTTTGTGTGTGTGTGTGTGTGTGTGTGTGTGAGAGAGAGAGAGAGAGAGAGAGAGAGAGAGAGAGAGTAAATTGGTGATCTGTTCAGTGGCTGAAAGAGTTAATAAGAAATGCAGAGTAATTAGGATTGGATATATGACATGGTGCTACATGCACCTTTGTGCAACAAAAATGCCTCAATGTGAGATTTGCTAATAATGATGATGATGAGATATAGATTAGATATTGTGATAGTATTTTGGGAATAAAATAATTTAAAACAATGAATACTTTGGTATTTAATTGTGATTTTATTTGGTTTTATTTCCCATATTTATTTATTTTACCTTTGTTTGTAATAAATACTGTTTTAATTTTGCTTACAAATTTACAACCTGATTTATGTGTATTTGCATTGCAGGTTTTCGCGGACATGGTTGAAAATGAAGAAGAAAATGCCGGATAAGAAGAAGATGGAGATCGTGTATAATGTATGCTTTTGACGGGAAACCAGTCATTGGTGGAAAGAAGATACGATGATTGGAAAATTGTTCAAGTATACAATCATTACAAAGTCATATTTGGCAAGCATTTTACGAAGAAAGTGTTATCTGATGACTTTTTGAGTGAATTATTACAAGGTTTAATTCCCATACAAATACTGAAGTTACCAGCTCTAATAAATATCCCCACAAAACACAACTACCAACCCTCAAGTTAAACAGCATTTGTTCAAATTCATCCACATTAAAATGGCTTTTTTTATTCGTACGCAAGTTATGTTTAATTAAATATACATAAAAATTATGATATTTTTATTTTGTATACTTTTTATAGATTATAAATAATTTTTTTTATGAATTTATTTAGTTTCTATTTTTTTTATAATAATTACAAAATTTTGAGCTGGAGAATTTCTATATATTTTTTAAATTTTAAAAATTATGTGTAATGGTTCAAAGATTATATAAAACAAAGTATATTTATACTAATTTTGGTGGTTTGACTGTAGTAATTATTCTTTCAAACTAGAGGGAAATGGAATTTGGTTTAAGGAGGGGAGCAAATGGCATTTTTCAGCTTTTAAAAGAATATGTGACTACATTTTGATCATGTTTGGACAGCATCAAGAGCAGCCAAACTTTTAGGGTTATATGAAATTATTCAGTTAAAATATTGAGGATTTAATAGTCAATTTTTTGGTAATCTTTTGGGGTTCAAATATCTTTTTTTTTTTTTGGTTTGTTTAAATTATATAAAAGAAAAATGTATTAATATTAGGTTAGGTTCTTTTAATTTAAAATTTTTAACTTAAATTAAGACATCAATTTTAAGTGGTTCATGTATGCAATACAAAGATAAATAATAATGTTGAGTTGGTAATACTAAATTTTAATTATTAAATTTACTTGAATAGCTCATTTATTTTAAGTTAAAATTTTAAATTAAGAAACCCACCCAATAATATATACACCATGTTTCAAGAAAACTCCATCAATATAAAATTCTCTTATTTATTTATTTCTTTTTTTCTTTTAAAATTAATTTCTTAATTGTTAAGGAACAGCCTAAACAGCCCACAGTATATATTATAGAGGATTGTTTTCTAATTTCTTCCCTCCTTTAATTATAAGGAATTTTATCATATATATTTTTTAAAATTTATGATAATTTTATTTTATAATAAATATTTTTAAGAAAATATAGTTATCTCTTTTCTAACAATAAGTTTATTAATTAAAAAATAAATACACCTCTTATTTTTAAAATTTTCATAATTAAAATTCTAATTTATTCATCCTTATTAGAGATAAAATCTAAAATAAATAAGATAATATTTTATTAATATTAATTTTTTAATAAATTAATTTAAAACTACTTACAACTTGAAATAAGATTTATAATTTTTATTAAAAAAATAATACAACAATTGAATTGTAAATTTTAAAGTTTAATATAAATTATTTTTTAAATAATATATTAAATAATATTTATTTTAATTTTATATTATTAAAATTTATAATATAAAACAGTATTTTATTTTGAATAACTAAATAAAGAAAGAGTATTTTTATCTTTTAATTAGTCAACTTAAGTTCAAAATAAAGATGGCAATACTTAGGGGATGGAGACAAGAATGATCTTGTCTCCATAATAAAAAAATTTCTTAATCCTCGTTTTATTCTCATTTTAAAATGAGAATTTTAATCTATAACCCATCCTCATTTATTAATATTAAATAATAAAAAATTTATATAAAATATTAACAAAATCAAATAAAAATAATAAATTAACGTGTATCAATTAATTATAATTTATATATAAATATTAATAAATTAATATGTCATTAAATTATAACATCAATTTTTAATAAAAATAAAAAAATAAATTAAATAAAATCTTTAGAATATAATTAAATTTTGTGTTCATTTTCTAGAAAAAAATATTAAATTTTTTTATTATTTTTGTGAAAAAAATATTTTATTTTATAGATAAAAAATAAAATTTTAAGAGTTATTGTTTTCTTTATTAAATTTATATTAATATACTAAAATTTAACTTAGTGATTATAATTGATCATTTAATTTAATATTAATTAATTATAATATTTTTATTTTGGTAAATTTTTAGTTCATAAGAAAGTAAGTTAAGTGGGTTCTTTTTTTTTGTTTCACAAAACATGTTACAAATTAAAATTATTATAAACCTTAAGGGTGGTATGTGATAAAACCCCTTAATTATAAATAAAAATTGTAAGAAAATATAAAAGGCCCAACCCAAACGCCAATAAAACCATTTCCTTTGGTCGTCGAAATTGAATAATCTCTGCGATTTGAGATTCTGAGTATTCATCATCACACATCTAATGGAGGCCAAGATCAGCAAGTTTTTCGATTCCGTTGGCTCCTTCTTCAGCGGCGGCGATCAAATCCCCTGGTGCGACCGCGACATCATCGCCGTATGCTCTTTTTTTGTGTTTAGATTTGAATTTTGTTGAGAATTATTTTCAAGCTATTTGCACAGAGCAAAACCTATCTGCAAAGGCCAATTTTTCTTGTATTTTCTTTTTTATGTTTGTGGGAATCAATGAAAGGAGCCTGTAGATTCCTATGTTGAAATTGTGTTATCCTTTTCCTTTGCTACTGTATCTCTGTATTTGATTTTTTTTTTTTTTCCTAAATTTGGGATATGATTCTGTCCTTATGCTTTATTTTAATGCGTTTAAGAATCAGCTTATCCTATGGAGGAATTAACTTATTCCATTATAAACTTTCTTAATTATTTAAATTTGTACCAGAAATGATGCAATTAATTTGATTCCCTTCCTTTTCCGTGCCACCAAACATATGTTTGATTTATAAGAAATTGGGGTTTATTTTAACCCAACTCTTTGATCTATTGCCAGGGCTGTGAGAGAGAGGTTGCCGAAGCTACTAATGGCGGCTCTGATAAACAGAAGAGTGAAAGCATTATGCGGTTGTCATGGGCTCTTGTTCACTCTAGACAAGGAGAAGATGTGCAACGTGGCATAGCAATGCTTGAAGGTAAAGTAAACAAGTCATGTATTAGAAGTTCATGTTTTATTTTGTGACTTCCTTGTTTCTTTTGTAATGTTTGAGTTACATTGCCACTGTTTATAAATGCTTTGGCTCAACCATACGAATCTATTTCATTTCACCATCAATAAATTATCTGCTGATTGGAATTTGTTTTGAGTCTTCTATCGTAGCTGCATATGGTTATTATTTCGTTTTTGTGTTCATCAAACATGTCTTTAACTTTTACAGTACTATTTGCCTTTCTCAATACCTACTTTGGCTGCTAATAGATTTTTCAATATGATTTCATTGTAGTTCTGCAACTGCAATAGTTAAGTCATTGTTGGCTGCTGTCAATATTTTTTTGTTGATGTAAGGTTTTACGCTTATATAAAGTTATGTCCATTTGTGTTCTCTTGAAAAAATGTTATTGCAAACTGCTTTCTGAGATTTGATTTAACTCTTACATCAGATATTTCTTTGGCTAGATTTGCTTGTATATCCATTTATTGAAATGTTTCTGATTGCAAACTGGTTTGGAGTTGGTTTGGCCTTAGTCATAGCCTGATCTCCTTGTGCTACAGTTTCTTCACTCGTCCCTTTCTGAGGATAATTACAGCTTATATCCTTGGTGTTTTTCTCCCCCTCTCTCTTGACCCCTCTTGTTTTCCACTCAATTTTTGGTATTTATTGATCTGCCTTTCATGTTCTTTCAATAGTCATCTCTATTTCATCTTTCTCTATGTTTTTGTATATGCCTGGACTTTTGGTTGTGTGATGTATTAGTGCAATTATCAACAAATCTGGCCTGCTGTGAATATATTTGGCCAGTATAATGAAACTGAATATATGATAGGAAATGATCTCCTTGATCCTTCTCGTAAAGATAATCATTGCAGAACCATGACCAAGAATTATGGTCTCTTTACAGAATCAATCTTTAATCTTTACCATGTCAGTTTGTAATGAAATGATTGTTTAATAATTGACAGTTATTGGTTTCAACAGAGCTACGTTTAGCTGGTCATAAAGGCTCTGAGCTGATATCTCAGTATCTGACAAAGTTGAGTCCTACCATGATGATCTTGCAAAATGCCTTAAGCTGTTGTTTTTTCATGCTGCCTTATAGCACAAGCAATTGGAACTGAAGCCTAAATGCTCATACCCTAAATAATAATGTAAAATGTTGATGATAAAGATTGAAACCTTGTGAAGGATGTGAAGTTGATTCCTTGTGAAGATCCTTTTTATATGAAATCTTTGCATATGGAGTATTCATCATCTACCTATTTTATTTAATTGGATAACCTTGGGCCAAGCTTTTCTATCCAGATCATGTTATTCCTCGCATTGACTCAATGCGTCATCTGCAATTTACACTGTAATATTTTCATGCAGCATCATTAGCCAATAGTAGCCCTCCTTTGCAACAGAGAGAAAAGCTTTATCTTCTGGCTGTTGGATACTACAGAACTGGTGAATATGCAAGGAGTCGGCAGCTTGTGGAGCAATGTTTAGAGGTCAGCTTCTGCTTTTTCTTGTCCTGATGCCTTTTTTTCAGATGGGATGGGGTTATTTGATTTTGTGGCCTGGGACTGCATGCTGATATGGTGTTTACTAAATTTTATATTCTTCTAAAACTCTTGATTTTTTGTTTTCTAGATTGCACCTGACTGGAGGCAGGCACGGTGTCTTAAGAAGGCCATTGAAGATCGAATTGCAAAAGGTATTAAGTAGAAAATTTTCTGTTAACTTTTGAATATCATAATGGCATCAGACTGAAGGCATTGCAAACATATTTGTTTAATTGCAGATGGTGTTATTGGAATCGGCATTACCGCAACTGCTGTGGGAATTATAGCTGGTGGGATTGCTGCAGCATTGGCTCGCAAGAAGTGACAAACCCCAGTTCACCATTGTGCATAATAATAGCAGCTTGTGTTTGCATTTAATTTCTGTGGATTTTTTTTTCACATCTTTTCCTGAAAATATGTTCTGAATAATCGTTGAGAGTAATGGTATAGCGTCATTCTGATATTCGTATAAATTCCTGTAAGCTTGTGGTATTAGCTTTTGATTGGAGACGAGAAATACATATTGGGCATGAGATAATATGCAACAATGGCAGGTTTGTTTGACTTGTTTATAATAAGGTATGTGGCTTGAAATTTTCCAATCATGTTTAGGTGGTTTTTAACTGGATGCATTCCTTTTTGAATAACTAAACTTAGAATGCTGAGAGCGAAGTAAAGAAAACAGGGTCATGAAAGTTTGAGAATAAAGTTTCAAAACATTTAAAGACTTGCGCATACTATGAAGTCTGCCCGATTTTTGATGATTAAGTCCTAATCGAGGACTCGTTGTTAAGCACGTGAAGTTTAAGGGAAATTGGTGAATAACTTGGAGGGAGATGAACGAATCACCTCCAATATTCACGTGAAACGAGATAATTAGAAAAATGGAATTTCATAGACATTGAATAACCGGATGTTGAGTAAATGTTTAGTTTTTAATTTTAACAAACCAGACGTTTTAAGTAAATGCACGTTGAAATGTGTAAAGAAGTTCTGAATGCAATATCCAATGTGCTTGAGAATTTCAATTACACAATAACACGCTGAACAACAACTACTAGGTCCAGAAAATTTACAAGAAATATGCATTACCCTCCAGGTTGTTAATCATTAGTGGCAAGGGCCGAATGCAAAACGTCTTCAAGATATTTCTCAGCAGCAGCATACTGTCTTTTCTTATCCTCAATTGCTAAAGCAGCCAAAGCTTTGTCCTGCAAAAACCGAAACATTTTAACTTACTGTCATGCAGAATATAACATAATAATGGTGATGCGTAAATTAAAATACAGATTTACCGGAGGCAAGTCTTGATAACTCCTTAAAGTTTCCAGTATTGGCTTTGTTTTCTTCTCCAACTCTTTTCTGTGGTCGGCCATTTCGACCAAAACAGCATGACTAATCTCAGGGGTATAGCCCAAACGATTCAGTAGTGCCTATCACAAAAAGATTTTAAGTACAACATATAGGCAGAATTTATATATATATATATATATATATATATTCTCATCTCACACTGTATCAATCATTGATATCAGAGCATTGAGTCCTTGAAATTTCATCCACAACAAACAAACAGAAGCAAAGAGAAAACACAATCTAATCTAGGCTGGCCTTCCAATTTGTAGGAGTGGAATGACAGGAATGCCAACTTTCAAAATTTTTGAGAGCGATGGCACATTCAGAGTGTAATTTTTAAGAATTAAGATTAAAACAAAAGCACACAACCGGAAACTTATAACCAAAGTACAAAAAGAGTGAAGGTAACAAGAATTCCTTTACATATAGCTCTCCCTTGACTATTACCACATTCAGAGTTATACAACTGCACAAGTTTATTGAAGGCTGTTTTTTTTATTTTTTTAATCTAGTTACATGTACCAAGTGCAACAAAAGACAAAGCCTGGCTCACAATCAAGCCAAATGTAGCGGTAGAATCTACCCCTAAAACACTGAATTTGAGTTCTTCACAAAATTGAACTTTGTGGACCTGGTGAGTAAATAGAGGATCCTAGATATTAAGTCCCTGTAGCTTTATTTTCTAATTCCCTTCGAAATAACTGAGTGTGATTGCACTCAGTTGTACAATAAACAGAAAGTATAAAGGGAAAATTTTAAATATATAAACACCAAATAATATCTAAAGAAAATTGCAAAAAAATGAAACAACTACTACTGCAATAACATTGTATTCTGACCAAATAGTTAGCTAACTTCAGATTCTATAATTTGTGCAAGATGACCAAATTATTGAACTTTAAATTGGATTATTATCTACCAAAAGTCCTTTACACCACCTTCTAAAAACATTTTCCACCTCCTAATATAGGTTTCAGTATATGACCAAATGGATCAATCAATGTTCCACAACACTGCCCAAGTATTTTCCAAATAACCAGAAGGAATTAATAATGTTGCCCTTTTAACTTTTTCTTCCCCTTAATTTGCACCTTAAAAGAAGAAAATATACAAAAATGTAGAAGAATGTCTGCATCCAGTAGTTTAGCTCCTGTATCAAGAAATCAATCGACTAAGAGAAAGGGTATTGAAATTGATTGCTTAAAAGGAGCATATGATTTCCCTTGAATATCAGAGAATTTTACATTGTTAATCTATTTACGTATCACAACAGGTCACTCTTAGTCAAGGCTTGAGCAAAAGAGCTTTAATTAGTAAACATTTCTGATAAACTTTGAGAGCTTTGAGCAAAAAGTGTTGTTCTCTTGCAAGAGAATTCCCATTATACATCAAGAATACAAGCTGATCTTCAACTGTTAAAATGGTTAAACTACCATGTACAGATCTATCTAAAGATAGCCTACAGTTAGTATATCCTAATTAAGGAAAGAATAAAAGATTTACAATCACAAAAGATGGTAGACAAAACTGTACAAGGCACAAAACCTGCTTGCTTTAAATGGCCAGCTAATTCCTTTGACAATTTCAGATCCTGATATCCCAAAAACAAGAAAACTACAAGGAAAAAAACCCTCTTCCAAAACAAACATTTTATGAATTACTGAAACATCTTCATAGTGATTGTTCCATACCACCCCAACAGACACTCTAGGTACCTGTATGAAAATGATAGGAAAGTCACCAAAAGATAAGAGTGCCACTAATCATGGAGGGTAAACCAAGTTTGAAACAAGCTTGAATTAATTTCAGCCACAAGAACCGACAATTGAGATGTTTAGATTCTTACAGTGCAGCAAAAAGGACAGGAGGCTAAGGGCACAGCTCACGGAATTCCCTCAACTAATCAAATAAAGCCGAGCTGTATTCAAACTAATTGAACTACATCATTTTTACCAGGGTAATTATAATTATTCATATGGAGCATGTTTCTCCTGAACAAATTAACTAATATTCCAATGAGTTATTACCAATTATTAAAATACACATCCATCAATGATAAAATTACTATGTAAGTTATGGCAGATGAAAAGTTTGGTGGATGGAAAACTCTGTTTGATAGTGAAGGTAAATTTTAAACGTGATCTTATATAAATTGGTGACCAAAAGGAATACAAATCCCCACACCTTCTGTGCGTATCTCCATTTAAATCAAGACAATATTAATCAGTGTAGATTCCTCTCAAATAATTCCATCCCATATATGTTATTTCTTTACATCTTCCATCACTTTTCTCGTGATCCCAAACTTTATCAATGACCTTGATAACCTCAATTTTGTAATTCATTTTCTGACAACTAATTCTTGAGGTAGGTAACCATTTAGAGCCAAAGAATTAAACTTAATAACAGGGGGGTCTACAAGCCTTTAAGCTTTGATATGAGGAAATTTTCTAAAATTACACACATAATAAACCTAGAAACAAGATCAATATATTCATCTCACTCAACATGCTAACTAGATTAGACCTTTATTTCTCGACCTTTTACAGAAAATATAATCTTCTTATAAACCTCTCTTGCTGCTAACCTTATAAAATCAATCATGGAGACATCTAAAAACATGCTCATGTGATAAGAAATATTGATGTATAAAATCTCAGCCTCTGAACATCCCATAGGATCCAATAACAATATCCAGGGATAACTTTAACACTAACCTAAACTGAAAAATCCCAGGAAACTTCCAATAAATCCCTAGTGTCTAATATTTATCTGCTCTGTTTGACTTTTTTCTCTGTTAGCCCTGCAACTGTGCATCACAAAATCTTTTGTGTAAAGTTACCAATCTAGAAAACATAAAGCGGGAAAAAATGGATGGAGAACACTTCTCTAGACAGATGTAATTGTCAGAAACATGGCAGTCTCAAAAAGGGGAAAACATGAGAAAGTTCCTGAGGGCTATCAAAACTTCTGCATGTCCATCCAAATCAATAAGTTGATCTGTGAACAACATAAAAGAGGTGACACCCGTCAGGCTAGAGGTTCTTTTAACTAGTTACACTGTGCTGATTACATAACTTACAACCTAATGAAGTGACCTTAGAGCCCATGTCTAGGCATATTCCATGTTCCAATTCTTTTTGAGATGCTTTAACTTCTCAATGACAAATAATCATATAACTACATCAAAAGCTCTCTCGAGCTACCTTGCCTTACTAGCAATTATGAGCATCCTTTCTCAAATACTTCAAATTATCTCCATAGAAAGTTTTCAAATTTTAGTTTAACATAGCATATTGATTAAACAAACAGAACTACCATTTACCAAGACAATGATAATGTAGATAACAAATAGTAAACACCTTATAATTGTTATATTGCTGCAGGTATTGTCGCTCCTTAGATGCCATCACAGCCAAGTTTGTCTTCCAATTCTCCATTTGAGCTTCACAAGGAGGCACGTCATCTTCTAGCTGTGCAAGGGTTCTGCCAAGTAGATAGAAAAGGCAAAAAAGAATAAACAACCTATACTTTCATGTAACAGATTATCTTGTCAGTTAGACACACAGAAGTTTTCCAATGAAAAGAACTAAAACTGTAGCCAACCTAAACCTTTACCTTTTCAAATAGGTTAACCTTGCTATCGCCTTGCGGGTGTAATCAAGAAGAATTTTCGACTCCTTCTGTACTTTAGCCCTTTTCTCCTCTACTGCAGTTTTTCTTAATGAAATATCACCCATTGCTACAAGAAAACTGTATAAACCTCTCTTAGTTATGCTTTGAAAATAAAAAATTTAAAAAAAAAAATAGAGAAAACAATAAGATCCAGAATTAGAAAAACAAATGATACCCACCTACTAAGCTCAGTGTCTCTTATGTTCAATAAATTTGCAACATTTGCCAGAACTTGTGCAGATGAAACCACAGTAGATGGCAAACTCTCTTGAGCCATTCCCACATTTTCCAATATCTCTCTTATTCTCGCAGCTACAACCATCAAAATCAACAAACCAAAACTACCGATAAAAATTCTATTTCGGAACTAAGTGAATAACAATTCAAAACGACAGAACCCACCTTGTGAACGATACTCTGCGGCCTTTTGACGAAAATCAGCGGCAACGATGTTGGCAGCTTTTGTTTTAGCTTGGGAGAGAGTTGCCAGATTGTACAAGTGAGCCACGCTTCGAGGAGTGTATTCAAAATCGGGAACTTCTTTACCAGCTGCTTCGAAGTGTGACGCCAGCCAGGCCTTGACCTCAGATATTCGAGCCGCATCGCTGCCTCCGCTCTTTAGGGAGTCTGTCGATGGAGAATCAACCACACCACTCACAACGTCGGTCATTGCTGTGAACTTCAGAATGATTGTTGGAATTCGTTGTGGTTTCAAATATTACAGTGAAAATTTGAGATCCACAGATCAGGAGGCAGATTTCGCCTTGGAATTGAAGGAAGGGATCTTTATTTTATCCTGTTTGATTAGCCATTTATTTATTTATTTATTTATTTATTTTCTCAGTGATTACGAGGATAAGGAGTTATAAAAGAGTTTCTTGAAAAAAATAAATTCTCCATTTAACCACAACCGTGGATTTCACGGGGGAAGAGAAAAAAAGAAATGCAATAATAATAATAATAATAATAATAATTCAAAATGATAGCAGAAAGAGAGAGGCTGACCTGACCACCTACTTTTATTAACTCTCTGGGTAATCCATCCGACTGCAAAATTTTTCAAATTAGCCCAAGCTTGCGTTTATATTTGTTGTTAATTTTAATTTTAATTTATTAAAAATAGTCAACTTTAATAATTGCTTCAATTTTATTCTTTTATAGTTAGTTAAAATAAATTAAATATTATATCAATTTTAAATTCTACTTTTACTAAAATACTTAGAATTTAAATTTATTTTATTTTATTTTTTTAACTTTCTCTTTTACAAGTATCTAAATTGAATATAATTTTTTTTTTTATTTATCAATGATTTACAAATATAATTTTAATTGTTGTTAATAGAATATTAGATTTATTTTTAATCTGAGTTATTTAATTAAAAAAATTGTTAAAAATTTGGTGACACATAATTTTTTTTTTTTTTTAAAGTATTTAGCTTGATGGTAATATTAAAATATAAATATTTAAAATTATAAAATAAAAAAACCATTGTTGTTGTTTGCTTGAACTAAGAAGACTGCCAAAACTTTATGGTAGAGAAATTGGAGAAGACAACACAGCTTGCAAACAAGGTTATTTTAAAATTTTTTTTTTTTTAAAATGACCAGGTTTAAACTTGAACTGTTAGGACAGAATAACTTTAATTTTATTTTTACAGCACAGCTGATTGCAGGCCGAAAAAATTAAAAAAATTTTGTAAATAATAAGAATTCTGGAGTCTTCTTTATTTTTAATCAATTAAAAAATTGACTGAATTTTTTTTTTTTTTTTTTTATCATGTGTGAGGTTCTAACTCAAAAGATAGATAAATAAAACACATGTTGCAAGAGTTGTTTAGAGTAGGTGGAGCAGCACTTGAAACCTCACCTGTCTATTTTTCGCATAATTTATTTGTGGCATGACAAACAAACCGGTTGGGACTTTGTTATTGAGAGATCAATATGTAGGACACTAACTTGTATTGCAAAATCAATAAGGGAAGATACTACTACTACTACTAGTATAGTTTTGCAAGGCAAATATTAGTTAAACGTCAAGAATAACATTACATATCTATATAGTCTAGGATTGCAATAATGGTTTATATCAACAACAACAACAACAACGACGACAAAAATTAAAATCACATGTTATAATTAAGTACTGGTTGAGACTCTGCCATTTCTTCTTCTACTTTCTTTCACTAATGCCAACCAATACTTACTTGTTACAAGAAATAAAAATAGCAGTCATTTATTACAACATAATAATGAGGCACGACATGAAATTAATATAAGATATTACTAGTATAGTATAGTATAAAGGTAAAAATTGATAGATCGATGGTAGTAGTAATACTAAAATATGTAACTATTAATATTAGATATCAATACCATTAACAAATATGTAATTATAAATAATCATTCAAATCAAAGTTAAAATGTGTATATTCTTTTAAAATTTATATTCCTTTAAAATTGGATAAATCCAATAATAATCTAAAATAATACAAGTGTATTTGTTAAATTATTTTACTTAACTACGTATTTTGGTCATACAAATTTTAATACCCAGTACATTTAGAATCATAATGTAAAAAGCATTTTATTGAACCACTGTCCTAATCCAACCTGTGAACTTCTTGTGATTTTTAGGGTTTATTTTTTTCCCTTTTTCTTTTTTTTTATAGCATTCTGCCTTTTTTGATCATGGAGTTATTCCTCCTTTTATATATATATATATATGAGGTAAATGTTTCACTTCTCTTAGCCATTAAGTTCTACAATAAAACACCCAACGCTCATTAACTTGCAGGTAAATTCTAAGGTGTTTAGTTTTTAAGTCCTCGCTGGGTTCATCTGGCAGCTGATTCTCGAGAAAGATTCAGAAGACAGGGCAAGAACAGTGCGCAGAAAAGAAATATTCTAAATTAGTTTAAAGTTACAAGACCTTGCAGCTGAAGCGCATAAACAGGTTCAGACAACTGACATGAAATTAAGGTCTTTAACTCAACTAAATTCTAAATATTACATCCAGCCTAAAAAGTTCAAAATGTATACAGATGCTACATGATATGGCCAATATCCAGAAGAAACTGCACTGAAGAGTCACCGGACGCATCAGCAAGTGACATGTGATTCTGTTGTTTCGCCGCTCTAAGTAACTTTCACCACCTGTCGCCTCTCAAGTCCATAATTCCGTGCAATTGTGTCATTTTTCAGCATTCTAGGAAGCTGAGGAAAAAAAAAAAAAAAAGAGACAATTGGGTGACTTCAAATTTCATTTTTTGGGAACTTCTCAATTCTATGTCTGCTTCAAATAAGCCTATGCATATCGTCATACAAACAGCTCACATCAGCACATTCCAGTTTCTGCATAGAAGCCCATACCTATAAACTCAAAACAAGGACGTAAATTATTACACCGTGACTTTCTTCTATAAGAAGTATAAGGTGATCCGCTTCCGTTCATTTCCATCACTATACATGAGGGATAAGGGAAACCACAACTAGCACAAAGGCAGAGTGTTGCCTTGTACTTCAGCAAGAAGTAATCACTACGCCTGACACTAACAATATAACACCAAGGAACAATTATTATTTCTAAATACTATGACTATCCTGCTCAGGAATTTCAAATCTCTTAAGACAGGTCTGTTCTCCTTGTTTGATGGAAGTATAGAAATTATCATTGGTAAAAGCATGAAATTAGATAGCTTTTCCACTCAAAGGCAATAATATTTAATTACTCTCTAAGTCTTAGATTGACTTCTACTATGACCACAATGTTGTCTCACAAAAATTAAAACTGAGACCTAAAAACTAAAACCTGTAGAGCAGGGAAAAAACGGAAAAACATTTGGAAACCAAGTATTAGTATTAATTACAAGTATTAAATTAATGCTGACAATTTTTTACTTTTTAAGAATATAACAACCAACATCCAACAGATGGGATGAGGTGCGTGGAATTAGAATAAAAATCTACAAAGTTCTAATTTGAAGAATGGAAGTAAAATTTACCTAAATTTTAGATTTATGAATAAAAAAATGGAAAAGTAGCAAGTGTTATACATGAAGGTGATGTTGGTTGTTGAGTGAAGGTAGTGATGGTGGTTAGAGCAATGGTGATTGTTTGGTAATGATACCAAAAACAATGGTGACTATGGGCATGCAAAGATGGTGAAAATGACAACAGATGGTGATACTGGAGGTTTTATTGATAAGTGTAATTATACATTTTGTTATTATTCATAATGGTACTCGTGCATGTAATACATATAAGTACAATCAACCACAATTTAAACCTGTTGTGGAATTTTCACCTTTAAACGCTGAATTCAGTCATCGATACCAACTTAAATTTCCATATAGTACTGCTAGGTTGGTTATTTCTTAGTAGTAATGTTCATACTTGCTACTAGTATGTTTGCAAACTAATCAGTTAAGAATGTGTTTAATTTGCTAGTCATTAGGGCTCTGGACAAATATTCTGTAGATAAGGGTGTCAGCATACTGCACACAAATTGTCCATAAATCATCATTCCATAGAATTATAAAGAACACAGGAAGGCAGAGGAGATATTTTTTTCAAACATGTTTTACTCCAGTACTCAAGTATACACTGACCTGTTTTTCCTCTATACTGTACTTCTTTAAGAGTTTTTCCTTCTCTTGATCAGTTAAAACTTGATGCTTTGGTTTTAAGACATGCTTTGTGATATTAACGAGCAAATCAGTAATCTGACAAGAAGACAAATCACTTCAAAAATTAGTAACATGAAAAGGGTTGCAATTTCTTACTTTTACAATAAATGAAAGGCACAAAGGCAATAAACAAAGCATAAGTTCTTTGCATGCACGTGTGCACTTAAATTTAGAAGATTCAACTTCCTCGTTTAACATGGAAAGCGCCCGTATGTAGGTTTCTTAAGTTCCACAACAAAAATGGTTGGGGAGTACGAGTTTAATTCTCAGTGTGAGACAGACAGGTAATGGGCACAGTGAAGTCAATAATCAGCATGCAATGATATAATGCAAGAAATGCAGCAAAGTACTTCCGTGTGAATCGTCACAGAATGATCACGTGAACTATCTAGAAATCTATTTGGCAGTCTAGGGCATGAATCAAATGCTACAGTAGAGTGCCTTAAAGCATACTTGTAACTCATTTAATTCTGATTTTAATAAAGAGATCATATATATATATATATATATATATGTATATATATATACACAGACACATATATATATATATATATATGTATATATTTGTGTGTGCGCATACGCGTGTACTTATTCATAATTCAGCAAGGATCCTATATTTGAGTAGAGTGTGAATCATACACAAGAATGAGACACTTGCATAGAAGATATGGTTCACAAGTACCTCTTAGATAAATTAACTACCGTCCACAGCTAGTAAATAAAGTAGGGTATCTTATTTTGAAATATGGTGGCATCTATATTGACAGTTTATTGTAACAGTGGAAGTAGGGACTTCAAAAACTAGTGTAAGCATTACATTGAACAGACTTACGCTCTTGAAAGGGTTATAGTTTTATCATGATCAAAGCTTATTAGCTTTAAGAATTATGAGGTTCTTAATCTAAGTAAATAATAGGCCTTAACCCATATTTTAGTATATTCAAGTTGTCAAAAATTGAGACAGTTTATGATCAAAACTTCGATATCTTGGGATGTTAAATATAAGAATAGTTGGAACATATATCCAAAACATGAAATCCTTTGCCACAAGAAAAATATAGGATACCCAACTAATAGTATTGTGATACTTGGTCAAATAATCTAAGCCTAGTTATTCAGTAAAGAGTTCAAGAAATAATAAGTCTCAAGGGAGAAAGTGTAATTAGAGAGGCAAGAACACATATTACACGGGAGTATGCGTCTGGGCTCTAGTGTTAGGCCAAAGGCTTTGTTTCTTGAGTATTTAAACAAAACAAAAGAAAACTTTGCAACAACTAACAAAAGAAGCTCCCAACCCCAGATAGTTCTTCCTTGGGGTTTTTCTCTGCTATCATCCCAAACACAATAGGCACTCAAGGGAAGGGAAAATAGCAAAGTAATCACTTGGTGTGGAAACTGTGGGATTTCAGAAAGTGTTGTGCGGTGACTACCTAAGTTTGTAATCGTGTATCTCTTGTTTTAATCAGAAAATAATCACAAGTGATCTAATCAGTAAAATATTTAAATTCCATTCCATTGCGCTGTTTCAAACTAATAGCAAGTGAGGCAAAAGAAACCTCTTATGAGAATATAATCAACTATTATTCCAAATTTTATTCCTCTTCATTTGTGTTTGGTCAGCATGATAATCAATGCAAGAAAGGCAAAGTGAGTTGGCTGCCAGAGCTTGGGGTCAATATACTTTCCCCAATTTACAGATCCATAGAGGTTATAAAAATAATATTAGTAACACACTATCTATAAATCAAGTTACATGAGACATAGTCAAAAGATTGCAATTGGTAATTAATGAATGAAAAAAGTACAAAAGATTGTAAATGTTAGAATACCTTACAATGTCATAGAGAAACTCAAATTCCATTTCTTATGGTTATTTCTCTTATTTGTAATAACTGATAACAAATTTGCATTATGTTATTCGATATTGGTGTATAGAGTCAGAAGCAGACCCCAATAAATAAATAAATAAATTTTCCAAAAACAAACAACTAAATTAGCCTAAGCAAGACATGACAATCAGATTGTAAGGAATCACATGAATGTATGGGGCCAAAATAAGTTGTATCAACAAACGGCTCAAAAGGCCAAATTTATTTATAGCTTGAAAGAGGATATGGCCTACTCAACTTCTGCTGCTGTATACAAGTAATAGCTTATTTGCAAAAATAAATTTGTACTTTAAAAAGAAATTTATCACTTCTACCCAAATAAATTGAGGTCAACATACAATGGCCATATATATAATTTTAGTAATAACTCATATTTGTGCACAAGGCATATTAAATAACATAGTAGAAATCTCATTTTCTTTCAATGTCTTTTAACACAATGGCTCTCTTGGGAACCATTCAATATAAACGCACACAACTAAATGCAACAGTATCAAAATTTGAGTTTTCCTTATAAATCTGCCATCATTTGCTTTATAGTAAACTCCCGCATCACTAGGTTTAACAATTTGATCTCTTTTAGATGAACATAAATAGAATAACCAAACCAAGCTCAAATGCACCACACCTTAAATGCAAACAGTCAACCTAAAGTCTGTAATGTTTCTCCCAGAAAGCTTTCAACAACAGGTCACTTCCATTAGCACGCTTTGAGAAACTTGACCTTTAGATGATTAAAAAATGTTTAGACATGCCTTTGACTCTATAAATATTGAAACAGGATAATTCATCTCATCAATTGTAACAAAGACAAAGAACTTAACTATTTTATCAATGTTCAAGTAACTTTAAACAAATGCCAACTCCCACTCTCAGTATTCCCAAAGTTGCCTCACAAATTTGCTCAGTAAGCAGAAAGGCTTTTGATATAAGGAAACAACTGTTCGTGAGTTTTGAAGGGATATGTCAAATTAAAATTCTCACACCTGACTAATCATAGTTTGACCTTATTCCTATAATTCCCTCTTAAATAGTAGAGATTGGATAAGATCCTTTAGCAACACAGCATTTAAGTCACTTCAAAAAAATTGTAGAAAACAAAAAATAACTACACACCTAAGATAGGATCTATTCCTTAACATAATTGCAAAAACATTTTCAGCATCAGAATGTCATGTTGACATCACTCCATCTATTCAAATTGACCTAGCACAAATCTAAACTAAGATGTTAATTCACCACTAGAGAGGAAAAACCAAAGATCCAATTTAACTTCTTAAAGTATATCTTGTGATTCAGGTCATGAAGATGTATGCAACATGCTATGATTTGCTCACACAAAAATCTAATCTACTTCGCAAATTGTTACCCTAAGACATAGCATACACCATTATTATCAATTATATAGCTTAAAATTCTCACAGTGAAACTCTAATTTTTTAATCCCTGTGAAAGCTGAAATCCTAGCAAACCAGATAAGAGTAAATATAGAAATCTTGGAAATCTTGTGCGATTTTAAGTTGTAAGAAATAAGAAGCATAATATATAGGCAGATCACCCATTTGGAAGAAAACTAAACTGGAGTTTGCTTGTTGGATGAGAGGAAAAGTAAGAAAAAATAACCTAAAAACATTGAACAAATATTCAAAATAAGTTTTTCGCGAATCAAATGTAAAGGAAATAACTAATGTCAATAAGAGGTACATGCAAAACATACTTGATATTAGAAAACATACCTAGAATATCTCAACTTTAAATGAGAAAAGATCGACAGCTTTTAGAGCTTGGTTTGTTATGTGGTTTTGCAAGATTAATATCAGCCCAGTTAAACTATCTTTGTTAACAATTTAAGTTGCAAGGTTGTTGATTACACTAACTTTAACAATACTAGGCCCACAGAAAATAAATAGCATCTGCAATATAGCAATTTGCATCAGCAAAATTCAAAACAAATAAGAGAAAGAGAGAGAAATTGATTTAGTATGTTAAGTTTACACAGTAGCAATTAGCATGCAAGTGAAATACTAGGAATATCCGATATAGGCAATGTTTGCAAATTGCATTTCAATGCTACTTATTATGAACATTATTAGGATATGTCCTACAAGTCTTTTATGTTATCGATTTCAGGAATATTTTGTTATATATATATATATATATTTATTAATAAAAGAAAGTATTCTTTATTTATAAATATAAACTGTTTTTTTATTTAGTCATGTATACAAATAAAGTATAATTGTGAGTTGTTCGAATAATTTATTTAATTGTTAAATAAAATTATTAAAACTATTTTCTCCAAAAATAATATCAAATGGCAAACGATATCACATAATAGGTATACTAAATATTTTTGGTAAATATTATGAAATAATATTTGTGCATGTAATATGAAAGTCATGTTATTAAAATATTAGTATGGATTAATAGTTAAAGAATTATTTTTCGAATATGACCATACAATAATAAATCATATAGTAATACATATAGTTAATGATTTATCGTATAATTATATTAATATGCAATATTATCTTTTGATTTGAGATATTATGGACAAATTTAATGTACATGCACATGGTTTATGTAGTGTATAATTATTAAACTAATCATGTCTTTTATAATAAAATCAGTTTAGTCATATATTGTTTACATTTAAAAATAAATAATAGTTAAAATGAGATATGTTGACTTGATATATATATATATATATATATATATATATAAAACAAATTTGAAGGTTCTATGACATCATAAATTAGATCATATAGAATAAAATCGTATAATTCAACTTAGAGAAAGTGGACCTTTTAGGCCTATTGGGTTCGAAATCCTATTCAATATGTGAATCATATTTTTGAGATAAAATGACCATTACCTTTTAAATGTAAAGGCGAGAGAGTTAAAGAACTGTTGAAACTCATATATATATATATAGATGCGTGTGGACCATTCAATAAAAAAGCTTGAAGTGAATTTGTATAATTCATTACCTTTACTGATAATATGTCATAATAGGGGTATGTGTATTTGATAAATACAAATTTGAGTTTTTTGAAAAGTTCAACAAATTCAATAATGAAATAGAAAAATAAACAAAAAATTGTATTAAAACTCTATGATCAGATCATGGAGAAGAATACTTGAGTATATAATTTCATGAATTTTTAAATGAGAACAAAATTATTTTCTACTTAACTCCTTTTTATAGCCACAACTTAATGGTATAACAAAAAGGAGAAATCGTATCTTATTAAATATGGTGCGGGTAATGATGAGTTTTATAAATTTGTCAACATACTTATGGGAATATGCCCTTTTGACTGCTATACACATTCTAAATAATGTCCTATCAAAATCAATCCAAAAAATTTCGTATCAGATATGGAGTGAAAAAAAATTCAATCTCAATTATATGAGAATTTGAGTAAAATAATTTATATTAAGTTAGTTAATACCGCTAAACTTGGAGAAAAATTAAAGAATAATCAGTTTATTGGATATTTTAAAGATAGAAATATTGAGCTTGAGAAAGAGTACTTAGAGTCTTAAACCGACACTGTTATAGTTGGATCATCCAGTTAGCAAATCTTAGTATCAAAACCTTCGAAGCAATACAAGTTTTTCTATAAGCATGAGCATGACTCATACTAAGTGGGAGAAACTAATCATGGTAATTATTCTAGAAGTTATAAGAAGACTAGCCTGGATAAAGATTCAAGTACATGACTAGAGGTGATGGATTCAAATATTCAATCCATATATGCTAATCAAGTGTGGACACTTGTTAATCCACCAAAAGAAATCGTTCTTATTGATTGTAAATAGATCTTTAAGAGAGATTGGTAATGATGGCCAGATAGAGACCTATAAAGCTCGATTAGTAACAAAAAATTATACTAAAAAATAAATGTTGGATTATGAGAGACTTTTACCAATAGCTATGATTAAGTCCATAAGAATTATATTAACTATTGCTGCATACCATAATTATGAGATCTGGTAGATGGATGTAAAAGCTATATTCCTTAATGGGTATCTTAAGAAAAATATTTATATGGAATAACTCATGGATTTTGTATTCACTAGGGATAAAAATAAAGTATACTAGTTGCATTGATTCATTTATAAATTAAAGTAAGCTTTTAGAAGTCAGAATATTCAATTTGATGAAGTGATCAAACGTATAAATTTGTGAAAAACTTTGATGAACATTGTGTTTAATAGAGATCATACCATAATGTTCCTTATATTGTATGTGGATGATTCCTTATTGATGGGTAATGATGTTAGCATGATGATTGAGATAAAAATCTGGTCATCCAGAAACTTTTTTATGAAAGATTTAAAAGAGATGATCTATATTCTTGGAGTTCTCATTTATAGAGATAGAGCGAAGATGATAATTAAATTATCTCAGAAATTGTACATTGAAAGAATATTAAAAAAGTTCAACATGGAGAATTCTAAGATAATACTCCTGCTCTTCATTCACATTCATTCGTTTCTATTTTACCAAGCTTGATTAAGACAAACATTAATGAAAAAAAAGATCATGCCTGTTTGTATTGAATTTCGATGGTGTAAGACAAAAGCATGGGGCTTATATCGCCAATGTCGGGTCTAGAAACAAAGATAATCATAAACTTAGGCAACTCCTCAAATATCTGAGTCGACACCAGTTCGAAACCCGAATCAAACGACGTGAAGAATGATGACACCATAGTCGACAACGCTGCTTCTGGTTGCATTTGCACATACCGTGGCCCGCTACCGAATATCAACTGCTTCGATGCCATTTCTCGTTCTCTTTCGTTTCTAGTTTCCTCCGATAACAATCTATGTCTTAATCCAAAATATAAAAACAGTTCTGAATCAACAACTGATCCAATATTAACACAAAACGACGGAATGGTTTGTGGAGTCGTTTTGGAATTTTGAAAGTAAAGAAATCAGAGGAAGAGTCGGGAATTGGTTTGCTCGTAGAATCGAAGTAAAAACTACCAAAAGGAAGGACGTTAAATTTAGAAGCATTGGTGAATTCATTTAATGGATTTTGGATAGTCCGAAAACTAAGAAACCGAACATGTTACATTTGTAATTTTGTATCTGTAGTAATTAAAATGATAACAGAGAAATAGTTGAACCATCATCTTGAGAAGATGGATATGAGATATAATAGTGAATGACTTTAGTATAAGTGAGAGTTTATTAGGGTATACCCTATAAGCTATTCGTATTAGCAGTTTTAGGAATATTTTGTCTTGTATATATATATATATATATATATATATATATATATTAATGAAAGAAAGTATTCTTTATTCAGAAATATAAGTTGTTTTCTTTATTTACTCATGCATATAAATAAAGTATAATTATGAATTTTTCGAATAATTTATTTAATTATTAAATAAAATTATTAAAGTCGTTTCTTATGGAAGTGATATCGAATGGGTAACGATATCATATAGTAGGTATATTGAATGTCTCTAGTAAATGTTATGACATGATATTAGTGTGAGTAACATAAAAATCTTGTTATTAGGACATTAGTATAAATTAATAGTTAGAAAATTATTATTCAAACATAACCACACAACGATAAATCATATGATAATTCACGTAATCAATAATTTATCATATAATTATACTAGTGTGAGATGTTATCATTCAATATAAGATATTATGGATGAATATAGTATAAATGCACATGAATTATATAGTGTATAACTACGAAACTAATCACATCTTGTATGATAAAACCAGTTTGGTTATATGTTATTTATATTTGAAAATAAATAATAATCAAGACAAAATCTATTGGCTTGATGTATAGATAGGATCGAAGTTTCTGCTAACTCGATTCGGACTCAAGTTTCTGAATAAATATAGATGAATGACTGAAATAATAAATTTATAGTTAGAGTAATTAAATATTAAACGAAGGAGTTTGTAGTGATGAGTTCAGTACATACTGATTGATAGTTTGTATTTGTATCGGTATAAGGTTTTAACAAACCATAAACCTGAAATTGATTAGGATTGGATAACGGAATGATTTTACCCACATGGTGTGTATGATTAGAATAACGTTCAATAAAGTATTACTTTATTGTTATTTAGGGGTTATGGTGCATTGTTAAATATTAACCATAGTCATTAAACTTTCAAAATATTTGATATCCGAAAAAGTCGAAATAAATTCATAGCTACTCCAAAGTGAACTACATGGTTACACCAAAAAATTCAAAGTAGAGAGAGAAATTCTACAGAAAGAAATTTATCTAAAAGAAGACTATTACCTTCAAAAATAATATTACAGCTGATATATATATATATCTATATATATTTTATATATTTATATTTTTTTTAATATTAAATTTTTTTTTTATAATTTTGTATTTTTATATAATTCAGTATATAAATTACATGTCACTTTTGATAATATATATTATCAAAGGATTTAAATATAAATTATCAATTATTAAATAATTACAATTAAGTCCTTAAAGTTTTACTTAATTATTTATTTAATTATTAAGCAAATGTAATTATGTAAAAAGTATAAGGATTAAAGTATAATAAATGATAATTATTGGATAATTACTATTTTTATCTTAGTACATATTTATTTACAAATTAAAATAAAAGTTAATTTTGTAATTATGGATAAGAGTTTAGTATATAAAGACTTAATTTTACCAAATTCATAACATAAATGTATGAAACTCTAAATCTCTTTTCTCTCCCATTATTGAATTTCTCTCCTTGATGGTGTAAATTGTTGAATCTTCATGCATTTAGAAGTTTTCTTCGTCACTCTATATCCTAAATAAGATGAAAAATTCATTTTTTGGTTGATCTTATGTATATATGATACATGTAGTATTTGCACACCAAATATTTGATGAAATATATGAATGGTTCATATTGTTGCATGTATTTTCATAAATCATTCTTTCAAACATTTCATATTTGGTTTGGCATTGCATCCATACTAATTTTTAAGTAAAAAAATTCACATTTCATATATTTATAACTGAACATAATATAAGTAGAAAATGATATTGAAACCAAAGATCTGAAATAAATGAACAATGAAATTCTAAATTATCATAAATTCAGCATCATCTTTTTTACCAGAAAACGATATCAAAAGCCAAAGCTAGCTAATATAATGTGGCAATACTGAAACCAAAATTAAGAGAAAAATGATACTTTCCCTTTCCCTTTCCCTTTCAACTCTTGATTAGGTACAAATGTAAACTGATTGACTGATGCATAAATACAAGCTAACAGCAATATCAGAATAGCTGAAAAGCTAGAGCAGAAAAGAAGAAAAAATCCATATTCTAACCAAAGAGCCTAAGCATCCCAACACTTCGTTATCAGCAACACTTGATATGTGCATGACTACCTTCTTCTTTCAATTCATGGGAAAGTGAATCAACGGAGGACCATTTTTAGAGAATATTTTAGTTGTCTAATCAATAAAAGCAAATGCAGTGACTAATGTCACAAATCCAAATACACGAACAAAATTTTCTTATCTTTTTCTTTAATTTCTCAGCAAGCAACCAAAGGGAGAAACAAGAGCAACGCAAAGAGATAGTTCAAGGATCAGACTGATGAGCAACGGATGGACGAAGACGATCAACATCAGGTTCTTGGCCATAAATGGCTCTGAAATCTTGAAAAGAGAGGTTAATTTCAGAGACGGCAACACAATAGCCTCTGTCTCTCAACATCTCCAGCACAGTTTTACGTGACAAGAACAATCTACGGCTTTCTCGGCTACCTCCGTCCACAAAACCCTCAAGGCAAGTGTCCGTCGACTCGCCGTCATACCCATCTTCCTGACCTTCATAGCCATTGCTGGCTTCAATGTGTAGGCGTTAAACTGTGTTGATTTGTGTCTCTCAGTTAATTGAATTGGAATTGGGCCTGCTTTCTGTAAACTGAAAGTAGTGTTGGAAGTTATGATGGAGTATCCGCTGACTCTGACTGCGAGTTTGTCAAACGACGGTTAGGCAAAAGAAGAGTTTGGATGCTGCTTGGCTTGGTAACTGTTATTTCAATACTGATAGAGAAAGAATATGCATATTGTATATTTAAAAATCGTTTCTAAAATGATATTTTCAATACAATACTTAAAAGAGAGAGAGAGAGAGAGAGAGAGACTATGTGGTAGCTATTTACGAAGGAAGAAGAAATTAGATTTGCAGGTGAAGGTCCTAACCTTTTACTGTATTCCAAAGAATAGTTAATAAAGTTGCTCTGCAGTGCAGCTACTGTTTCCACTAAGAGAAAATTATAATTTGTCACCAATAGTGACATTACCGCGACGGAACCAACGGTTTGGATTTCAATTTGCAGATTATCTCCATGGTACGAGGGACAGGAAGCCCTTTCAAGCTTTTTCTGTTGATTTTGTTAACGGGTAGTGCTGTTCACTCTCTTCTTCTAAAACTTTATTAAAACTATCTTCAAAATATTTGTAATTTTAACGATAAATTAAAATCATATATAAAAAAAAGGTTATAAATAATTTAATATAACTCTTCTCCCAATTCTTTTTGTTAAAAAAATTTCACGCACACACATGTAATAATACACACACATCATAAACCCCTTATTATTTTTTTAAACTCCTAATTAACTAGGTTTAATTTTTCCAAAAAAAAAAATCACAGTTATTAAAATACAATTCAAAATTTTTAATTATATTTTTTAATTTTTCATATTTAATATTATTATTTTTAAATTTAATGAGTCATAATAAATATTTAAATAGTATTTACGAAAAAAAAAATATGTTATCATATGCGTTCTTTAAAATTTTTATTTGTATTATTTATATTGTAAATTTTTTAAAAAATAATCATTCACTTCTCATGAACTCTTAACACGTTAATTGATTTAATGGAATCTAATGCAATTACTTGTTTTTTTTTTTTTTTTATGCGTATAAACTAATTAATAAAATATTTAATAATTTAAAATAAATCAATAAATACATATATATATATATATATATATATATTATTACTATAATTTTTCTAATATTTTTATCTGTAATAACTAAAATTATTAATTAGATACACCAATTCTTATTCATCGGTAATTTAGGGAGAAAATTCCCTATTTCTCATTTACTTGCTCAAATTCTATCATGTTAGGCAGAAGTCCTCCAAGGTCTCCAAACATATGGAGAAAGTTTTATCATTTTCAGATTTTAGTATAAATAAATAAAAACATTAAAAATCATAATGAACCTCTTGAAGCTTGGACGAAACTGGTATAAGAATTATGAATTTCCTTAATAGTTTAGTAGAACAGAGCCTTATACTATTTTACGCTAATGGGTTGGTTTGATTAAGAATCAATGTCACCTAGACAGCTCCTTTTTTTTTTTTTTCTTTTAATGCTTAGAAGCACGAAACCACGTACTAAGAAGCAATGCATGGATGAGTTAGTTTGATTGAGCACCAATTGACAAATTCCCATATCTTTTTTTCATAACTTAGTAGTGTACAGTCCTGGTTCGATTCATAACTAAAAAGTAGTGCACCGATGAATTAGTTTGATTAAGCACTGGTAGACAGTTTTCCATATTTTCTTTATAGCTTAGCGGCACAAAGCCCTGGTTCAATGAAGAATTGGAGGATTTAAGGTCATATGGACAACTCCCCAAATGTTTTTTTATATCTTGGTAGGTTAGAGCTCTGTTTTGATCCATACTAAGAGGTAGTGCACCGATAGGTTGGTTCGATTAAGATTCGGTGGACGGTACTCTGTATTTTCTTTATAGCTTTGTAGCTCAGAGCTCTGGTTCAATTAAGAATTGGCAAACTTAAGAACTCGTACACTGCTCCCCGTATTTTCTTTATAGTTTAGTACAGCAGAACCACGGTTCGATTAACAACTGGTGGACAACTCTCCGTATTAATAGCACAAATCCCTAATTCAATCAAGAATTGGTGGAAAACTCTCCGTATTTCCTTCTTTAGCTTAGAAGCACAAAGCCTTATAGATGAATAAGCAGTGCATCGATGGATTGATTGGTTCGATTAAGAACCAATGTCACATGGGCGACTTCCCCTATAGTGTCCATGTGTCGGTAAGTTGCTAGCTCTCCATAAGGTCAACAATCCCTTTGATACCAATTTAAAAAAATCAAGCGATTATCACTAGGCCAAAAGATTAAGAAGATACTAGTCTAGGTGAATTGCATTATCTTCCTTCATAGCTTTGTAGTGCTAACCACAGGCGATATGAGTCTTTTTAGTACACACGTGACACACAAACATACTGACAAAAGAACCAATTGCCATGTGGATAAGTCTTCCCATAGAATCCACGTGTCAAAGAGTCTACAAAAGAAATTGTTGACCCCTGTTCGGTTAACAAAATTAACATTTGTGCTTATAATTTAATCAAAATCTTCATACACATTAGACTGTACCAAAATAAAAAAAAAAAAAGAAAGGTCAAATTTTTTCACTTCGTGAATTTAGAAAAAATTAAAATAATTAAATTAAAATATATATTTTAAATAATAATAATAATTTTTTTAATCATTTAATTCAATTTTATAAATTGAACGAATTTTTTTTTGTGTAATTCAATTTCGTAAAAATACCAAATCTTACCAAGCTAAACTAAATCAATCATGTCCATCAATAGCAATGAATATTTTTAAAAATATTGTAGTTAATTTCACTATTGTCAGGAGACCTAAAAAAGATAATATAAAATTAAATCTTATTTTTATAACTTAATAAAAAAAATACACTTTAAACCTAACAATAAAAGAAAGGTCAATTTTCTCACTTAATGGATAATCAGAAAAACTAACAAGTGTTCACCTTGTAATTAAGAGTGCCATAATTTAAGTACAATTTCAAATTTAAATCTCCTTTTAAAAAAAAAATAAATCAAAATATATTTAAAACAAATAAAATCAAAAATTGAACAAATTTTTTTTTGGTTCAAACAACTCTTGTTGATGCTAAAAATTTTGTTTGGTTCTACACATATTGATTTATATTATGTGAGATCAATCTTCAAGGTTAATTGGTTAGGGTCACAATTTTCAATACAATATTCAGAAGGATATTATTAGAGAGCTTGGTGTGCTTGGTGTGCTTTTCTTGAACTTCAATTACCTAAACGTCAAATAATGGCCAGTGGGCATTGACATAATTCTAGATGCTCAAGTTAGTGGAATCATCCCAAAAAGGATCAAGAACCATTTTAAAAATCTTTAAAGAATAAAGGAAGAAAGTGGTCTCCTTAGAATATACGCATTCAATCAAGCCAATTGTGAATTATTATCCTTTTTGATTTTCGCTTTATTTATAAGTTTATCTTATCAAGTTGATGAGGATCTCTTCATATTCTAGGATTTTTAGGCTTATATGAATTAAAATCCTTGTTGCCTACACTGCTTAACCCTTCCTTGGTTTGTGTTTATCTAATAATTTAATTATTAAGGTTTATTATGATTCTTCTGAGATCATAACTTGTACTGGTGATGATGGCATAATTACCAATGTTGCTCTATTTTAGTCAAAACTCTTTTTCAACGACAGTGGTGACATAATTACCAAAGTTGTTCTTTTATGTGTCAAAACTCTTTTTTAATGGTTTATGTTGACCACCTAAAATTGTTTAATTAGAATTATTTATCTAAAATTTATTGATATATATTCTAAATTTAATAAAATTTTATATATTTAATAAATTTATATTATGATATTTTAATATATATATATATATCATTTAATTATTTCATTATTATATATTTGTGTATTTAATAAATATAATAATACTTTTAAAATAGTAAATTCAATTAGTTGAATACTATTTTTAAATATTTTTAATTAAGTATTGTGGTAAATAAGATAATAATAATGTATGGAGACTAGTATATGTAATGACTGATAACAACATATGTGTCTTATAATACGAGATATGAAGTCAACAAATAAGTACAAGTTAGTAAACTAATATACTGGACCGCTTCATTATAAGAACGTTACGTAGGTCATTATATGAATAGTATAAGTAATTCTCATAGTAATAATAGTGTATGTAATTTTTGGACTTAATATCACTATGGTTCCTAACATAGAGAATGATATATTTTGATATTTTCAAACGTCATTTGTAACAAGATAGATTATAAAAAAAAAAAAAAAATCAAATATGTCATAATTTGTATAAAGAGATGTGTGTAATCAAGATAGAATTTATTCATTCTATATAATTGGAGTAATATTTTAGATTTTTTAATTAAATGAGATTTTGAAAAATACTTAACCATATTCAAACAAGTCAATATGTGATATTAATTTTATTTGATAGAATAAATCTATTTAAATTATCAAAGTAATATAAAATTGAACCATATGAGAATGACATATTCTATACCTCATGTTCAATTAAGATACCTAAGATAAAGAGATTAAATTATACGGTAACATTGGTCATGGATAAGGTAAGATTAAACTACTAGCATTATCGTTATTTAAATAATCGTGATGTATTACTAGATACCGCACATTACTTGTAACACTAAAATTAGATTTTATTATTATTACCAATGTAATAAGAACCTATTAGGTTACACATTAAGATCTAAAATAATATATATATATATCTTAAACGTGTTTAGGATTCGTAAAGTTATTTGAATATTAATTTTAATTAAATTCATTATATAAAGATTGGACTAAATTTATTAATGCTTACTTTACTAAATAAATTAGATTTTATAAGAAAATCTAACCAAATTATTTAAGTCAAAATTAAAGATTAAAATAGTAATATAAATATGTGATATTTGCATTTTATATAGATACCTAGAGTTTATTTTTGTGTTTTTACTCTTGAGAAGAGAATAACATACAAAATATCACGTATTCAAATAATAAAAGTTAGCACTTTAATTAAAATTTTAGATCATGTGGATACTATAGAGATACAGGGGCAATTGATTTGTATTCGTGGCTTGACAAAAATCATCTAATTAGAAGTATGCACGTATTTATGATATTGAATTATATAGATATAATAACACTAGGGTTTGTCGTATGAATTTTGGAAAGTAAACCATTTATTTTGTGTATTATCCGTTGTATATATGTAATGGTTTGTTTACAAAATTAACCTTATAAAATCTTCTATCTAGAATCCATTAGCTAAAACTAAATATCTAGAATTGTCAATGTAGAACTAAACACTTGAAAATGTCTACTTAGAACTAACTAACTAGAAGTCCATCCTTACAACAATTAATATTACATTGACTTTTGTTGTTATTATTATTATAATTTATCCTTTTATAAAATATTGAAACACATCTTTGATAGTTCTTTTTGTTTTTATGGCATAACAATTCTAATTTTAATTTGGTTCATAATTTTATAAAAAATAATTTTAAGTTAAACAGGTTGGTTACCAAGTTTAATGAGCCATATTAGCAACCTAGAGCCTATCAGCCTTGCCATGGCATGCTAAAGCCTATCATCTTTGCACATCAAGCAGCCTTGTCAATATTCATCTTGTTATATAAAAAAGACCCCCCTTAATATGAAGACTACAAGTCACCTGCATATAAGCTAATGCATAACCTTTGCACCATGGCCTTTTTCTCATCACAAAAGCTATGAATAAGTCATTGCATTTTACTACATTTCCTTGTATGTAATTATAGTGATGAATTTACTTCTTGCTCAATTCCACTATATGTGTGTGTGTGTGTGTGTGTGTGTGTGTAAAACTCTTCATTAAAAGCTATGTAAGGCAATATAAAGCATTAATTTTTATTTGATAACTTATTGACTGCAAACATCAAACCTTTCTTTATTTTCTTACATATTTTACTTGGTATTAAATCCTTCCAATGTCAGATACTAATGGAAATACAATGAATCAAAGTTCAAACACATCATTGATTTCTAAAACTAACACTCATCTGACAATCTTTTCTTCAGTGCACCAATCAAGTAAAATAAACATAATTCCCTAGTTTAGAAGACACAAAATTTTTTCAATCATAAAAGGGAATGATCTTAAAAGATTTCTTGATAGCACTTAGAGAATGCCAAAAAGATTCATTTTCTCAGTTGATGAATACCATAATATTCATATTGTTGACAACCTAACATTCTATTGGTGGAATAAGTAAGACTAGCTTTTACTAAGCTAACTATTCTTGACCAGAGAATTCTTTCATTTCTTGCACTAGTCGTGTCTCATCAAATAAACTATAACAAGCTATCTCATGGCTTTATTCCTTAAAAAATCATGCTAGAACTATACATATCAAGCACTAATTGCAAACTACCAAGAAATGATCAAAGACAATAAGTGATTAGTTCTAAAAAAATGAGTATTTCAAATACTTTAAATATCATAAGAAAAAGAGCATAAGTGAAAAAGATTTGGTTGAACATATCTTGAATGGACTTGATTAATTGTGGTAAACATATGCTTTATAACTAATTTTTTAACACTGAAAGATATTTTTTCTCAATTTCTAATTTTTGAAAGCAAATTTGAGCACAATAGTCTCTTAAACACTATTAAGATTGAAGGAATTGTTGCTGTAAATGGTAACTCTTGGACCCAATAGAAGAGAAGCAACTTAACAAGTAATCAAAGAGGAAGAAACCAAGGCTGGCAAGCCACCGAAGGAGGAAATAGAGGTAGAGGAATAAAAAGGACTTACTAGGTAAAAAATCAATCCAAACTAACTCGACAAATTTACAACAAAGTTGGCCATACTACTATTACATGCTAGTATAGGTTTGATTAAAATTTAAACCTAAAACTGCCAACAATTAAGCCCAATCTTCTACTTACATGTTGACTTAGGAACCAAGAGATGAAGAAGAAAGGTGTCTTGAAAGTGGAGCCACCAACAATGTCACAAGTAAGTTGAGTAACTTGTCCACAAACAGTGAGTACAAAAGTATGCAAAAGTTGATCGTTTGTGCTTAAAAAAAACTTAATATTTTACATATATGAAATAATAATGTGCATACTAAAAACAAAAAATTTTTGAAATTGAAAAATATTCTCTATATTCCCCATATTACAAAAAATCTCCTTAGCATATCAAAGCTTACAAATGACAATAACCTGACTATTGAATTTAATGAAATTGGGTATGTTATGAAGGACAAGAATAAGAAAGTGTTGATTTAAGTAGTGGCTAAAGATGGGATGTACTTGTTGAAGAGCATAAGAGGAAGTAAAGGTAATCATCTAGCAAAGAGAGTTAATAAATTTAAGTCCATGCTTTCTATCCTTTTTCTTTAAGCTTTAATTAATCTAGCTCTTTAAGAAGTCTCAAGTCATTCAGTTTGTCTTTATTTAGGTAAATCAAAGTTGAGTCTATAAGTCTTATAAATGCTTTAAATGTATTTCATAGGAAGTTTGGTTGTCCTAGTGATTAATTTCTCTTGAAAATCATATCATTTTGTAAGAATTTTAGGTTTACAAATAAAAATTTGTTTCCTTACTTTAATGAAACTTGTTAATATGGTAAAAACTATAAATTTTCTCTTAAATCTAGCCAAACTAAGACATTAAGACCACTAAAAATCGTATACTTAAACCTATAGGGTCCAGCTTTTATATCTTAAGGCAACAACTTCAAATACTACTTAAGCATAGTTGATAATTACACCAAATTCATTTGGATTTTTCCATTTCAAAACAAAAGTTAGACACCTCAAACATTTTTGAATTTTAAAGCTTAAATTGAAAACCAATTAAATAAGAAAATAGTCATCCTACAAACAAACATGGGTATTGAATTCAAATAATTGGAATCAATTTTGAAAAAGTCAAGTGTGATTTTTAAACACCCTTATCCATACACATCAATTCAAAATAGAATTGTAGGAAAAAAGTATAAGCACAAAACAAAATTTGGGTTGACTCTCTTAGCTCAAGTCAATTTACTTTTAAGTTTCTAGTGTAATGAATTTGAAACATTTTCCTACTTGATTGATAGGTTGCCTATTGCAATATTCAACTATCAATTATCTTATAAGAGATTATTTCATAGATTACTTTATTACAACTTCCTAAGAACATTTAGGTTTGCTTGTTTACTTTTCTCGAGACCATAAAACCAGTACAAATTAGATTCCCACACCATAAGATTCACCTTTATAGGATATAATGCAAGTCACAATAGTTATAAATGCTTAAATAAAACTCAAAAAGTGTTCATTGCTAAGAATGTCACCTTAAATGAATAAGTCCCTTCGAAGCATCATATACAAACATTAAAAAAGTTAACAAGAAAATAAATTAGTCACTATATTAGTCACTTCTACTCTTGGTTCTTATGTCCTCGCTTGCAAGGAATGAATTCAATAGGTTACATTTAAGGCCATTTCTTCAGCAACATCATCAAGTTTTGAATTCTCATTACATACATAAAAATCTCAACATCATGAAATAGAAAACTAAAAAATATTTTATAAAACATTATAAGCAAATCTTGATAACTCAAAATCCTTTATAAGACCAAATCCTAAACACACATCTAATGACAATCAACTCAAAGGATGGGATCTTTAAACCTAAATTTACCATATTGAAAGAAAGCACAATTCTAATGAGTTTATATTAGAAATAGTGGCAAAAGCAATAAAGCACAAGATTTGGAAATAGGCCATGTTAGAAGAATATGACACACTCATGAAAAATAAAACCTAAAACTTAGTCTTAGCAAAACTAAATAAGAAAATCATAGGTAACAAGTGGTTTTTCAAGTTGAAATATAGCTTGAATGGAATAGTGGCAAGGCACATAACTAAACTTATTGCTTAAGGCTTTCATTAAACAATCAAAATCGACTTCATTGAGACCTTTCATCTAGTGGTCAGATTCTCAATAATAAGAATAATGTTGAGCTTGGTAGTACATGTTAATTAAGACATCATATAAGTCGATATCAATAATGCGTTAAAGATTCTACAAAAGTACATCATATTTGTAAACTAAATAAAGCCTTTTATAGACTAAAGTAGGTACCAAGGGCTTAGAATAAGAAAGATTAACCTTTATAAGTTAGGGTTTTGAAAATCTAAAAATAGATGCCTCACTATTCTTTTTGTTAAGTAAAGATGAAATTATTATTTAGTTTGTGCAGATAATAATCTTATAACTATGAATGCAATCAAACTCATTAAGAAGACAATTGAAAGGCTGGATAAAACATTCTCCTTAAAGGTCTTAAGCTCTCTAAGTTATTTCATAGGAGTTGAGGTTAAAATGGGCAATGAAGAAATACATTTATGCTAAATCAAGTTTATTAGGGATCTTTTAAAGAAGATCGGCATGGACGATTGCAAGGATATGCCTACATCCATGAGTATGAGTGAAAAATTCACAAAACATGCAAGGAATGAGTTTTTGAATGAAACTTTATATAGAAATCTTATTGGTGCTTTGTAATAGGTGACTCTAACAAAACCAAAAATAGCTTACAATATGAACAAATTGAGTCAATTTCAAGAGTGTCCTAAGCATCACTCTTAGATTGGATGCAAAAAGATATTAAAGTACCTTAAAAAGACACAAAATCACAAATTATATTACTCAAGAAGAAGAATAATAATAAACCTAATAGCATTTTTTGATGCTCATTGGGCAAAAGACTTTGATGACAGAAGATTAATAAGAGAATTTGTAATTTTCTTAAAAGGAAACTTAGTTAGCTGAAATTCCAAAAAGTAAAAGACAATTTCAAGATTGAACACTGAGTTAGAGTATCGGTCTTTAGCACAAACAACAATCGAGACATCATGGATGAACTTCATACTCTTTAAATTCAACATGAAACTAAAGTAAAAAATATTGATATGGCGCAACAACTTGAGTGCTATTCATTTGGTAGAATATCCTATTTTTTATAGTAGGTCAAAACATGTTGAGAATGATATTCATTTTATAAGGGAAAAAATAGCAAGAGGTAGAAATCAGATACATACTTACAAAAGGTCAAGTTATAAACATACTCACCAAACCACTATCAAGCAAAAGATTTTTTTTCTTAAAGAGTAAACTTGGTATCTTAATAGATAGCTAAGTGTAAGAAAATGAGTTAAATAGGTTAGATGCCAAGTCAGATAAACCATATTAGTAACCTAAAACCCATCAGCCTTGTCACAACATGCCAAAACCTATCATCCTTTCACACCAAGTAGCCTTGTCAACATTGATCTTACTATACAAGATAGACCCCTCCATACTAGGGCCACAAGTCACCTGCAAATAAGCCAATGCAAGACTTTTGCACCACAACCTCATGCACATAATAAAAGTATCATAGGAGTTATTGTATTTTATTGCATTTTCTTATATGTAATTACAGCTATAAATTCATAGGGTGTCTAGCTCAATTTCATCATATATATAAATATAAAAACTCTTCATTGAAAGCTAAGAAAGGCAATATAAAGCATCATTTTTTATTCTATAACCTCTTAAATGCAAACATTAAAACTTTCTTCATTTTCTTGCATATTTAACTTTTCAATTCAATTATATTTTTTTAAAAAATAAAACTTAAATTGTCCACTTCTAGTCACACTTCAAGAACGAATATTAATCAAGTTGTTGAATTTTTTTAAGCTAATAGTTTTTACAAAAAGCTAAATGATCAACTTAATACATTTACAACACAAAGGTAGTCCATTTAAGTTTATTATGGTTTCTAATTAGTCATATGTAAGAAATCTCATATCCATTTAAAATATAAGTAATAACTTCTAAACAAGTATATATAAAAAAAATACTAAATTTTCTTTTTTCTATTATAGTCAAAGTAAACATTCATCACCACTCAATACATATACTTATTTACAACATGTATAATATATTAAAAATATGATTTATAATAAAAGTATAATTATTACAGCAACAAAACCTTGTATGCCTAACTCTCTTGACAGGTCACTATCCCAAGCATTTGCCCGGTTCTGCTGCCGTACTAGTTATACCTAAAAATTATTTTAACTACAGAGTGAGTAATTTAAAATTACTCAGTAAGAACCATAAAACCTAACAAAATAATTTAACAAATCACAATATTCTAACTATACAAATAATAACTAATTATGACAACAATATATTTCATATATCCAATATTACAACAATAATCAGTTATGACTAACTCCTCCGAACTATGTAATTAATAGTTCAATTAGGATATTACGAATAATTTTAGTATAATATCACTTTCTTCTGCACACTTTCTACTCTATCTATTCTAATTCTACTATCTTGTTATCTTTTCATTTGACCACTCATACTTAGGTAAATTATAGATCATGACCACATTATTTATCTTACAAATTAATATATGAATAAATTGGGCATAATTATAATCCTACCATGGGTTCAACATGCCCTTAAGGCCGCCATGACGATTTGCCACTTCCTACCATGGGTTCGACGTGCCCAAAGGCGCCATAGAGGACTGCCATGATTTCTTACATACAATTTCGGACACCATAAGGACGATTGTGGGTTCCACGTACCCCAAAAAATGCTACAGTAAATAATAAATCATTATTCTATTTTGTTCTAAACGGCTCTGCCGATGTATAAAAAAATTCCAAAATTGTACTTTACGAATGTTAGCCACTTATACATCTCTTCACAATTCATTATATACTCATATTAACTATTTATCCTGTACTATTACTCAAGGGTATTTTGATAATTTACTATAATTCTAATAATCATATATGCAATATTTTTATAATTTCATTCTAATATAAAATAATTTATATTTATCACTGCCTTTCAACACCTATCCATATATGTGCTACCAAATCAATTATAAAAATAATATTCCTAATAATAATAATAACCAATTCATATATATACATATATATATATATTTATATAAATATATATATATTGCTTATTTTTTTTTATTTTTCTTCCATTTTACACATCTAAATCAATTCCTATCAATTTTATTTATTCACAAACACATTTATACACATTTAAACATATCAAAACACATTAAAATCAAGCATTTAAGTACTTTATAAATAGTGACCGAATTTGTCCTATTATGTATAAACTAATTTTTTTCCTATTTATACAATTTTATTCACTTTAATCTACTTTCCAAACACTCAATTTTATAAATTAGGCATCAATTATATAAAATTTCTAAATTATAAAGTTAGAGTTTAGGGTTCTTACTTCAAATTCAAAAGTGATGGCTATTGCACTAAATTTAAACTAAAAAAAATACCTAAAATATCATTTAAATTATAAAACTACTATTTAAATTATTTTTTCAACAATTTCAAAAACTAAAATTTAATGAAATTAAGAATTTTTACTATTAAATTAAAGCTCTCAACGCATAGAATAATTTTTGCTTCTGCGGTAACGCGATTAATCAAGTAGATTATGAGATTTTGCTTGATTTTTCTAAGAAAATTAAAAAACTTTGAAAAAGAATGAAAAGAATGCCTCACAGGAAGAAAGAGAAGAAAATGAATTGAATGCTTGTAAATTTGAAAAGTCAAAATTTTATCCAATTTTATATTTTTGCAAAAATTACACTTTTGTTTAATAAGTTTTCAAAGTTTACATTTGACTCTCAAGAAAATTATGAGGCTACCTAGGCTATCTTCAGATTCTTTCACTTTAGTCCATCATATTTTAGTGACTCGAAATTCAAAAATTTCTTATGAAATGATCATTTTGCCCGTAGGAAAGAAAATTGGTCGTTTTGGTCGTTTTTCTTTCTTTTTAAAGGGTATTCTTGTCTAAATTTGATTTTATTTCTTTCTACATACTTCTAACAATATTTCTAACATTTCTAAAAATTTGAATTTCAATATAACCTTTGTGGCCTTGGCAAATTGGCCATTTTGCTATTTTCGACAAAATTGTTCTTTTTGGGTAAACTGGCGATTCTTGCCGTTTTAAGACTATCCAACCTAAATATTTCTCTAGTAATAACTAAAATATAATTCTTAACTCAATCGTCTTTCATTTGATTGATCGACGCCCATAAAAAATAACAGTTTTACTTTTTACCGTTATTTTGACCCATTTTTATTTATAAAAAAAAAAGCTCTAAGCAGGGTTTCAAAAATTATATTATATATTTCACAACCCAAAACTCAAGATATACTGCAAAAATAATTATACTAAAGTTTCAGAGGAATACCTAAATTTGAGGATGTTACATCATATTTAATTATAATTAATTTTTGTTCTCTTATAAATGTTTATAATAATTTTTATTTAAAAGTAAATAATTTTAGTCTTATTATAGTTAAGTTCAATAAAAATTAAAATATGTCATTAAAGAATTAATTATAAAAGTTAATATATTCTATTGGCATTATTTGATTGATATATCCTTTATATATATCTATAGATACTTGGATTCACTACCAAAAAAAAATGTGTTTTTTAGGGACAAATGCTTTATGATAGAAAAAAAAATCATTATAAATACCATATAGGGACAAATATTAATTTTTGTCGCAAATGATTAGGATAAAATTGTCCCGCCCTAGTTAGTGCCAAAATTTATATTTATAATGTGACAATTATAAATATTTATCTCTAAATATGTCATAATAAACATTGAAAAAAATATTTTCTTAATTTGGGACTAAACAAAATATGTCAGTATATATTTAATTAAATTCTAAATCAATAAAACATACTCTCCCTTTCAATTGTTTTAAAATTCATACTTAATTTATTTTCTAATTTGTAAACATATGTCAAAAAAGAATTACATTTAGTTTAAACTTTTTACTGTGCAACAAATTTCAATTTAAGTTATAATTTATATTTCCCCAAATTTATTATTACTATCTATAAAACTTCCCCCTCTTGTTTTCCAAATGAAACTCATCAATTTTTTCTTTCTTAAAATACTAATCACACATGGTCAATTGAAATATTAAAAGTCTCAAATACATATAAATTTGTCTCTTAAAAAACTCTTATTCAAAGTACCAAAACTTACAATAGAAGTCGAATTTGTCTTTTGTTTTGTGGTGAAGTTACTATAGTGAAATCAAAGTAACAAAACTAGCAATTGAAGTCTGAAATTATCCTCTATTTTGTGATTAAGTTGCAGTGGTGGAATTAAAGTAACAAAGCTATCGATTGAAGTTGAAATCTTCCTCTAGTTGTACAGGTAATAATCTTTTAAAGAGAATAGGTTTGTTTTTTCATTAATCTATGTTCCAAAATCATGTTATAATATATTTCATTGGCCAATTTTTATTGAATTTTTTATTTATTATTTGTGATTTTTGATTGATAATCCTCTATGTTATAATATAATCTTGATTTTAGTTAATATTTTTGACATAATTGATTTCTTAAATCATGAATTTATATACTTGGTGAGAATAGGGTAGAAAGTGTGATTGAGAAATTTTTTTTGCTAGATGGGTTGCTCTTTTCTTTGATGGCTATTGTTTGGCTTACTTGAAATGAGACGTGAATTTTAATTTTAAGGTGAATGGGTTGTCCTCTTAAAAGCATACAACAATAACAGACATGTAGCCCTTTTCTTGGCTAATATAAGTTAACCATTTGTAAAAGATAAAGAGTACTTTGATTTGTGTTGGGCAAAATGGCAATGGAACTTTAATCCATATATACACAGCTCTGCTAGAAAGAATGGCATGCATATTGATATGTCTGACATGACAAAGAACCCTACCATTAATTTCATGTTTAGAATGATATCTAGATTTCTTATTAGTCGCTTAAAGTGAGTTTGTTTGCTGTTTTGTATCTTTTAGACTTCGTGGTATACATAGCATAAGGCTACTTCTATTAGTATTGTGCTCACTTTATTGTCTAGTTTAGACTAATTTAATATTTTTGTACCAAATTGCTCATTTTGTACACCCTTGGAGTAATAAAAAAATAAAGATGATGGTTGGCCTTAAATATAAATGGTAGTTCAAAAAATAAAAATAAAAATTTAAGTAGATATGATATTTCCAATCAAATGTTTACTAGAGGTTAGTTGGTATCTTGTGGCACTAAGAGTATTCTTTATTTTTCTTTAAAAGAAGCCTAAAATTCACTAAAAAGATGATGATTTGCAAAAACTATTGATGCCTATATGTGAAGTGAATCTAGAGCGAGAATTTTAATTGAATGTTTGATATTCTAAATTAATAAGCATATTGTTATGCATGAAATTATTATTAAAATACTATGCATTCTTTTTTACATGTGAAAATTATTTATTGATTAGTATTTCTTTGGTTTGGATAAACACAAAGCAAATAAAATGGGCCATGTAATTTGCAAGTGTAAGGAGCAAGCAACAGATGAACAACAAATTGAAAATTATACAAATTGATGTTGACATCTACTTATTTAGTTTTCATCTTTCTCTGTATAAAATTCTTTACTTTAATTTTTTTTTTTATAATCTTTGTTTTATGATTTGATGTAATTTGTAATTTAGAGGATTTAATTTAAGTTGTTTTAACTGGTTAAATTTATCATGTTAATAATTTTTAAAGAGAAGTCCCATGTTTTCTAGTTTTTTAGTTTGTATGTTATAATTGTTCATCAGTTTTAGTTTCTATGATTCATTATAGTTTGATTTGTGTTGAGTGTAAATCAAAATTTAGTTAATTCATTTTTTTCTATTTGTAAGAGACTAGTTGAGCTACATGTAGAATTTGTTAAGAAAAAATTGATAGCTAATTGAGTAGTTAGTTTAAATAGTTGAATCAGTTAATTATTTGAGTAACAATTTATTTGTGATAGTTATCATTGAATATAAATAGTTTGAAACTTGTACTTGAAAGATAACTTAAGCTGTGAAAGATGAAATAAAGAATTCAAATCTTGTTTTCTTTATGAATTGCCTTGTTGTAGATTTATTTTTTTGTGTTCTTTAATTCTTTCATCATTGAGTGTATAGTTTGCTATTAAATTCATCGTATTAAGGAAGCAATTGGAAAATTTCTTGTTGCTGTAAAATAAGAAATGTTCTATGCACACCCTATATTTGAAAGATTAATTCTCATGAGTTGAGTTTGGTTTAACATCAATAATTTGTATTGTAAAATCTTCTTTCGTCATGAATTTTTTGTTAAAAAAAATCTATAATATTTACTTTCTTCTATATGGTTTTTATAGAAAGTTTTGCTTTAATTTGTCATGATTTGTGGTTTAACTTGGAAGGATTTTGTTTTTTTTTTTTTTTGTTAGATATTGTTTTTAGTTTGTTTTTTATTTTAAAAGAAGGATACTGCTTCAGTGTTTTGTAATAGATTATGTGTTTTAGCTTACAATTTAAATACTAATTTTGAAATCCTCTTTATTAGTTATGCACTTATTGAGTTTATCTTAGACTTATTGTGTGGCCTAAATAGGTAAAGTATTACAATAGTCGACCAATAAAAGTTATTACTTACTGGTTTTAAATTATGTATTTTGGTGTGAGGAGAATCATGATTTTTAAATTTTAAAGAAAGCCATTGATCTGTTTAAGTGTGGAAAAAATCATAGTCTCTTATGTTCTAGTCATAGTGTAATGTAATTAAGATTCTAAATTGATAAATTAGTGTTCAAAACAGAATATAGGTTCTTTTCTAGTAGATTTTTGCAATGTTATATAAGAAAGTGCTAAAAGTATCCCTAACTTATAAGGCCATACAAATTCTTTGTCACATTTTTAAACATCTAAAACAAAACAAATGCGCTTTAATTTATAACAATAAGGTTTATAGTAACAGAATTTTATCCAATAATCAAAGTTCAATATGATCCCTTTGGTGCTAAGATTAAGAGAAAAGATAAAAAATAAAATAGTCTTGGAAAAAGTCCCCTAACATTACCATTTGTTTGAAAAAAAAAATGTAAGAATTTAAGAGAAAAAATTTAACTAAAATTAGTCCTCCATTTAACTACATGGTCAAATAAAGTCATGAAGAAAAAGAAACAAGCTAGGAAAAAAGAAAATATTATAAATTATAAGTTCATCATATTTGTCTATTAAATTATACTTATAACATATATTATATCAATAATTTTATTTATATAACTTGCAAGATGTATAAATATATAGATTTTTAATTTCTATTAAATTTTGACTATTAATTATACTTATAACATCACCAAATTAAATTATGTATAGTGTTACATTTTGATTATCAATGAAATGTAAATGTATGTCTTTCTATCTCTTTTAATTTTCTTCTTCTTTTTTTTTTTTTTTTTTTAAAATCAGGATCAAGTCATCTAAACTTATATTATCTTGTGGATCTTAGGTATAACAAAATTGATGTATGTCCTAATGATTACATGCTATATTGGAAAGAGAAAGGGCAAGATTTTGCATGTTCAATGTTTGGTACTTCTCGATGGAAACCTAAATATGTTGATGCAAATCAATTATCTAATGCTCATAGCATTCTTGCCAAGGTCTTGTATCACTTTTCTTTGAAACCAAGACTTTAAAGATTTTTTATGTTAAAGAAAATTGCTTTTATGCACTAGCATAAAAAGAATTGCCTTAAAGATGACATCTTTAGGCATCTTACTGATTCTGAATGTTGGAAAAACCATAATCAATGTTGCCCAAACTTTGCTTTAGTTTCTCGCAATGTAAGAATAAGGCTAGCAAGTGATGGTTTTAATCCATTTGGGACAATGAGTGTTTCTCACAATACATGGTTTGTTGTCTTGATTATTTACAATTTACCTCTTTGGATGTGCATGAAACAACCAAACTTGATGATGTCATTGCTTATTCTTGGGCCTTATACTCTTGGAAATGATATCAATGTCTATTTATACCTTTTAATAGATGAGTTCAAGGTATTGTCAAAGTTTGGTGTAAACATATTTGATGCCCTAACAAATCAAAATTTTATTATGCTAGCAATGTTGTTATGAATTATTAGTGATTTTCCTGCATATGTTAATTTATTAGGATGGAGCACTAATAGTTGTTTTGCTTTAGATTCATTTAAAGCATTAGTATAAATATTGTTATATGGGCCATCGATGTTTTTTAGATAGAATGTTCCCACACAACTAACTGGGAGTGGGGTGTTAGAATAATGAACAAAATAGAGGTTGCATTTAGGAAAAAATTAACTAGTAGAGCAAAATGAAAATGAGGTAATGAGTATGATGTGTTGTATTCCAAAAAAAAAAATAGCATTTTTTTTTGTTTTACCATATTAAGAGCAGAATCTTATATGTTATAACTTGGATGTCATGCATATAGAGAAAAATATTTTTGACAACATTATTAGGACATTGTTGAATATTCATGAAAAAAATAAAGATAATTTAAAAACCTAACTTGATATGAAAATGTATGTATAAGACAATCTTTTCATCCAAGAGTAATTAGAGAAAAAATAATCTTTCCTTTTGCTTCTTACTCAATGTTACAAAATGAGAAGGAAATCTTTTATAAAATTTTATCTTGTATCAAAGAACTTGATGGTTATTCATCAAATATCTCATGGTGTGTGCAAGTTAAACAACATATAATTTTTGGATTAAAAAGCCATGATTGCCACATAATATTGCAACATTTTCTCCAATTGGTAATAAGAAAAGCCTTGCTTAAAAGTGTGAACATATTATTAATTATGTGATTTTTTTAGAGAACTTTGTACTAAAGCTAGTACAATTGAAGAGTATAATAGATTGAAGTTTTTCATGGTAGCAATATTGTATCATCTTGAAAACATATTTTCCCCATCACTCTTTTGATATCATGATGCATTTACCCATTCATTTGACTAACAAGGCAAAAGTTATTGAGCTAGTGCAGTATAGATGGATGTACCCAATTGAAAGGTATATTATATAGTATTGTGTTTTTCAATGAAAGGTACTTTTTTATTTATTTTATTACATTAAAAATTCAATTTCTATTTATTAGGTACTTGCATACCTTAAAGTCATATGTTCATAATAAATGACATCCATAAGGTTATATAGTTGAAGGATACATGGCTTAACATTTTGCTATCATAATTTGTGCAGAATTGAAACAAGATTCAATCGACCCTTAAAAAATTATAATAATGAATTTGAAGAAGAAAACTTATCAATATTCTCAAGAATGGATCACGAAATGAGAAGAAAAAAGTTTATCTTTTTAGATCATATTATTTTTTCTCAAATACATAGATATATCTTATTTAATTATGAAGAAGTTGTGTCATTTATCATGTAAGTCTACCATTCAATTTGTTTAGTAAATTAATTTAATCAAATTCTTTTATATAATAAAATAACTTATTTTACATGCATTATTGAATGTAGGAATCATTTACAAATGATTAAAAGTTCAAATCATCATGCAAGAGAAATCAATGTTACTCGCATCCATAGTGAGGATTTTCCTAAATGGTTTAAAGCTAAGATAATAATTAGGATTGACACAAACACAAAAAAAAACTATTTTTCCTATTCTATTATCAACATATTTAATCAGAATATGTAAAACAATTATATTAATATAATGATCATAATGTGACTGAGAACTTGAAATGGCTAGCTTCAGGGCTTAATAGATTGGCTTCAAGATTCAAAAAGTACATGATAAATGGATTTACGTTTCAAATAAAAAAGTTGATATGAATGGCAAAACTCAGAATAATGGCATGGTTGTTATGGCAAAAACCTTAAGTTTCTTAGTGCTAAAGACAAAAATCTAATTTTGGAAAACATTTCATATTTTAAAAGGCTAATAGATATTGTTTAACTAGATTATTATGGTGGAAGAAGCATTACTCTTTTCAAGTGTGATTGGGTCGATATAAAATCAAATTAAGGAATGAAAAAGGATGAGTTAGGCTTTACTCTTGTAAGCTTAAATTATTTGCTAAAAATTGATAAGTCATTCATTCTTTCATCCCAAGCAATTCAAGCATTCTACGTGATAGACCCCGTGGTGATAGCATGGCATGTTGCTATTATAACAAAACCTAAAGATTTATTTGACATGGAAGAGAATGTAACTCAAATGGTAGACAAAAATTAGAAAACCTAGTAAATAATGTAGTTGAAATGGATACAATTAGAGAAAATTTGTTTGGGACTTTGATTGACTAAACATTAAATGAAATAGAAGAAGAAGAAGAATCTAGAAATTATAGTAGAGATTTAAAGGGTGATGGTAGTAGCATGGACGTTAGTGATTATGATTACTAAGTAAGAATTTTAATTAGTTTTGTACTTTATTAATTTTTTTCATTTCTATTCATTTGGCATTAATTAATAATACTAATAAGTCATTTGATTAATATTTTACATGTATGCACAATTTTTTTTTCAACAGAATGTTGCTTGCCTAATTTGTATAGGAAGTATATGTTGCATCAAAATACTGTATTTCAATTAGTTGTGTCTGAAATTCTAACACTTTTAGGAATTGTTTTTGCATATGAATGTTTCTTAGTTTTGATAGATATTGGAACATGGATGAGTTAAGTTTATCATGGATCTTTTATACCATAAATGTGGAATTTTGGTTCATACATATCATTATGTAATTTATTCTGTACACTTAGTCTGATTAGGTAATGTTTAAGTGAAAAAGATCAAATCAACACCATCGACACTCAGTGAAACAAGTAATCTCACCAACCAAGAGAACAAGAGCAAAAATTGCAAAAATTCAATAAGTTGAAAATTAGTCCATAGATAAAAATCAAGCACCTACAAGTTAGTAGTTATTTAATTATATCCTTATTTGTTTTGTACCTTCTCTAGATTCTAAAACTAAAATTATTTTCTTTTTTGATATGAACTAAGATATTATAAAACATTAGTTGAACAATTTTATCACTAAATATTAACTAAATATAAATAACAATGAACAATATAATAAATCAAATCAGTAATATTTTTTACTTTCTAAAGGTAAAGGCATAACACTTGCTGATAATTTAGTTGTTTATATTCTAGTTGATTATTTTACATATTAACAATAATGAAAAGACGGCATTAAAGAGAAGACTTATGCACAACTCAACTTGCTTGGCAAAACCATTGGCTTTTTATTTTATTAAATCAAAATTTCTCAGGGAATTATTTCATGTGAATTGAGCAAACAATTATGCATATAAAAATGTTAGAACCATAAATAAAAGGATAGAAAAAAAAATAAGATCTTGCACTTGTTTGCAAATATACAAAATCACGTATGTTCTTACCAATTGGTATATAGATATTTTAAAATTTTAATAATAAGAATCGCCATCATGTTGTGGAGTGATATATATCCCTATATTATTGTGAATATTTTGGGCTTTATTCTTATCATTGTTTCAAACAATCATATTGTAGGAATTTATTGTTACAAAAAATGAATATTGTTATTCTTATCACCAGTTTAGTTTTAAATGAATTTTATCATTGTTATTTTTAAAAACTCATATTCATTAAAATGGGCATGCAAATGGTCAGCAAAGTAATGGTCCAATTGATCCTTCAAATTATTATTTAAAATTTTAAAACTCTTATGATTCTTTTTGTTCATAATTTCATTATGTTTTTGTCACTTCTGCTGCTTATATGTTGATTATGTGTATGTATTATCCATACTTTGACTAGATACTGCTGTTGCTTCCAAACAAAAACATGGGCCAACAAAATTGAAATTTATACTTAATCAAAATGAGCCTATTCTAGTAGATTTCAACTTTATGAGGTATCGAAGAAGGTGGTAAGGCATTAGGACAATTTATTGATTATCTTGCACGTGATTCAACAATAATGCCTCTTAATTTTACTAATTGGAGACATGTGCTAGATAATGTTAAACAAAATATTAGAAACATATTGAAAGTATGTTAGTTATATCTCTTTATATTCTTTAAAATATTTTATTAAAAATGAGTGTTTTGATTAATTTTTAAATTATATTATAGTCAAAATTTATTATAGATTAGGGTATCAATAGAAAATAGATTAATGAAAAATTAGCCTACGATTAGAGAAGCCAAAAATTTACACTAAAGAATAAATAAGCTGAATTAAGGAATGGAGGAGAAAATCGTTTGTCTTAAGAATGAGGTAGGAACAAAACAATATAATTGGTTGATTAAATATTGGAAATTAGAGAAAGGACAAGTAAAAATGTTTTACTTTGGTTTAATTAAATATTATCTTTATATTACAAAAAATTTACTTTTGAACATATTTTAACGGTAAGATCATAGCAAAAGTACTAAAGCTAATCATGCAAAGTCGAAGACAAATCACATAGCAAGAACGAAAAGCTTTGGAAGGATTCGGCATGAATTAGTTATTTAATCATTGTACTTATATTATTCATGATTAATATAAATAATATTATACTTAACAAAGTTGCTTGTTTTGTTATAAAAATTTGAAGATCTTGAAGGTAAAGAGCCAAACAAAATACTTTGTTTATTTTCACTCACACAAAGAAAAATGATCAACCTATTGATTTGAAGTTTGGAAAGGCAATTGTAAATAAATTTTAAATATAAATTAATATTTCATAGTTTATATTAAATGCATGTGTATATTGTTAATGCTAATAATTTTTTGAACAAATTATTGATGATGTTGGATGGGATCTAAGGTGCAAGTAAAATAGTTTTGGTGATTTTATAAAAATTATTGAACTATATGTGTGTATATGTTTGTTACGTGCATAAGAGTTTGTGTGTGTGTGTGTGTGTGTGTGTGTGTGTCATATGCACAANTTAGATATTCTGAAAATTAGTTAATAGTTTTGAATTTATTTTATTTTTAAATTTAATTGTGTCAACTAATTGATAATTATGAAACAAATAAATTTGAATATTTTTTTATTTATACTAGAAAACATTTAATTATATTTATTTTTTAAGTAATTTATTATTTAATAATGATGATTAATATATGTTGTCATAGTGATGATTTTAGAGATTAGTGTTCTTGTTTATATGAATTGATGAAATAATTAAATTAATTAATATTTTTTGTGATATAAAATGATACTATTTTAATGACAAAATTAAGAGTTAATAACTATAATATTAGAAACACATTTAATAATTATTATTTCTATTGTTAACGACAAATTAAATTGTCTCTATTATATGATTCGAGACACATTTAATCGTTATTGTTTAAATTAATAATGACATTATATATTGTTACTAAATGTTTAATAGTGACATACGAATTTGTTGCTATATAAATTACCACTGACAAAATAAATAGTCACTAAATATATTAAAGTGATATATAAAATATAGAAATAAAATGAATAGTCTCAAAAAATTTATATTGTGACACTATATAACTTTTATCCCTAATTTTTATCAATCAATATTTGTCGCTGTAAAATAATTATTAATGATAACTGTAATAACATATATAATCAAATGTCATTACACATTTGTGATAGTTATTAAATTGTCACTATATAAAATAGTGACAATGTTAAATGCGACACATGAGTATTGACAATTTTTTTGTCATTTAATATATTTAGGAACAAATAATATATTTATAAAAACAAATATTTTTCATCACAACATATGACTTTTTTTTGTAGTGATTTGTCGGAACATAACAAAGACGGCATGCTTAATAAATATATGTTGATATGATAAATAAATTGATAACTATATTATAGACAATTAATCTGAAGTATGAATATATTAAGATCTTTAGAAAGCATTTGTTTTTCAATATTAATTTTAATTAAGTTTATATAATTATAATTTTGTAAATTTAATTTTATTCATTTTCTAATATATAGAATTTATTTTTATTATTCAAAATTGTTCATATTTAGATACAATTATTAAATTGTAAATTTTTAAAATAAAAATAAAAAAATTTAGAATGTTTTAAAAAAAATTACGAAAGTAATTGATAAATAACCTAAATCAAAGGAGTTTCTTCTTCTGGAGCCATCTCTTTTCTTCCCTCTTTTCTTAGAGTTTTTGTTTTTGAACTACTTTATCATTGAATACATAAATCATTAACCCAATTAAAATTTGCAATAAAAAAGCTACTAGGTGCTGTAGAGTATATAAATTAGGAATTTGTGTATCTTAATTTAATAATTGTATTTAAAATTTGATGAGTATAATTAAATAGCTTTAAAAAAATAAAATTAATTTTTTAAAACCACTTTTTAAAAAATATAAAACAAATTTGTTAAGTAAGAAAATGAGTAAATATAATATAATTAATCAAATAATTAATTATTTCAAGTTCGCATAGAGCATACAAGTACTTGTCAACTGCTGTTACGTAATCTCACTTTTTCTATAAATATTATCCTCCCTTGTTAAATATGCAAAAAAAAAAAAAAAAAAAGAGGAGAAGAAATTCTGACTAAATTACTAATACGCATAAACAATTTTCTCTCCTATGTTATGGTAATTACCCACGTCCAAAAAGTACCCACTTCCCAATTTCCACGGGAAGCTGAATGATTGATGCAAACAGCCAACAGAACAGCTATTTCAAAAACAATGGGATGACGCTTATCGCTAATTATTGATGAATTCCTCAATGCTCCTCATTTTCTCAACGGAAGAAAAAATAAATAAATAAATAAATAAGAAAGAGGTAGATGAATCCTCAGCATAAGAAAAGTCGTTTCTTTTATTCCAGTCTGTTCAGTTCAAGAAGGCAATTAACAAAAATGGGTAACATCAAAGCATTCATAACATTAGCAACAACATAAAATTCTATAAAATTTTCGTCCAAAAAAAGAAAACACATCAACAAAGGAAATCAACAGCAGCAAGAAGGGCATCTTATCAAGCCATTTTCATTGCATATAGAACACATCCTCAGCTGGTCTTCTTCTTCATCAAACACCTTTCTACTTCCACAACAGTTTGGACATGGCACAAATCTTGCATCCCCACAACTCTCACAAACAGATGTTGCATTTGTTACTGGAAATCCCTGCAAGAACTTAGCCAATTCACCTGCTTCATTAAGCTGTTTAATCTCCTCAGCTCCACCAATGTGTTTTCCCCTTATAAAAACTTGTGGTAAACCAATTGGTTTTCCACCCAGTAAGCTTTGCAATTCTTTTCTGTAAGTTGAGTCCATTGAAATGTCTCTTTCATCAACTGCAACTCTATAGCCCTTGAGCATCATTCTTACTGCGCAACAATCCTCATAAGTCTTTCGAATTCCTCTCAAACTCGTAAAATATATCAGAATCTGATTTTTTTTGCCTGATAAACTTGAATAATCATTTGACAAAAAAGAAGTTACTGGACTTGAACCCAAAGAGCTTGCTTTTCTAACCTGGTGATGATTATAACCAAGTTGCCTGGACGATAATGCTCGTATATAACTTGAAGCAACATTTGGGTCCATATTTGATAGCAAGGATTCCTCAGACAAATGCTTCCACAATGGCTTTGTCAGAGATGGCGGCGAATCTTGTACAAAAACTTGATCTTTGGGTTTGATTGATCCACAGAATGAATTATCATCAACCATTTTGTGAATTGACGAAATGGGGCTATTACCCACGTGGGAATCAAAATCAATATCATCGTTAAGACCGTCCATGAGTTCCCAAGTGTTGATAACAGAATCTGGGGACAATGATTCAACTGGGTTTGTTCTTGTTGGCATGTTTGTGTTAACATGTGGCGGTGATTGAGGTTGATGATGATTAGAGTAATTCTGGCTGTTCAAGGAGGAGACTTTGGGGTGTTCGATGAGGAGGAGAGAGCCGTACGTGGTGGAAGTGAGAGATACAAGATGGTGAGTATCACCTTTTCTTGAAGGTGGATGGTGAACCAATGGAGTTGGCATTGAAAGAACTCTGCTCACTGGTTTTGGTGAAGAAGAAAATGAACGGCTTGATTCCAATGCACATGAATAAGAAGAACAAGGAATGTTATTTTCTGGGCCGCGATTATTGTGATTGTGATGATGATGGTGGTTTTTTGTGATCAAACTGTTTGGTCTTGAAGCTGAGCAACCCATAGAATCAAATCAAAATCAGTAATGAACCAACAATAAAGACCAAAACGCAAAGTCCTTTTGGAGCTTCTTTTTATTCTTTGTTTGAAGGAATATGTAGGGTTTTGGTTGCTTTTGTATGAGAGGATTCTAGAGAGAGATTGGGTGCACTTTAGTTTGGATTGGGTGGTTTAGATCAGAAGGAAGGAAGAAGGAAAGAGAACTGTGCATTGGTGAGAAGGAGCTTTCAAATCGAGAAGGAAGTGGAGAATGGAGATTATGATGGCATTATTAATGCTGTATATAGACAGGGCCAACCGAAGGGTAGAAAAAATAAAAATTAAAAAAGGTTGGTTCCGGAATTTGTCTCAGTTGATGGAGATAAAGATCAGTTTTTGAGAAATCTCTCCCTGCCGGATTTGATGGTTGTATAAACTCTGTTTCTTGATTTTCTTAGTTACAGTTAAATCTCAGACAAATAAATAAATAAAAATATGATCATTTCAATAATTATTATAAAGTTTTTATTTTAAATCAGGTTACTTTTAAATTAATTATGTCTAAAATTAAAAAATTAATAAGTAACAGAGGGGATTATAGACTTACTCTATTTGAATGGATGGAGTTAGAATTGAGTTTGTTAATAAATTTGATGGGTTATTATAGTTATTAATTATTATATGGGTGGCCCAACCAGCAACATCCAAATTTGACGACTATCAAACCAATTTGATTTAGCACGTGACATTTTTATTATGTTTAGTGATAAAATTCCCACTTAATCCCAATTGTAAGATGGTCGTTGGATTTCTTTATTATCACATTAATGAAATGGCCAACTCTTTGGAGAATTTAATGTATTGAGTTACACACAACCACAAGTTCGATTGAGAGAATTAAGAAGTGGCAACACAGTACCATCACACTTACTACTGTGATCTTTAACATCTTATGCCATGCAAAGCAAGCATGAGATATTCATTCATACAAGCCTTAAACCCTAAAACAAATTAAAGAAATTTAAATAGATATATTTTCTTGAATAATATAATAGTCACTTTCCCAATGCAATAATCATAGTAGAAGAATACAAAAGATAAAAAGGAGTAGGACACAAGTAAATTTGGAATGCAACGCAACAAACATATTGAAATGGACTTATGATGAATGTGGAGGACCACAATGCCTCAATTTTAGGGCTAATTTCAAAATCAGACCCATCACTCAATTGTTTTTCATGTGGGGCTGCTTTTTCTTGCTATTGTCTTTCTCGTGCCCCGCTGCTTTATTGTTCTTGTCATTGTGATGGCCACAAAATTCAACAGCTGTAAATATTTATTTGGCTTAATTGATTGACAACGATATAAGAAATTTGAAACTTAATTTTGTGAGCTGAATGAATATATTTGGACTACCAAATGAATGCCTGCTTGCAGAGAAACTGAAGTTGGGAATAGATTTCGGTGAGGTTCATGTGAAATAATGATGTGAATATTTGAACATTGCTGGCTGCATTGCATTATGTAGTCAGTCAGGGTGCTCTTTCTGAGTAGACTCAATTGTAATTGTATGCACATATATAGATACATTCATGTTTTTAAGCAATAAGCAACAGATGCTCAGACCAAATGGAAAAGAGTAATCAGATTAAGAAAACCTTGTTTTCACTATAGAGGGAATTTTTCCGTGCTTATTTGATCATTCTCCCAAGAGGCTGAAAGAAAAGGGTCACAGGGAGCGAAGGTCCACAGAGGCAACAGCCGGCTTAACTTATGGAGCTCACTTGAAGAAGGTCAAGCCAACCGAGGAGATACTACGAAAAATGAAACCCGTCCAGGTTATTTGTTGACTGACATAAACACGCAATGGCAATCCATGGGCATCAAGCAAAATCAGCTTCTCTAGAACATTAATGTTCAGAAAAAGAAAAGCTATGTGGTGGACTAGTTGGGATTCTTTATTGATAATCAAATCAGCGATAATGTACCACTGAGCTTAGCTGAGCTTAAAGTAGCCTAGAAAAACCCATGTTAATAAATAGCGGTTTAGAACTCCAAAACCAGAAAACTCTATCGCCAGCAGAGAAAAAACCGTCTGAAAAAGAGTAGACTAGGGACATCGTTGAAGCTTTGGTTTGAATACTTTCAAATAATATTCTCCCACATACAAGGGAAGAAGGCAGTACATTCCTTCAAACTCCAATAATTCTTCACATCATAAAAAAAGCAATGGTGAAGCCATTAAACTCAGCCCATTGTAAATATCTCAATCATTCTTGGGAATATGATAGAACAAGCAAACTGCTTAATAAGCTGAAATGAATCCTAGCCAGTACAATGGCCAGCAATACGTTACTCTTCATACAGTTGCTTTTCCCTTGAAGGTCTGAACGAAGTAGGACAAGCACAATGAGGAAAGCAAATAATCAAATATATGAAGAGAAGGAGAGGAAGGAAGCAGAACCAAGCTACTCTTCCATGCATAGTTGAATGAAAATCTAATGGAGTTACCAAGGTTAAGTTAGAAATGATAAGAATGATGAAAAATGTCAATTCACCTCAATTTCAAATCATTTCAGCATAACTTTAAACTATAATTTTGAATTTACAAACTTTTGTAGTAAAATAATCTACACAAAAACTGATAATAGACAATGTTACTACTCCATGGACTCCCATAAATAATCCTAAAGGTTACCAGTACAATCTGTTTTAAGATTATAGTCAATTCAACACCTCTTAATTATAGTTCCCAAAAAAAAATCATATCTAGCAATGAGAAAAACCACTTCATCAAGAAATAATAATCTTGATTATTAACTCAAGTTATAGACAGTAATCTGATCAGAGCTTCGACCAGCAATCTCCAAGAGATGACACATACATTCAATAACTAGCAAACAGAGAACCAGAGCCAGTAAAATCACACAGAAACAAACAGGCAGAACTCAACTTGCAGTGCGCAAAATTAACATTCAGTCTACAATATTTACTTGGATATATAAAATTTTCAATCAAGCAATTAGGTTAAATTTAAAAATAATAATAATAATAATAAAGAATCAAAGTTTGAAGAGACAAACCAGGGAAAAGAGAATCAATCAGCCAACATGAAGAGGACCGATATCGCCGGTTCTTAAAGAGGTAGCAACTTCATCAGCAACAGTTAAGCACGAAGACACCCAACTGCTCAAAGCCATCCAGACCATCTTCGCCATCCAAAGAGTCATTCCCCAAGGCATTCCCATTTCTTTCTTTCTTTCTTTTCTTTTGCTTTCTCTACAAAACACCACCCCCGAATTTTCTTTTTTGTTTATTTAAACACAACCCGTTTCAGAAAAGAAGTCAATCATTCTTACTATTGAAAAATCACAAAAGGAAAACTTGCAAGTCTGTGGTTATGAATTGTGATTACTACGAAGCTTTTTCTTGTTTCAACTTGTGATAGAGTCATTAAGTAAGCTTGTTCTTGCGGCTTCGAAAGTCAATAAATTATTGCCACCTTGCCATGTGGACCAAGAGGTTTGTTCGTCTTGGCGTGGCATTATTTTGGGAAAAAAATTTTAAAGTAATGCTACTTTTAAGGATATTTATGTAAATAATTAATTTTACTTCTTTCCTTCTTAACATAGCTAATTTCAAAATTTTAGGATAAAATTACTCTCGTACATGTAATATTTATTTAAAATTATTCTCCTATATATGTGATGTGTGTGTTTAAGTCAATAAAATAAAATAGTAAAATAAAACTCGAAATTAAAAGAAAACTAAAAAAATTGAAATTGTAACTTCTCCAAACTAAAATTTGATATGATAAATAAATTTTTATTATTTTTAACAATTATTTATATTGATTTAATAATTGTAACTATTAAAATTTCCTTACATTTTGATAATTTAGCTTCTATATGTAAAAATTTAGGTTTAGATTGTAAAAAAAAATTTATCGAAAGACTTGGCCATCGGATCAACCTTTTCCCCTCTCTTTCCCCCACCCCTCCTTTTTCCTCTCTAGCGTGGCCACATAATCCTCCTTTTCCTCCCCATGGTTGCGTCAAGCTAAACCCTTGCAGAGTTTGTCTGGGTTCAAATTCGAGCCTAGTCTGGTCCAAATAAATTGATCCGATCCAATCAAACTGGGCCCAATTTTTTTAATTTTTGTAATATTTTCTCATGTGAAAATTAATTTATTTTTATTTTGCTAATTTATCTTTGAATAACAATGATTTATTTTATTTGATTGGACAATATTATTATTACTAATTTCTTTTGTATAATAATTAATATTTTTTTAACTATTTGAACAAAAAATATAAAAAATCAGTTAAAAAATTAATTTTGATAATCACTTGTATGCCAGTCCGATCTAATTATTGTGATTGACAATTACAAATTGAATTAGACAATTACATTTTTCACATAATCTCATTCATTACATGTTATTGTGACATATAATTCATCATCAGTACGCTAAATATAAAAGGAAAGTACTGCGACTAGTAGTAGCTAATAAGTCATCTAAAGGAAAGTACAATTTGCTTTAAATGCCCATACCATTTAAAGTATGTATTCAGAAATTAATTATATTTAAATAACACGTTATATTTATTTATTACTTACTTAATATATTTTTTTAATAACTTATATTTTTGCTTATAATGTTTTGTAAGTTCAGATACACGATGTTGTGCTTAGCGCATAAGATAATCTTGTTTTGAGGGCAAACAACGACATCCCATGAATGTTTAGGAGAAAGACAAGGAAGAAGTATCTTGATAAAAAATCATTAACTAATCTCTTTTCTCGAGACTTGACAAATATTTATTTTCTATAGTAATAGATTATACTCAGTTTCAATTTTGTGCATTTAATGCTTAATCTGTTTGTATTTTGTTATAGATGCCTTGTGTACTTCCCATTTTAGAGCTAGAGCCTGGTGAGATAGATTGTCAATATGTCTAGTAATTAATAGAGATTCTAAAGCCTAAGAAAGTATATAGAGGTAGTATTCTCTCAGAGCCTATTACTTGTTGTAGGGACGTTACTACTGTTCAAGAGGAGCCACCCACAGGTCACACATATGTCCCACAAGTATGGTTATAATTGTTATAATTTTATTTGTTTAGCTAGATACATGCATTGATGTCTTGCCATACGCATTTGTAAGAAGTATAACTATCGACATATCCTTCCATTGCATCACCATATGTCTCTCTTATGAGGATTATAGACCACAGTTCTCACCTCAATATCAGCATGCACCACATGACTCATCTTATTAATAATATGTAACGCAATATGATGCTGACTTTTGGATGGATGTGCAATCATGCTTTGAGGAGATTACTGTAGATATCTAAAATCTACAGCAGGAGTTTCAAGACATGCAAGAAGAAGTTAGGCATAAATTTTAGGGCATGAGACAAGTTATATGATACATCGGTGGAAAAATTAATAAATTATCTACGACTTGTTTCTAGTAGATATTGGCGTCAAGTTCTCAGACAAAATACAATGATCCTCATTCATCCCCAACTGACACAATTCTCTAGATAAATGCATGTGATGAATATTTACTTTGATACTTGACTATAAACTTAAAATATTTTTGTTGTTCGATTTATTGCATACAAGATTGCAGTTAATATTGCTAGACCTATGACAGTACAACATAGTAGTCATTTCGCACAGATATATAAGAAGGGCCTATACAGTTGAAGCCCATACATTAATCCATCAAAGAGATATTGTCCAGTATCATCCATTAAGTCAGTACCAAAATATCCATTCAGCTTAATAATCAATCCTATGGTGTCTTACGATGCCAATGAATACGCTGAATAGATGCAATGGTTGGAAAATCTAAATGCATTTGTAGAGACTTGTTTGGTTAAATTGACACCACATTGGCTGTGTACTCTATCAAATCCGGACTTATAGTTGAAGGATTGTGTGAGTTTATCATATACTTATGACTAATATCTATGCTTTTTTTTTATCAACATACTGATGAGTTCATGGGCATACTTGCATATCGATAACGTTCATGCCCTAGTGTTATGCCACAATAGTAGACAATCACATCTGCACATTTTTATTTATATATAAACCAAATTACTTTTCATATGAGAGGAGCACTATGTAGTTTGCCTTGAGTTGGGCACCTTTTACCTTGGCCAAAACATAAATTAGTATGTGCGAGGTAATTCAAAAGGCGTACATAAGGATTAAAGTACCATTGATGTTGTTTTTATTTCTGCACTGGTTTGTAATGATCATTAAATTGTATTTACAATGCACTTGTCCCGTCAATACTTCACAATGTATGACTATTGATGCATAATGTGCTCAAACCACTATATAAGTTACTTCCATATGTTTTAAGACTGGGTGAATTTTATAAGGCGCAACTAGGTTTGGATGATAGTACCACTAAGTTTGGTTTTATCTATTGTAGTAACTTAGCATGTCATATCATAGGCAATGCAAACTGTAGTGTTTGCAAATGCAAGTACGTCGAATATTTGGGCCTAAGTTATGACTGGGACTTTACTTCTAAGGGTGGGTCATTTTTTTAAAAGATGATTGCACTTGATTAGTACATCAAGATTTTTTATTGAATTATATATTTGACATTTACATATATCATTAATTTAACATTATATTCGTTACATCACATGAGCATATATAATTATTATAATATAATTATAATAATCAATTAATTAATGATATAATATACATGTGGTGGATGGTCACACTTATTGATCAATTAATTTATTTGATGAATGCATCTCAAAACATGTATAGTATATAAATTATGTTAAATCATACAACATAAATTTATAAATTTATAAAACATAAGTTATAATCAATCATTATAACATAAATTTATAAATTAAAAAATATAAATTTATTATAACATAAATAAATTTATATTTTAAATTTAATATAACATAAATAATCAACCATTATAAATTTACTATAACATAAATAAATTTATAAACATCATACGATCAAATTCATAATAGTAACATAAATTCATAATAGTTTATACAGAAGATGCAATAACTATTAATATTGTTACATCTCAATGTATATATCAATATAATCATGATACATTAGGTTCTAACAAAATGCGTGATTGTGTCTTTATTAGTAACAACGAGAACATCTTTAAATAACTATCTTCTTTTCTGTAGATGGAATGCATTGATTTCTCGATCGACCTATAAAAACACAACTTATTAATGGTTTGATATTGATAGACCTCAATTCGTTTGGTATAATCTAGAATCTCAAATCTTCAAATGGATGAATCTCTTTAGCATATACTGTCAAATCAACCCGTTTTTATAATAATTTAAACAAAAATCTTCAAATCAATCTTGAACATATTTAATTACTGCCATGGCATATGAACATGGTAACTATTGTAGTTGAAATCGCTTACAGCTTAAATCAACCACAACCTCCTCACCCCTGCCTTTAACTTCAAATTCATAATGTACTATTGGATATACAAACAAGGTAAATGATGTTAGATCTTGCTCCATCACTTTCTCATGTGCAGCTAGAGCCAAGAAACCTATTGCATGTTTTATTACTTTCACTCTCTTTTCATAAAACTAACATTATAACATTACCCATATCCAATCTGTCAAAGTCATAATTAGAACATTACGTGCATCTTTTACTAAAGTGTTCAAGCTCTCAACAATATTAGTTGTTATAATATCATAGCATCTTACTAAAAAATGACATTTGGCCCACTTATGAAACCTAATATTATTTTACAAATAACTTGTAACATTCGAATATCTTAATATCAACTTTTTCATGTGGTTTTCGAACGTGTTATGCACATATGATTTTGCTGTAATATAAAACTTCATATGAAATGTGTTCTCCTTTCAACTTTTCAACTTATATTTTGCTTTAAGATTGCCTTCAATATGATAAGCACAAAACCCATGGTATGCATCATGAAAGACTAACTTTATACTCTTTAATATAATTTATTTACTAATCATTTAATTAGTATATTGAATTGATATTTAATCTAAAGTTATATATCTAATAATTCCATGTAAGTATAAATATTTGACTAAGATTGCTTTTACTAATAGAACATAATATTCAAAGCAACTAAACTAAAATTAGTTTACATACTATATTTTTTTTATTATATAAATATGAAACTTGAGATTTTTTCTTTTATTATATATAATTTAAATTTAAGATAATATTGTTTATTATTGAAATTTGTTCAATTCTAAATATAATCTTGGTAAGTTAATCATTCCCACACATCAAAAAAAGCGAAGAGCAAACAGATCACTTAGTAGTTAGACTAGAAGTTAAAAAATGGGCAAAGATTGTAATTTTTAATATGATATGTCAAATTGATACAAATTTATAAGTTTTAATTAATATAAAATGATAAAATTATTAAATAAATAAATAAATAAATATGAGATGATATAATTAATAATTATATCATATTTAAATTAAAAATTCTTGACACAATTAATTATTTAAGTAATTATAACATATTAATTTTTTATAATTTAATAATTTTATTTTATCTTATTTAAAATTTTTAAATAATTTAGTTATATTTATTATATTTTTTTAAAAAATATTTAATTATATATAAAATAAAATTAATTAGTATTTGTGTATATATTATTATAAATATTATAAAAATATATTACAATATATTAAAAAAAAATGTTATAGGGGTGATATGATAACTATGCTTGTTGTTTGTGTTTATTCCTTCTCCCCTCGTATGGATTTCACAGCTGATAACTATGCTTGATTTTTAATTAGCGTACCCGATGATCAAAGGAGAGATATTATTAAATTATTAATTTAAACCTTATTCAGTTGTGGCTGTTAGATTGAAATTAGATAGATGAACGAGAAAAAAATTTTTTTTTCCAAAAATAAAAAATGCATATGTTGTGGAATATTCCAAAATAGTTATTTGAAGCCAGTTAATTTCTATTGGAGGAGTTGGACAGGATGTGTTATTTCTTTCCGATACCATTGTGTCTAACCGGTCAGCTTGTAAGCTGGTCAAGTCATCTAAAATTGTTTGGATTTTGACTATAATCTGTCCAAACAAAGAGCTAGCCGTGTTTGGTGATGTAGTCACTGGACCAAACTGCACAGAGCGTTTTGATTCTGATATCACTGCTAATCGTGTAGTTATTCAGAACTTGATAGTTTTACGATATTGAGTGAATTTATTTGCATTGTTATGCAAAGAAATAATATGATTTTATTTTCTTTTTATGTACTGTAGCTTCTATATGTGCCTTTTACTGCATTTATATCTAATAATCACATATTTTTTCAGTATCCAGTACTACAGGAATCAGCAATGCTCGCTTTGTGTTGATTTACGATTATTGATGCAGATTATTGGTACTAGTATCTCCTCTCTCTCGCTTGTACATCTGAATTTTGATGAACATCACCAGTGATGCAAATCTTCAGCTTCTCGTCACTGTTGCAGAGAGTTTGTCATCAGAAATTGTTCGTTCCAATTGCACCATTGCTCTTGGAGATTTGGGAGTTTGCTTTTTTAATTTGTTGGAAACATGAACTGAGAACATGTATGCACGGTTACGGGATCCTTCAGTGTCTGTTTGGAAGAATGATGTTTTGGTGCTTTCACCTCTCATAAAATGACATGATGAAGTTCTGAGAGGCTGGCAAACTGTTGTATATTCCTTCTCTTTGGTTATAAATAACGTACCCTGATTTTGGGCATTGCTTGATCAGGTGAAAGGATACGTAAATGAGATAGCTGTGCGAGTAGAAGATGATGATGAGAAGATTTTAAAACTGGCTAAACTATTTTATCATGAGTTGTCTAAGAAAGGCTAACCTTTGGTACCAACTAATAGTGTTATACATTGATTAATCTTTTTTTTTTTTTTTTAGTCTCAAAATAAACGAAATCTTATGTTTTCATTGATGTGCAGGAGACAATCAAGTATACAATTTACGTTCAGATATACTTGGCAAATTATCTAACCAAAATCTGAAGAGAGAATCTTTCTGCAACATCATGCAACTTTTGATTGGTTCAATTAAGAAGGTATAGATTGCTTAACCAAATTGAAGTGAAAAGTTTCGCTGTTAATGGCCTATCCATTATATTTTTCTGAATCACTTCCAAGACAAACAAATGGAAGCACTTGTCGAGAAACTATGTAATAGGTTAGTGGGCCACTGGTGTGTATTCTCCTTTCTTAATTTAGTCTTAATTGGGGTACATTTTCTAGGGTTTATTTTTCTTATATTGTCAGTTTTGGTATACAATGTTTTCACAGATTAAGACATCAGAGCGTGATTCATTGGTTGTGTTAATTTACTGTAGTCCTAATCAAGTTTGAAATAATGAATTGCAATTTGCCATTTCGAATGAAAAAAGATACTACAGGTATATATTGTGATTTTGAAGTAGATTTTCACCATTTATTGGAAGGTCTAATTGATATTTGCTGTTTTATTCTTATGGTAATTAGTGAAAGTTAAGTTTCTATATTTGCTGTATTGTGTAAGAATGTTTCCAAATTTATTCTAATGAAGAGGTGATGTTGGTTATTACTAATAGTTTTTTCTTCCCTAATATTTTTGGTCAACAAGCAAGCCAATATGTCCCTGTTGAAAGCTGTAGCTTCTGTAACAGCTATGGTTACATCAATTTTAGATTAATTTCAGCAAAGTAAAGCCAGTGCATATTCTTTCAGAACCAGGAGTTCTGTCCTTTTGCACTACTTGGTTCTGCTGAAATAGTTTGTTACTCATAGCAGCACACAAAACATAGGAAGAGGACGGTATTGTGAATACCATGTATCTTTTTATTTTTCCAAATTTCTGGAAACCAACAGCTTTTATATAGTTTTTCTGTTGCTGTTTTTGCTCTCTTGACAATAGTGTTGGAATAGAAGAGGTCAATTATAGCTATATTACATTTCTGAAAAGCTATTGAGATTACTCTTTTGTTGCAGACATTAGACGCTGGGAAAATATTTCTTATTGTCTTTCTCAGCTTGCATTCACGGAAATGAGAATGAAAAAGCTTATTGAGTTATTCAAGACTTATGGGCATGCCCTCTCTAAGGTTTCTGCAATGAACAATTTTAGGAACATAATTAACAAGGTATAACATTTTCTCTTGTTCTTGTACTGTCTTGGTCAACAAGCAAGCCAATTTGCAAAACCAGAACTGAAAGTAAGCATTGAGGATTTTGAGGAGAAGCTTAATAAATTTCACATTGAAAAGGAGCAAGAAGTGACAGCAAGAAATGCACAATTTCATCAACAGAAGGTTGGTGCCATGGAAAAATTTGTTGCAGACATGAATGCTGGAGAAGAAAGTGCAGAATCTGATATTTCTGAAGATAGATGAATTAGTTTAAGCTATGGTTTGAATAGCATTGTTTTTACTTTCCACTCATTGATTTTTATAAGGCAAATCTAGGGGTGCGGGTGGTGGGGTTGGGTACTGTAGAGTGTTCTGATTATTGCCTCTTATTAGTGTTTTCATAGACAACATGTTGACATTTGCATGTCTTGGAATTTGTTCAGGGGAAGAAAACTTACAATTTCGTGTCTTGCATTGTGTTTCTTTTAATGTTACCTCGTAAAGAGTAGTATATAACAAAATCATGTTTTCATAGACAACATGTTGAAGTTTGCATACCTTGCAACTCGTGTCTTACACTTGTGGTTTCTTTTGATATTACCTAGCAAAGACAAATATATAACGAAAACAACATTTGTTTTTATTGAAGATCAGAAAAATACTTATAATGTATATTCTTTTGAGGCATTTTCCAATTCCCTAATTTTAATTTAATTTGGCGTTATAATCCTCTAACTATATGTTTTCGAGCATCGAAGTCCTTTAAATTGTCTAGTCATTTGTGCAAGTGACAAGGTAAATAATTTAACTTTTAATTTTTTTTTTGGTTTGTATAGATGATTAGGTTCATACTGAAATGCTAGTGGTTTTCTTAAGAATAAAATGGCATAGCTAAATTATCATCTTCTATAATTCATAGTTATAGGATGGGAAAATAGCATATCCCTTGTCATATTAGTTTTATAACATTGCTAGGAAGCATGTGATATATGGGATGGAATGTATAGCTCTTAGTTAAGATTTTAACTACATATAATGTATTACTGTCTCTTTTTTTTTCATTTTAAAAATTGTTTTGTTTATTTTAATGACACTGTCTAGCATAACTTGAACAGAGGGTTTAAGCTCTGATGAAATTTGTTTTATGGTGAAATGTTATATCACCCTGGCATGTGGCAATTCACCGTTTGAAGCAATGTTCTGGTTTTGTTGCTTAGATGATTGGCATGACAGGATTTGTTTTAAACCTATTATCGTATCCCACTGAAGTAGAACCATCTAACTTTTAGTATCTTGTGTGTAGCCTAGATGGCGAAATTGTTGACTGTTCCAATGGAAGGCATGAGCCAGTCCACGAATAGCATTTCAAAATCACAATTTGATGGCTCAGAAGAACATTCTGGTGCTTCCAGTGAGGTGACAGCGACAGAAACTGGAGATATTGAAGTTCAATCACCAAGAGTCAACATGAAAGGTAATTTGAGCCCTAGCTTCCACTCCTTTATTAACTGTAAACATTTGCCATTACAACAAAGTTTAACCATTTAAAGGGACAAGATCAGGAGCTAAGGAAAGCAACTTGAAAGACATATACGGAGTTATCTCTACATCAAATAGAAGAAATATCAGGTCCAAGCAATGGTACTATACAGGTGAATTTACTAGTAAAAGAATTGGATTCATCATCAAATCCGGGCAGCTGTATTTAAAATTGCTATTTTTCATGGTCATAACATATTATTTATTTACATAAAAAAATAGTTTTAAGGAATCAATCCATCTTTTTGATTAGTATGTAACATATATGATCTCAAATGAGACTTCTCATGATGATTTGGTGTTGTTTAGATTTAAAGTGAAGGATGGCTGGGGGTGTAAAACATTTTGTTAAGTTAGTTGGCTTTGGATTAGTAATGTTTTACTGTATTCAATACTATTGGTTGACCTAACTATATAAGAAAGATTTATGTAGACACATGCCAATTTAAAATTATGAACGACTTAAAACTAGACATTGGGTTACCAACTGAACTGAGAAAGTTTGAGGGATTGTATGGAGCTGATATTATATATAACCAAGCCTGAGAGTAAGAGGATAAATAATGTATTGTTGACTTGTTGTCTTCACTTCACTACTGGAACTCTGGCTTCTTTTGCTTTACTCGGTTATTTTTGTTGAAATATGAAGCACATACTAACTTGTTTGAGCGTGACATCACTTTTGTCCACAGTATTAGGAGTGTTTCTAACAGATGTATGTGATCTGATCTGATCGTGCAGGTAGAAAGAACAGTGATGTGATGATAAGTTCAAGAATTGTTTTTTCCCCGTTTGTGAATGGAGGAAAAACGAAGCTCTTTCCTCGTTTATATTGTTGAAAATGTACAGAATTTTATAGTGATATACTCATTGATGTTATATGTACTGCTAACATTGACAACCTATTTTAAAAACTGAAGAGTATAAAAAAGCTGTTCTTTTATTAGAAAAAGATATTAGATTCGTCTGTACATATTATTATTTTCTGCCCAAGAGCTATTTGTTAATGTTCATGGTTTCAGAATTCTTGCACAGACTTTTATTCTTGTTTACAATTGGTACAAGAATGAATGAATGAACAAATAATTACTAGGATTACTTAAATACAAGAATGAATAGTTTTTCCTAGTGTCATCATAAAAGATTGCATATAAATAGTATTTATCAACTCCACATTACACGAATTAATATGCTAGTAGGAGTAACTCATTTACAAGTATGATGTTTCGTAATATTGGAAAAAGTATTTAATAACATTAAATTTTAATAAAATTTCCTCTTTTTTAATTTAATGTTTAATCTCTTAATATTTCAATATTAAACAAAATTTAAATTTTTTAATATGATTTTTCAAAATTTTTTAATATTATTATTATTATTATCGATACTGATTAACATTGATAAAATTATCTTGTCGAGAGCTCTATTTCAAAACATAAACACAACATTTAATTCTGTCCGACAGAACAGAAACCGTCTTGAAATATGGAGTAACCAACAATTCCGCTTAAAACTGGGTGAAATATTAGAAAATCTAAAATGTTTGGAATCCGCTTACATCAATCGCAACAAACAGAATTTGCACCCGCATTCATCTCAACTACAAGTTTGACTTCCTGATGCATGCACAGATCCTTCTTTCATCCTGAGCACGTTCAGGTTCTTACGCCCATCGCTGTATTTTCCAGCTTAACAAAAGGAGCAATATGCAATGAGCAGTATCAAAAGATTGATCACTCATAATAACTCACCATTGAGGTCTTTCTGCAGAACCAGAATTTGCCAAACAAAAATAGTTGAATATGATAATTCTTTCTTTTTCTATCCATTCTCTTCAATACGGGGGATGTCAGAGCAACATGGTATGCTACTGGTTTCACATTTAAGCACAAAAGTTTCGCACTTTTCCCCCCCTCATACAAATTCAAACTGTTGTTTCCCACATTTAAATTTTTTTTTTAAACAATAATATCACACATTAAATAGAAAAATAGCCGTTCATCTCCACAAAGGTCATCAACAACATGCAGAAAGAACAAGTGCTTCTGTACCCTTTTGATCACATGTTTATATTTCATCATCCTCAAAGGGATCTCGTTCAGGATATTCACCCACCTGGAAAAATAAGATAGCAATGACATTCCAGTAAGCAAAAAAATCAAGAAATAGAATTTACAAAGGCCTAGAAACCCCTTACACGTTCTTTCAAAAGGCTACTCAGTTTCTGAGGGCATCAAAAAGTAGCAACTCAACAAGAGACATAGGAATCTTTGCAATGGGTGGGCAGATACCTATCAATTTTTATACTATCTGTTTCTGACTTAAGGCCTTGGCCTACAGGGTTACTTTGTTGTAAGTCTATAATCTCAATGATTATAAAAGCAAAATGCACCAAAACAGTCATTAACACCAAGATTGAATAAAACATTTAAGTACCAATGTTCTTTATGTTTTACGTGTATATGAATTATAAATATATATATATATATCTTGTTAAACAAGATCTTAGTTACATAAACAAACTACACTGAAGATGGATTTGTTAAACATATAGCAGATAAGCCTTGGACAATCAAATGTCGACCAAAAAGAAATTCTGCTCTTTTAAGTTTTTAACTGCATAGAGAAAGCAAAGAATCAACAGTTTCATCCTTTTGCCTTGGTTCCCAATGTAACTGATTGAGATATGCCATAAGGATTAGTCTTAAACTTAAAATAGTACGACCTAAATCTGCAGTTTATTAATCTTATATCTCAAGAGAAGCTCTTTGCTATAAGAATGCATCATAGTACAAAAGTTTATGAAAGAAGGCCGGGACGAGGGTGAAGGATGAATTAAACCCCATGGAGAAACTACAGACAAGAAAGCAACTTTTAACCATAATTTTAACACTCTACTCAACCACTGATGGAAAATCTTTCTAACCTTGGAGGTTCTAAACTTTCACTAACAAAATCTCGATTGGCAAAACAATCCTTCAAAACTGAACATGCATTGAAAGATTTTAGTTATCATCTATTCCACCTAAATCATAGAGTCAATGAACACTGAGATGCTCAATCTATTGATCGGAAGGTGAACGTCATGCATGTAAGTGTTTCAATATGGAAGTATCATGGAACATAGTTTTCATACAAACCTTTACTTTGTCTGGCCTGACCATTGCACCATGAAGAGGAGGGCAGTGAAAGTAGCGGACTCCTTTCACTCTGCAACATGACCATTTAAAACTATAAATAATGAAAATGCACCACAGAAGCAAAATATAAAAACAGAAAGGGAGAACAAAATTTTATAAATCTTCAATGCCTCCATATTAGCCAAACAAAGAGACTGAAATGCAAAACATCAATGAAAATGGCATCAAAACGGAGCTACGACTTAAACCTGCTCAAGAAATTTGTATCCTTAATTGTTAGACAGAAGGCTGCACATTCACAATTTACCAGATGCAAATAGCATCCTACTTTCTCCAGGCCTGCTACCAGGTTGATGACATACAGTCCTAGAAGTTGAGGCTGGTTACATTATGCAGTAGCAATGGCTCCCAGAAATAAGCTTTACTCCGTTGACATGAAGAAGGGATTCTGATAGAGATCATTATAGAGTGGCCTAGCATTAATGTCATTAGCTTAGGCTAGATAGGTTGTTATTTTCCTATTGATGAGTCATATGTCAAGTGCTTATGTAACAGTTATTTTATTTTTGGGATGTTTAGTATATTTTTTGATTTTGGGACATCACTTGTTTCTTACTTGGATTAGGTTTAATTGGTTCTTGAGTTTGTTCAAGTCTTATTTTGGTCTAACCTGCATTTGATACAATTTTTTGCAAGGGTGATTTAAGAACTACTAAAGCCTAATCATTTATCCTCTCCTATCTCTTTAGTCCACTATTTCTTTTTATTCTCTAACCTTCCTTTTTCTCCCTCTGCCTTTCTTCCCAAATTAACATCAAATTTGGAAAAGTGACACTCAGCATCAACAAATCACCACCAGGGAAAATTCCTCACCTAGCAGTATGCTTTTTATGCTGGTGGAGGTTTCTGTGCTAAAAGATCAGGTTCAAACAATTATTCATCTTCAGTGGGTGCTAAAGTTTTGCACCATTGTTTTTTCTTTTCTATACTCACCTAAAATTGACAATATAACAACAATAGCACCCACATAAATATTATGTCGGATTTTTAAATTTCTCACTTCTGAAACTGTGAAAGAAAAGAAATAATTTCTGTAAGCTATTGCAGAGGGATCTTATTTTTTGTTTTTGTTTTTCCCACGATGTTTTTCCTTTATCAAAATGATAGAGTGTAAGCACACTGTTTTTGTTACCTCAAAATGAACCTTTTCAGTGGATAAACTCTCTGGGACAGAAAATGCTGTTGAGCACAAGCTCTTTGATATTCAGGTTGTTAAATGCATATCACTTGACATCAATCTCTACAACCATACAGTACTGTTATCAAGTTATCCGAAGCAAAAATTAGCATGAATACATCAAAAGTTTGTCTTCCAGATGCACCACCTATGATGAAAATGTTAATCATGCTAGGGCCTAACTTTAAGAAACAACAGACTATCATGAGAAAAAGAAATCAGATGTGACAAACTAGGTAATGTACGTAGAAAACAGATTAGAATTTCCAGAAAACAGCAAGAAAATGACAAATAACAGTTTTTACTTACATTCCATCATGTTTTCCCAATGGTTCATCATATTGAACTCCAACCCAAAAACCAGGTGCAAGTGATTCTGCCCGACCCACATATTTGATGACCCCTCTTTTTGCTCCAGGATCTACTTCACATCTATCTCCTACCTTAAACATTTAAAAATTGAAGAACAAAAAATAAATTATGGTGAAAAAGGTATAAACAAGACAAGTCAATAAAAAATATGAGAAACTACATAATCTTGACTACTGGCGCCAAACAAGACGAAAAAGATAGTCCAAAGGAAATAACATGCTTGTTCATGTTTGATGTTAAAAAATTTCTCTTAAAAAACCAAGAAAATAATTATAGGCTACAGGTAGACAGTAAATCCATCACCCAAATCCAAGATAACAGCAATTGTTTGGTAGGAAATTAATCCTACGAGAACATAATGTTCTATATCACTTAGACCTTAGCATCAATTATATTCAAAATTGAAAATGCCACTAGATTGAATAGTATTAAATTTTAGTAGTAATGCCATTTGTTTATTTTCAGTTTTATAGGGCAAGCTCAAAATAATGCAAGTGACTTCCTAAAGACATGCTTTTCTACCAGAACTACAATGCATCCTATTGACCAAAAAAGGCTTCAACACCCAGCAATAATGCAATTGTTAGAGTTTACACACTAGCAATTCAAAAGTTTACAGATTCTTGGACCATTATAGAACATTTATAACATCAAATTACTAAGACTAGTTATATAATTTCTATGCAGTATACACAAGGCAGTGAAAGAGTAGAATTAATTCCATTTGATCTTGTGTTCATTTACAACATCAAACTAGAGACCATTTATGGCATCAAATTACTGAAACTAATTATATAATTTGTCTAATATAAAAATGCATAGCAACAGTAGAATTAACCCCATTTGATCAGGTATTCACATCACTATGCCCACCATCTACAACATTAAGTAGGCAAATAATGGCCCAATAGGTTCAGGGGCTTCTTTCCCTCAGCATCAATTATTTACTGACTTTGACAGTTCATTTCTATAAGATTCATAAATGAAATAAATGGAAGGATGCAATATTTGACTTTGAGGAATTTCACGTTCTTCTTGTTGTTATGCTGCTATGATTATTGTGAGTATTTTAAAAACAGAAAAAGAAAATCAACAGACAAGGATTGATTTGGACTTCAAATCTTGCCCACCACAAAGCTAGCATTTTTATCTTCTCTCATTTTTAGCATAAAGCTTTTATTGATCCCAAAAATTATTTCATACAAATTTTACAAGTTTTCTTTAATGGAATGAACTTCCTTGAGCAGTTACATTAACTTGGTAGTACATAGTTAAAAAAAAATGAAGAGTCAACTAACCTTAATATTTACACAGAGGTCTTCCATGTAGTTGTCTGACATCTGTTAAACCAAGTAACAAAACAAGAAAGATTAAGACACACCAATAGTACAATTACCTAATTTTATTTCACAATCTTCAAAAATGCAGCCTGATATAACTAATTGTTTGAAATTCTAGCAGACATTATTAAGTGCACTGTACAAAATAGCAAAGATCCAAGAATATTTTAGAATTACTTTGTTCTGAACAGCAGATGGATTTTGAGAGAGCATTTTCTCCTTAAATTTTCTAAATGTACCTGAAACACATAGAAGTTAAAACTGTGAGCCAAATGTGGTTTTCCATGTAAATACAATATAAACAATACAGATAAAAGAAAATAAAACATTTGGTATTAACTTCATTGAGTTTCCACAGTATTTGAAATGTTTCACAGCAACAAATTTATTTCTCTTAAAAGAAAATGAGCATTGTGCATGCTGAGAACTGAAGTTTAATCATCATGAACATGCTTGAGCCCCTCACAATATCCCACCACAAGCAAACAACACCAAAACATACCCAACCAAAAATCACTGTGACACAAAAGACATGGCAGGTGTGCTGCTGCTTCATCATGGAGGTGGATTTCATTTATCTTAATTGCAGTGAATCACTATGATTATGATTATTGGCAACAATTAGATGGGGCAGATGGTCCCTATCAGATTCTTACAAGAAAAAGGGATAAAAGAAATGAGAAAGATTGTTTCATGACAAAGAGGCAACAACATTATCCCATCACAATTACGAGGGTTATGTGAGCATCAATCACTCTCCAGCTACATGATATGCCCAAGAAATTAGAATAGTTAGTGATTTTACTAAGTAAGTGTAAATTTTAAGGTAATGTGCAAATATTAGTTCCAAGCTAAACTCAAAATCACAGAAGCCAAATAGTATATCTAAATATATCACCTACATCTCTTTTCTCTTTTTCTTCAGCAATGTATAAATTAGTATCATTTATGATCTCTCTCTCAAAAAAAAAAAAAGGTCAAGTTTTTAAAGTAAATGAAAAGTGAAAAAAAAAATCCAAATTTACAAGCATTTCCATAACATAAAACCAAGAAAGACAGAAACGTTGACTGTACCATAAAATTGCTCTTATTACTTCACTAAAGCATAATTAATGTCTCAAATGCTCATCTTTGCCTATAATAAACTTCTTATACTGCACATTTGCTCTAACAAATTAATAAGTTATTTCTAGGAGAGTACTGTAAACTTCTTACAACTCTTGAGCGATCTCTAAAGTGTAATTACCATCTCAAATACTCAACTCAGAACTGCTTCTCTGTAAGGAACTGTCATGGACTGGAAAAATGTCTCCTTATTTTTTCATTGAATTACAGTAACTAGTCATTAGCAATAATTTTAACTCATTATAAGGAACCCAACTTTCAGTTTTTAAGTGTCAAGGGTTAGATTAAAGATCGAAAAGTTCCTAAGATCGAATTTCACCAAAAGAAAAGGAAAAAAAAAAGTATAACTCAAATAAGAATATTCAACCAAGGAAGTTTCTTGACACAAAGCTTGTCTTCTTTAAACTTCATTATAGTATTCAATGGAGCAACAACAAAGGATTTCTTGCTTCTCAGTTCACAAAAGCCATACTGACAAATGTCAACATTCTACGTAGATCTTCTATGAGAGCATGCAACTGGCATATCTTCTATGATGCTATGTTGAAGCCCAACTAAGACAAGGACCAATGCCAAACAAGATAAGGAAGCTCAAATTTGACAAAACTTACCATCACGTTTGTGATATTCTTCTTCAGAGATCGAATATTTCTCCACTAGTGAAGTGTCTTCCAGCCAACCACCAGAGGTGACAGATGATGGATCAAGATCTATAACATGTAACCGATACCTTCATAGACATGAGAGGTATAAGTCAATCAAATCTATAAACAGGAAAGTAATACAAAATAAAAAGTAACAACAAGAGTCACAGAATTTATAAGACACATTTTAAGTTAAGGTCTGTTATAAGAGGAAAACATCATGTGTGCAAACATTGAAAATGTGTATTCAATTTTGCGTTTTGAACTTTGTAGACACTATGAGCATATCTCGAAATTTGATTTATTGAGTTAAACAGGCATAACATCTACGAATATCCACTCAAAATTAAATAGTCAGCTGTCAGCTAATAATAATAATAATAATAATAATAATAAAGAGGATTAAAAAAAGAGAGAGACCAACCCATCAAGGGGAGAGTAAAAACCAAGAGGTCTGGAATTATCAGTTAAATCTGCAACTTTACTGTTTGTATCGTCAAAAAGCTCAACACACATTGAATGAACTGAGGTACCACATTTTTGCCACAACTTCTCTTTGACAGATTCCACACTCATCTATTAAAGAAAACAGACGATAACAACATGTTATCCTCAAAAAAATAAATTAAATGGAAAAAAAAAATTAGGCTTTTGTTGATAGTGCAAACCTGAAGAGAGAAGCGAACATCGGCAGAGAAGCTTTTGATGTTAGAGTGAGTGACCCGTAAAAGGACGGATTCATCGCTCTGAATCTGCTGCAAGCTTGATGCCATGATCTGAAAACTCAACTTTCTGTGTTCTCAGTTACTGTATATCACGCACAAAACACATTCTACCATATATTTAAGTCTTCAAATCGGACCCCATCTCGTTTTACTGAAAGAATTGCAATAAAATGCACTTAAAACGCTATTTAATTAAGAATATTGTTAAATTTTTAAACTTTAAATTGAATATTTTTATTTACCTATTTTTTATCTTCGTGATTTAATTAAAAAGCATTTAGTTTTTATATTTAAATTATAAGCCAAGCATTTCTACCCCTCTCTCGCCAATTTTATGTATTCATTCCATGTGATTTGTCAGTCAAGTGGGCTCAAGTCCATTCTTTCATCATCCTTCAAGCCCATTAACACTTAAGCAATCAGCCCAACTATTAATATAAAGTTTCACATTGCATTGCATAAGGAATATTTTCAAATACCTTCTCAAAAAAATAATAAAATTACACATAAATATAAATTTTAAAAAAATAATAGAGAATATGTTTCAACAATAAAATCATTATGTTTGACCACTAGTTGATAAACTAAAATATTAAAATAACTAAAATAACTTTATATATCATTTTTAGATATTAGTAATATTCTTCACATACTTCTCTTGAAGTTTTAAAAACAAATAAAATGTACCTCTCAAATTTACTTTTCATATTTTAGTATCTAATTTAATTTAATAAATATATATAAATTAAGTACTAATTTTAATAAGATAATAATATAAATTATTTGTTTGTGTATAAATATAAACTATTTAATTATATATATATATATAATTATATGATATGAATATATACTAATAAATATTCAAAATTGCTTATTTGTATAGAAATATTTTAATTATTGTAAATCATTTCTATAATTATTAAAATTAGTTTAATTATAAATTCTTATTTTTAAAAAAAGTAAAAAATAAATAAGTGAAGCAGTTGTAAAATTTCATTTTCGTTTTACAAAAAATTCTCATTTTTAAAAATGCAAAATCTTAAATTTTTATCTTTTTAAAATAAAAATTATAATTTAACAAATTTTAATGATTATAAAAATATTTTACAATAACTAAAATAATTCTATACAAATAAGTAATTTATAATAATTATTTGTATATATTTATATTATATAATTTTATATACATTTATTAAATTAAATAGTTTATATTACTATATAAACAAGCAATTTATGATATTATTTTATTAAAATTAACACATAATTTATATATATTTATTAAATTAAATTAAATTATATGATAAAATATGAACAATAACTTTTGAAAGTAACTATATGTTAATTTTTGAAATATTTGAGGAGGTGTATGAAAAATATAATTGATATCTAAAATTATATATAAGGTCATTTTAATTATTTTACTATTTAATTAGTTAACTAACAGTCAAATATAATGATTTTACTATTGAGGGATATTTTCTATTAATTTTTTAAAAACTTACATTTATATATAATTTTATCAAATTTTAAGAGAGGTATTTGAAAATATCCTTATTGGATAATTTCAACAACAGTTTTCCACACACCTCAATTCTAAGATTTTCTTCGAACGATAATTTATCATTACTTGTTGATGGATATTTTTTGTTAACTTTTTAAAAACTTATATTTATATGTGATTTCACTAAATTTCAACAGTAGTTTTTTAAAAATACCCTCATTGAGTAATCTCAACAACAACTCTTCACATGCCTAAGACTTCAAGATATCCTTCGAATGATAATTTGATCAGTGCCTCAAACATTAGATTAATAGGTAAGTGTTATCTCATGATTTGTGGAGAAAATATAGGACCTTGATGCATTATAAATAAATGGTTCAATTGCCTACTTTTCAAAGAGAATTTCTTATTATTTTTATTGCTTTGGGTTTTAGTTATGAAGTACTAGCTTCTTAAGCAAGACTAGAGTTAAATCTATATGTGTTGTTTTGCATTTTAATTCAAAATTATATTGTAAGGTATTTAAATATATATATATATATATTAAAAAAATTAGATAGCATCCCTTAATTGTAAAATCGTTCATTTTTACTAATCTTGTTTTATTTTAGCTATCGCCCTATGGAATTGACACCTTTATTTATACTACAATACATATGAGATGTATTTTGGGAGTAACCAAATTTTATCCCCTTTATTGAAAAGGCGGTAAATATAATAGGTTTACTAATTTCAACACAAAAGTGGTAATAATGTTCCTTTTTCTTTTAATTTCTTTTCATATATTCGTTTAGCTTGAGTTTTATTTTTTATTTTTTTATTTTTTTAGATATTAACATCTAGAATTTTTAGGATATACTTTTTTATCTTTTTTTATCATTTATTTACATTTTTAACCTTCTATTAGATCATTTTTTTTCATCTATATATAAAAATGTTAGCTTGCTTTAATCTTTTGTTTGTTTTATGATTCTTTTATCTATTAAAAGTTAGCATGTTTTAATCTTCTCTTTGTTTTAGGATTCTTTTGTTAATTAAATGTTATGTTGCTTTACTCTTTTTCTTTGATTTAAAATTCTTTTAGTAGTTAAATGTTGCCTTAGGATTAGTTTTAGTTTGTTTTTAGGGTTAACTTTAAAATATGCACGTTTAGCATTTTTTTAGGATTAGAGTTTAGATTTTTTAGTAAAATTTAAATTAATTAAAGATTATTAGTCATTTTACTTTTACTAATAAGTGCAACTTAGGTAGTTTTGTACGAGGAGATTGAATTTCAACCTTTCTTGGGATTGTTTGAAAAGTTCTATCAAGGAGATTAGGTAAGAAGGAACTATTTTTATCAATCCCTCTAGTATTTTTTGGTAGCTTACTATGCAAATTAGTAAATATAAAATATTAATAATTATTAATTAATAAAAAATAAAATAAAAAATTATAAAGAAAAAGAGTGTTAGAATGCATAAATCACTACAGAGATGAGCTAGGAAGATTTGTAGGAGACTTAAAATAGAACCACCATTCATTCTTAACTCCATTATTAAATTATTCTCTAGTATTGCATTGTTCACAAATCCTTAAGACTAAGAGTAACCATTACAACTAACTTGGTAAGACCCTTAAGGATTACCTATTTCTTATTAAGACAACCATACTATTATGCATCATATTTTTCTGTAACACTCATATTAGGAGTTTAAACCATGAATGATGATTTATTTTCTATTTTTCATGGTTTAGATACAGAGTATCCTTATGTGCATGTTAGAGAATTTAAAAGGGTAATAGACACCTTCCATAGTCGACCTAAGGTTTCAAATATCATTAGGCTGAAAAATAAAGTAAAAAGTTGGCGATACTTTTTGAGGCCTAGATCTATAAGAACATAGAAAGAGATGATGCAAGCTTTCTTTACCAAATACTTCCCACATCATAAGATTAATAGCCCAAAAAGACAAATCGCAACTAATGCACAAAAGGATGACAAAACTTTATATCAAGCTTGTGATAGTTTTAAAGATTTAATGAACATGTATCCTTTATAGGTATGAGAATTAATACTTAGTTATTTTCATTAGATAGTTAGAAATAAAGAACTCCAATTAATTGAGATGATGCATGATGAGTTCTTACATAAATATCTTAATGAAGCCATAAAGTAAATACCTAAATGACTTAGCTAAAATGACTTATTCTTGTAGTAGAGTATGTGCTATTAAGAGCAAAATTCGGACATGACCAAATAGTGTCTACCATATTAGAGAAGAAGACAATATGAAAGTCTAATTGAAGACTTTAACTAAAGAACTTAAAGCCTTAAAAATTAGAGATAAAAAGTAACTCGTACAGTCACTAGGATATAGAAACACAATATATGTTTTGTATGCAAGGAAGTGGAACACTTAGTGTAGGATTGTCTTATCTACAGTGGATGAAATGGGTTTAGAGTAATGTAATACTTTTGGGATGTACAAAAAAACCTTACCTTACCTTAAAAACTTATAATCTTGCCTATAGGAACCACTTGAACTTTAATTGAAAATTTGACTTCTATCAGGTTGCACAATCTAACCAACATTGGAAGCCTGAGCCATAACAACAAGCACGCCCATTCAGAACACATTTAGCACCTTAATGCACAACCTATTAGCACTCCTTTAAAGGATACATTACAATTACTTATGGGGGCACAAAATAAAATAAACCAAAATTTAAATCCATTCTTACTCAAGTGGTAGAATAGAATAATAAGATTAGAATAAAAAGATGTCATATAACTATTTTACATAGCACAAGATGTTATCATATGTAAAAAAGGAAAATGTTGAATCAAAAAACTGGGGGATAATGCTTTAATTGTGTATGAGTACTATAGATTTCTTTCCCAGGCTTATTCTAACCCCAAGAGGCAATATATGACATAAAACTCTACCTTTAATGGATAAAACATTAAAGAATTCAATGTAATCACTACTTACAATGATAAGATAATTGATAGACCTAACTAGTTAACCAATAAAAAAATCACTACGAGTAACATAAAAGATGCTTCGAAAAAAAATAAAATGATGAAAAAATCAGTTTAAGTGCCTTTTCCCCATGCTCTCTAACATGTTGAGAAAAATTCATAATTTCTTAGTGAGATCTTAGAACATTTAAACAAGTAAAATTAACATTCATTTATTACATGTGATCAAATAGATTCTAGCATATACTAAGGTTATAAAGGTTTTGTGCACCATGAAAAGAAAGTATCATGCTAAGAACAATACTTTTTTAGCCAAATAAGTGTGGTAATTGAACAAAGGACATTGTTGAAATATAAAAATCCTGGATGTTTCACCATTGCTTGTTATATTAGGACATATGAATTCAACCAAGCTCGACTTAATCTAAGTGTAAGTTTAGATCTTATGCCATACTCTTATCTACTTACATCTTGGACTTGGAAAAATAAAACCATATATGTGGTATTGTAGCTGGCTAATAAATATCAGAAAGCTGCTAGTAATGGAGGATGTCTTGTTAAAATTTGATAAATTCTATTACCCTATTAATTTTTCTTGTTTTAGATACACAATTTATGGTTAACATAAAATAAACTTGCTTATGGTCTTAATAATTGCAAGAATGGTCTCATGAACTTATTATTTAAGAATATAACTCTAGACGTGAATTTTTTCAAGGAGGAAAATAGCCACCAGATGAAGAGTAATATATAAAAATTTCGTGATAGGTGTGCTCTTACCAATGAAAGTTAAAATATGAAACAATTCTAATTCATCTAAAATAATTTCTTCTTAAATTTGATTTTGATAACACCGTTGATTCTGACAACAATGCTAATATTTTTGCTATTATTTCCTTTTTTCCTTAGTAGAAATTGCTTTCTTATAACTAATTCACCTCTAGGTGTTCTCTTAGCGTTTATTTTTCCAATCTTTGTGAAAAATTGAGAACATTGTCTAGTTTTTATTAGGGGTGTTGGTATACTCTTACTTATGAATAAATTTGACTAAAAATTTTTACTTTGCTATTTGAATATGATTTTATAATGCCATGTTTAAGTTGATATTGCTATCTTTGTTACCAAAGAACAAATTTTAAAATTATTTTATACACGTATTAAGTCTTGTGGTAAGATGAATGTCAATGCATATAGCTAAAGGAAATTCACATGGGCAATTTTTATGAGTCAAGAGATAAACGAATATGACATTAAAACTTTTGTTGAATTTTAGAAATGGTTAAATATTGTTTAGAATACCATTATATAGTTTGTGGTATGTTGGTAGTATTGGTATATACCCTAAATCTAATAGTATTTTAAATATTTGACACATTTGTATTATGTCATTTTGATTTATATATTTTATTTAATTATTTTATTATTATATATCTGTGCATTTAATAAATATAATAATACTTTTAAAATAACAAGTTCAATTAATTGGATATTATTTTTAAATATTCCTAATCAAGCATTATTATGAATAGGGTAATAATAATATATGAAAATTAGTATGTGTAGTGATTAATAACAATGTATGTATGTTATAATATGAAATATCAAGTTAACACATAAATACAAGTTAGTGAACTAATATACTGGACCGACCCATCGTGAAAACGTTACGTGAATCATTATATAAGTGTCATAAATAATTTTGTAGTAATAATGATTTATATGATCTTTATACTTGAGATTATTATGATTTCTAATATAGAGAATGATATATTTTGATATTTTCAAATATCAACTGTAACAAGATAAATTATAAAAAAAATTAATCAAATATATCATAACTCGTACAGAGGGATATGAGTGATCAAAATAATATTTATTCTTTCTATATAATGGGAATAATATGTTAGGCCCTTTAATTGAGTGAGATTTTAAAAAATATATTACTATACTCAAATAAGTTAATATGTGATATTGATTTTATTTGATATAATAAGTTAAATTAGGATATCAAAGAAATATAATTGAATTATACAAAAATGATACATTTTATATCTTGTGTTCAATTAAAATATTTAAGATAAATTGATTGAATTATATAGTAACATTGGTCATAAATAAGGTGGTGTCAAACTACTAATATTTTCGTTACTTGAATAGTCATTATGTGTTGCTAGACATCGCTCATTACTTATAACACTAAAATTAAATTTTAGTATTACTACCAATGTTACGAGAACCTATTGAGTCGCACATTAATATCAAGAATATAATATATATATATATATATATAATCTTAAATGAATTTAGGATTCGTTGAGCTATTTAAATTTTAATTTTGACCAAATAGAGCTCTATTGTGATAATAATAGGACTATTACACAAGCAAAAAAACCCAGATCTTATTAGCAATCTAAATATATATTTCGATTTTTTTTATCTTATTTGAGAGATTATTGAGAGATGAGATGTGAAAATATGCAGAGTACCAACAAACGCTAATATTGCTGACTTATGATAAAACTTTTGAAACAACAGAAATATGATCGCCATACTAAATCCTTAGATATTAGATACATGGGAGATTGGATTTAGTGTAAATGAGATATTATTTGAATATGTCCTAAATTCAATAGTATTTTAGATATTTATTATATTTATATCATGATATTTTATTTTTATATATCATTTGATTATTTTATTATTATATGTCTGTATATTTAATAAATATAATAATACCCTTAAAATAATAAGTTCAATTAATTGGACACCATTCTTAAATATCTTTAATCAAATATTATTATAAATATAATAACAATAATATATAAAAATTAGTACGTATAATGACTGATAATAACATATGTGTATTATAATATAAGATATTAAGTTAACATATAAATACAAGTTAGTGAACTAATGTATTAGACCAACCTACCATGAGAATACTATGTAGATTATTATATGAATGTCATAAGTTATTCTTATAGTAACAATGGTATATATGATTTTTGAACTTAAGATCACTATAGTTTCTAACATAAAGATTGATATATTTTAATATTTTTAAACGTTACCTGTAATAAGATAAATTATAAAAAAAAAAACAAATATATCACAACTTGTATAGAGGGATGGGTGTGGTCAAAATAGGATTTGTCTCTCCTATACAATGAAAATAATATCTTGGGTCCTTTAATTGAGTAAGACTTTGAAAAATATATAACTATACTCAAATAAATCAATATATGCTATTGAAGTCATTTGATAGAATAAGTTTATTTAGAATATTAAAGAAATATAAAATTAAATTATATAAGGACGACATATTTTATATTTCGTGTTTAAATAAAATATTTAGGATAAAGAGATTGAATTATACAGTTACATTAGTTACAAATAATATGATATCAAACCACTAATATTCTTCTTACTTGGGTAGTTATGATGTGTTGCTAAATACCGCTTATTACTTATAACACTAAATTAAATTTTGGTATTACTACTAACGTAACGATAACCTATTAGATCACACATTAAGATTGAGAATAATATATATATATATATATATAATTTTAAATAAATTTAAGATTTGTTGAGTTATTTGAATATTAATTTTGACTAAACCTATTATGTAAAGATGGACTAAATTTATTAGTGTCTACTTTATTAAATAAATTGAGTTTTATAAGAAAGTCTAACCAAATAATTTATGTCAAAATTAAAGATCTAAAATAATAATATAAATATGTGATTTTTTTTTTTTTGTGGTGCATCTAAAGTTTATTTTTATATTTTTGTTCTTGAGAAGAGAAGAATGCACAAAATATCATGTACTCAAATCATAGAAATTAGCACTTTAATTAGATTTCAAATTGTGTGGATATTATAGAGATGCAAAAGTAATTAATCTGTATTTGTGGTTTGACAAAAATCATCTAATTAGATATATATATATATATATATATAAGTATTTATGGCATTGAAATAATATTAGAGTTTATCGCATGGATTTTGAAAAGCAAACTTTTTTTTTTTTGGTGTAATTTTGCTGTATGTTTTTATCTTGGTTACATAAAAATAAATGTTTTGTAAGAAATATTTATTTTTGTACAATTCTGCTGCATATTTATGAGTTATTTGCATGTTCTCTTAACCCGAAATCTAGGATAAGGACTTGTGTTATCAAGTCAACACCATATTTTCTTCTACCTTGCCTGCATATTGTATACTTGGGAGTTGCGAGAGAGAGAGAGAGAGAGAGAGAGAGAGAGAGAGAGAGAGAGAGGTGCCTTGTAATTTTCAAGTCAAAAATAGTTCTTAATTAATTTCATGCAACATAAAAGCTCTTAGGACCATTATTTGTGTCTTTGTTTGATAATAACTCATAAATTATCAAAAATAATTTATAACTAGAAAGACTTAGCTCACAAAACATTTATTTTTATGTTTAAAGTATTTCTTCTTTCTTTAAAAATCCAGTTATAAATTACTTTTTTTTTAATAAAATTCATCGTTACCGTGATAAAATTCATAGCAAAAAGTTTATTTATTTAACTATATTCTTTTGATAAATTTCATCATTCCTACAATGAATTTCATTGTTCCTTGACAAATTGTATCATAAAAATAATGAACTTCTTTATCTACTTAATCACCCATCACAATCTGTTAGGATATGTGTTAGAAATCGTGCATATTGATGGCTTTAAGGATATTTTACTTGTCTATGTGCATTATTTATTAATGAAAAAAAGAGTTTTTTATTGATAAATATAAACTATTTTTTTTATTTAGCTATATATACAAATAAAGTATATTTATGAATTGTCTAAATAATTTATTTAATCACTATATGAGATTATTAAAGTTATTTCTTATAAAAGTGATATCAAATGGGCAACAATATCACATAATAAGCATATTAAATGTCTCAAGTGAATATTATAAGTTGATATTAATACAAGTAATTTAAAAGTCACGTTATTAGAACATTAGAATGGATTAAATAGTTAGAAAATTATTTTTTAAATATAATCATATAATAATAAATTACAGGGTAATGCATATAGTCAATGATTTATCATATAATTATATTAGTATACGATATTATCATTTAGCCTAAAATAATAAAGACAAATATGATATGCATCATGTACATGGTTCATATGATATATAATTATGCGACTAATCACATCTTATATGATAAAACTGATTTAATAATGTGTTATTTATATTTAGAAATAAATGATGGTCAAAACAAGATTTATTGACTCAATATATATAGAATTAGAGTTTTTGCTGACTCAATTCGGACTCGAATTCCTGAACAAACATCTATAAATTGTTGAAATATTAAATCTCTTATTAGAATAACTAAATGTTACATGAAGGAGTTTGTGGTGACGAGTTTAATGCATATTGATCCATAATTCGTATTTATATCGGTATAGAATTTTCACATATTATGAGCCCTAAATTGATTAGGATTGGATATATAAAGATTTTATTCATACGATATATACAATTAGGATGAAATTTGATAAAATATCATTTTATTATGGTTTAAAGGCAATATTAACCATAGTCGTTGAACTTTCAAATAGTTCAAAACCTAAACAGTTCAAAATAAGTTTACAGCTATTTTACAGTAAACCTATATAATCATACCAATAACTAAAAGTAGTGAAAAATATTTAAAAGAGAGAAAATATTATCAGTAAGAAAACTAGTACCTTCAAGATAATATATTGGTTGAAATAAATATATATAAATGTTATATATATTTGTAACTCTTTAAAGTGTTCAAATATTTTTCATAATTTTGTATTATTATGTAATTAATATAGATTACATGATTTAATTAATAATATAGATTGTCAAAGGATATAAATACAAATATGTAATTATTGAATAATTATAATTAAACTCTTAAAGTTATATTTAATTATATTTACTTAATGGTTAAGCAAATATTTTGCATTTAAGTCAATGAACCAAAATGTAAAAAATGATAATTATTGGATAATTATTATTTTGTCTATAGTACATATTTATCCGTTAATTAAAGTTAAGAGTAATTTTGTAAACTCATGAATAAATATCAAGTATAAAAAGAGGTGTATTGTAATAAACTCTAACTTTATTGCTCCCATTAGGCCATTTTGATTTTCTTTATTTGATTTTTTTCATCACCTAGTTCACTGTATAAGATAATAAACTCATTCTATAGTTTTTGTTTTTTTTTTTATGCATATATATAATATATATCATATTTACCTATCAAATGTTTGATGAAATACATAAATAGTTCATATTTTTTATTATTACATAATTTTCATAAATCATTCGTACACAATCCATATTTTAAAACCCACATCACCAAAACAAATAAATTGGCACCTAATCAAGACTCAATTGGTTTCTAACCCTCACCTTAACTATCACTAACTCTCAATAATCCAAATTCCAGACTTTTTTATTTTTATATATTCAAAATATATAACATACTTGATGTTACTATCACTAACTCTCAATAATCCAAATTCTAGATTTTCTTATTTTTATATATTCAAAACATATAACATACTTGATGTTGAGTTGCTGTTAGTTTTCGTTGTGGAGTGCCCACTAATTTCTTTATGGTAAATATAAACAATTACTGCACTTTAAAATTAATGAATTTTTAAGTTTTAGCTTAATTTAGTGAGATAAAAGGGTAATACTCGTGTTTTTTGTTTTAGAAACAAAACATAATTTTTAATTTTCAAGTTTAAGAGCCAAAACCGAAAAAAATGAGGAATATTTTTGTTCAAAGCGCAGATAATTGACCCAAAATAAAAGTGTCTTACAACTAAGACCATGAATATAATTAGGCCTAAAAATATGTTATTTGATTAAAAAAAAAATCCTATGATATAATATGATTTAATATAAACTAATATATAATAATTTTAATATTTTTTTGAGTTAAATTAAAGAAGATGGTTAGAAAAATTGAAACAAGATTTATTTTAATTTTAAACAAATATTTAATTAAAAAAATAGTATAAAAACAAAAATAAATATGCAAGCAATTATATTTAGTTTCATAAAAATGAACGTAAAAAAAATCAAGTGGTGAAACTCATCACTATAAAAAAGTCTTTTGCAAAACTTTTAGCAAGTCTTTTGCAACACTCACCAATTCTCATTCCAACATGAATAAAGATAGGTATAATGTAATATGAAATAAATCACTAAAACACACTTTATTTAGGTGAAGATTTGCAGTTTAAATTAGTTTAGTAGGATGGGCTAAGTTGAGTAAAACGTTGAAAATGGAAAAATGAAGAGAGAGGCTGCAACGACCAGTAAAAGAAGAAAGTGGAGGGAATAACTGGAGTTAAAAATAAATAAATAAAAAGAGTGAGGTTTGGTTAGATGAATGATATTAAGCATATCAAATAATTATTCCAATTTATATGGGAAGTGCTGATATGATTTCTATAAGACTTGGCTACAAAATATTAGGAACCCTGTTGCATTCAACCAATATTTTGTGTTTCTTTTTACAACAAAAAATTTAAAACATCTTGTATGAAAGTTAAAAACTCTAATACACATAACTAATTTTACCCCTGGTTAACTTAGGTGGTTGCCTGTAGCCCCAATTTATAAGAAGGCCTCAAATACATGTATTAACTTTTATTTGTCTGAAAAAATTTATATTTATTTTATATAAAAATAAATTTAATATTTTTATTTATTATCATATGAATTAGAAAGGTGCTATCAAAATAAACGTACTTATTTATTAGTGTTAAAAATTAATATTTATCTCATTAAAAAAAAATTAATATTTTTATATATTAAGCGTGAATAACTATAATTAAAATTGTAAATTATTTTTTTCAAACAATTTAAATTCTTTTAACAACTATTCTTTTTCAAAATAATTACTTTAATTATTATTCAATTTCAAATTAATCTTTGCCGACACCAAGTACAATGACACAAACAACATAATTTAAGAGAGGAAAAAGTACGTGGAAGATGAACTATTGGAGCATAATTATACTACCAAAAAATTGGTACGAATAAAATTTTAAATTTTAATTACTTTGAATTCGCTATTATTAGTACTAAATCTATCATGGATCAAGTCCATGAATTACAAATATTGGTTGCACATCTCCAAAAACTCATTCCAAGTGGGAACTATAATAGAAAAATTGCCTCAAAGGTGGAATGATTATAGAAATGAACTTGTATGTGAGAGAGAAGATTTTAGTTTGGAAGATATGCAAAAACAATTTGGAGTTCAAATGTGAAGTTTTGACCAGGAAAATTCGGTTTCAAGATTCTTCCAATGTGCATAATAAGGTGAATTTCGAAAGAACATCAAAATGATCAGTAAAGAAAAGTTCAAAAAAGACAAATTATATTAACAAACACAAGAATGGGTGGGTGTTCTTATTATTGTGGCGAGAAAGCCCATCACATAGAAGAACGTAGATTCAAGAAAAATGGAAGGAAAGAATATGAACTCGTTGTTATGGTATTTGAAATGTAAATTGGAAAAAAATAAATAAATAAACCACAAATTACTAAAAGAAAAAAAAATATACAACCATTCAATTAGGAATAATTATGATAGGTATTTTTCTTTCTCAATTTGGGCATAACATATTTTTTAAAAAAATGTATGTATTCTTTACCAAACTCGGTTTCCTAATGTTAAAAGAAAAATGCTTCAGCCGGAGATGTTTTCAGGCGTGTCCATTTTCTCCCAGCGACAATACATTTTTACAATGTGTTTAAGTTAATCTAAAATTGAAAGTGACTGTACCCGTGCACTATGGGGCAGTGGGTTGTATTTTCTTATCCATCAATTTCATAATGCAAGTGCATGATTACTTGTCAATACTGACGGGTATTTACTAGTCTTCACAGTTCAAGCAAAATTTATCATTAAAACAATAATAATAATAATAATAATAATAATAATAATAATAATAATAATAATAATAATAATA
>CP135533.1:6088295-6196941 GCA_032402905.1 Khaya senegalensis
TATATATATATATATATATATCTTACATAAATTATAACAAAATTCAAATTAACATAGTTTTGTTTGTGTATAAATGAAAATTAAAATAAAAATTATTTTATTTATATCAAATTCTAAATGTTTTACTATTTATCTATCATTCAAAATATAAAGATATTAATTTTCATATATTTTTTATTTAAAAAATAAATAATTTAATACTTATATTTAAATTTTGGATAAAAAAAAAAAAGTCAAATTTATTAGATTTAGACATTTAACTCTATTCAAATTTTAGACTAACTCATAATTTTATATAAAGATAGAAAAACTATCTTAATTTCTCCTCTTAAATTAAATCTTTATATACCTTTTTTTTTTTGTTACAATTGACCAAGAATAGTATAAAAAGTTATTTCATATTTATTTTTGTCCAGAGTTTATATATAACCATAAACATTGATGCACTTATTTGTTGAAGGCTCGTTGTTAATTGTAGTACAAGTTAAATTATCTTATAATCCTGGTTAAAAATGTGTTCTTTAGACAAAAATACCATTGACTTTTTGTTTCTTCTCAAAGCACAAAATCATTTTTGTAAAATAAATAACTTCAAATTTTGCAAACTTAATTAAAATTTTTGCTACGATTTCCTTAATTTAAATTTAATATATGTAAAAATTTTAGAAATTAATTTAGGCTAGATTTTATGTATGATTTTTGTGGTTTGAATGTTAATTGGATATTTTGTGAAGGAGATGAATATTTGAGAATAAAAAAAATAAGAAAAAAAAAGTTAAACAATAAATAACTCTCTCGACAAAATTTCATTGAAGAAGATTGGTTTAAAAATTTACTATCTCAATAAATTTATTTTGTATAATAGTTCTTTCAATAAAATTGGTTAAGGGAGGTTAGTTTAAAAAAAAATTCTTTAACAAAATTTATCAATTTTTTTTTTAAATTAATCATTCTCAATGATTTTTTTTAAAATTAATTTTTCTTGACAAAATTCATTGAAGGAGTCATTGTTTATTTTTTTTATTCGTATTTTTAATTATTATTTTTGTATAAAACAATTAATCACATTCAAATTAAAAAAAAAATAACATTAAATAAACCTAAACTAATAAAATTAAAACAAAAAGTTTGAGTTTGTTTGTTTTACAAATTATACTTAATTTTGGATTCAAGAAGCAAAACAAGGGTTATGAAAATTTCGTTAAAAGTCACATTTTTGTTCAATATTATAAAAAATTTAAGGTTAGATTATAACTATGAATGGACTTTAAAATTGAAATAATGAAAAAAAAAAAAAAAACCAAAAACTTAATTAAAAAGATTTAAAAAAAATGAAAATCCCGCAGGAGCATCCGAGAAAAGCCCGCACGTGCACATTGAAACAGTATTTGTTGTTCAGAGAGTGTGGCTGGTCAGTTCACCCAGCAAGCATCAGTAGTAGTTGCAACTCTAAATGGCGGTTTTGCTTTCACAGCAGAACTCGCATTTGCTACTCTTCTGATACCTGTGCTTCCGTTTCCATGGTGATGGCATCTTCTCTGTCTGTCAAGGCCTCCGTTTCTTCTTTCTGTACCGATCATAGCTCCTTCGTTTCTTCTTTCTACACTGATCACATCTCCAACACTGTAAGTTTCTTTTTATTATTCAATTGTTTATTTTTATTTCTATTTTTATTTTAAGCATACATCAATCCTTCATTTATAACCATTCTAATTGTAACATTCGATTGGGTGCTTGTTTTAGGGTTGGATACTTTTGAATTTCCCAAAAAGTTTTGGGTTTAATAACTTGAAGAACAAGCGGATATTGCTTGCTAATAAATTCAAAGTAAATTGTTCAAAAGACAGGGAAATGGATGTCAGCGCTTCAGCTTTTGTTCGCGATGTTCCAGAGTGTTTAGAAGGTTTTTCCTGTTAATTTTATTTTTTTAGATGTCTTGAGACTTATTTTTGCTTGTTTGGTTTATGGGTATCTTGTTGTTTGGATCATATTTTCCAGAAATGAACGTCAAGGAGCCTAGCATTTCTACATTGTTGATGAATTTCTCTAACGAGTTTGATCCGTACGGTGCATTGAGCACACCACTTTACCAGACTGCTACTTTTAGGCAGGTAATGCTGCTGGTTTGCATAACTTTTTTCCATGACTGGAAAATATAAAAGAATATTTGCAATTTTAGAACACAAGTTAAATGCTCTGTTGCATGGTGATTCAATCAACTTTAGTTTTGTTTCAAGCAGTATTGAAATAACTAAGAAAAAGTAAAAAATTCATTATATGTGTACAGGCGTCAGAGTATGAAGCTAAATGTTGGATTAACATGTAATATTTTGGACAGATTTAAAAGTTTTTTGAGAATTTTGGTGGTGTCAAACACCCTCTCTGTCCTTAATATTTTATGTACCTCTGCAAGTCTAAGGAGTTCCATGCATTGCATTCCTGTGTCTAAACGTACTTTGTTGTAATTTGTTGTATGAGAAACTTGCTAAAACATAAAAGAAAAGGAAAATCTTGGAAAATTATATTTTGCCCTTCCTAGATATGCAAAGAGTTTGGGACATATTGAAATGAAGAGGTGAACAAATAAGTTCAAAGGAGAAGTAATCTGATTTCAAAATAGTATCTACAAGGTGAATTTGATTGATGATAATGTAGGTTTTTAGTGCATTATTTTCGACCATGGACCTATGTTGGTTTACATATTTCACAGCAATTTATCCACTTCTTGTTTCCCCATCTGTATGTCTGAGTGTAATGTGCACGTAAGAGCTTATATAGGTGGAGGCTGAAGTTTTCATTTTATTTGTAACCAGATTGTGCTCAGAGAAAATTACAGATGCATATGGAATTCCGTTTCCATCATAAGTTTTTATGTTTGAGTTTTGACTTTCTTTTCTGCAAATTGTGTTTCCTAGCCTTCAGCAACAGAGAATGGTCCCTATGACTATACCAGAAGTGGAAATCCTACTAGAGATGTCTTAGAAAGGTGATCATGCTTGTTGAATTCTCTGTATGATTGACGTAGTTTTTCCAATTATTAGAAGCAGTCACTCTATGTACTTCTTCATTGTTTTATTTTACTTTTTTGTCGCAGTCACCCTTAGTATTTCTTCTTTGGTTTATTTTATTTTTTTCATTATTCCTTAGCCTCTTGGCGAAGCTTGATAAGGCAGATCGAGCATTTTGCTTCACCAGTGGAATGGCTGCTTTGGCTGCTGTTACTCATCTTGTTGGAACTGGTGCTTTTTTACCCTTCTTGTGTTTATCTTATCAAATTAATTATGCTATAACTGAGTCGTACAATTCTGTGAATGTCTTTTTGGTCCTCACATAGCTATAATAGATTTTGAATCTTTTTGGTTATTTTATGTTGTTAACAGGTAAGGAAATTGTCGCTGGAGATGACCTGTACGGAGGTTCTGATCGTTTATTATCGCAAGTAACTCCAAAAACTGGGATTGTGGTGAAGTTAGTAGATTCTCTTATTTTGGTAATTGTGATTGTGCTCCAATTGAAATTTGAGATAATTATACTTAAGAACTTGTAGGCGTGTGAATCCATGCAATCTAGATGAGGTTGCCTCTGCTGTTGGTCCCCGGACAAAGCTTGTGTGGCTGGAAAGTCCAACCAACCCTCGACAACAAATTTGTGATATTCGTGTAAGACATAACTTTTCAGAATTATGAATCCTATTTTTTGCTACATTTAGGTTGTTTAACTGCTGGATTATGTAACTTGCAAGGGCGGTTTTAGTTAGGGGCTTAGCTGGGTTATAGCCCAGCCAAGCTTTGGAAGACCAAATTAATTTATATAGAAAAAGGAGTAATATAAATTAGTAGCTATCTTGCCATCTAGTGTTCATTTTTTTTTTTTTTTTTGGCTATAAAAAGCTGTTTTCCAAATATCAGTTTATCAAAAAGGAAATTTCAGCAATTGTTTTGTCATATGATTTATCTTAAGAGATATGTATTTCCTGTGAGGTGGGAATTTATTCGGTTTTCTTGTAGTATTTAGCTATTATTAATAGGTTTGTTACTTGTATCTCTTTTACAAACTTTTAACAATATTTTTTTGATATGATATTCTTCATTAATTCTTTCAAAGTTATTTTACTTATAAGATGATGGATTTTTTGTTCTTGAAGTTTAAGGTTAGAGTTTGCTTAAATTTGTGTACTTATAGATTGATTTTTGAAACTTGGATTTTCTATTAACTAGAATATGTGGCTTCATTATGTCTCTGTGATTGGTGCACTTTTTGGTTTTACGAATTGAATTTTCTTGCATTGCTGAGTTTATGAGTCTATAAAAGTTATTGAAAAATAAATTAGCTTAGTCGGAAATAAATTTCTGGTTAAGTTCTATATAAATAAATAGGTCTGTTAATTTAAACAGGACTTAACGTGCTTGAGAAATTATAAATTGTATGTGCTATAATCATGATAAATACTGTTTAAATAAGTACAGAGTGGTTGTGGTTCTTTAAATGATAAAAACTACTTGATCTATGTAGTCACTGCACAGGCATGAACATCTTCGCTTTTTATTTGGAATGTGAGAATGTATTCTTCTCAGTTTCTAAATAACATGCATTGTTGTTATTAATTTTTTTGTTATTATTACTATTATTTTTTATGGGGTTTGTTTTTTGCTTGTGTAAAATGAACTTTAAATATAAGTATATTTACTTTTTCACTTTATCTGATTATGGCATTAAAGCTAGGGGATATTTTCTACTTGCATAACAGTTTTCCATTTTTGTCGAACTTTTAGAAAATTGTGGAATTGGCCCATGCGCATGGTGCTCTTGTGCTGGTGGATAACAGCATTATGTCCCCTGTATTGTCACAACCCCTGGAACTTGGAGCAGGTATCAGATGTAGTTATATGACTTCACTTTTAATGCATTGCTATTTTCCTTTAAATTTTTGCTAATTGTGATTAGTCCATTTCCCTCTCAGACATTGTGATGCACTCAGCTACTAAATTTATAGCTGGACATAGTGATGTCATGGCAGGTGTACTTGCTGTAAAAGGGGAAAGGTTGTGGCTCATACTCTTAGCATTTGTACTTCATATATTGGAAACGTCTTCCTTTTTAACCTTTTCTTTCAAATTTCATTTGGATCATTTTGTTCTTCTATAGCAGTCTCTTTTAGATAAAAGTGGGTATGTGGTCCTTGTGAAGGGTGGCATGTAGATATTTTAGATGATGTTTCAGCATATTTCATCCAAAGTTGTGCTCTATGAAAGCATGAGCATGCGCACACACGCACGCACATACACACGCACAAAAAAAAAATATATCTATTAATGGTGATGGAAAAGGAAAGAAATTCCGACCAATTCTGGTTGGAAGATAACATGTAGAAGTGTGCTTTTGGTATCAAACACAAATTCTCACAAGTGGTAACAATTCGGATTGTGACATGGACACAATATGAAAATGATTGTTCATGTATCTATACCTTGCATTTTATTTTTATTTTTTATTTTTTGATCATTAATGGTAGAAATGGTTGAAACAACTGACTTTGTTAAGCATTTGAAATTCATTTTTCCTTATAAGTTTTTCCCATTCTTTTTACATGTACCAGCTTGGCAAAAGACTTGTATTTCCTACAAAATGCAGAAGGCTCTGGGTTAGCTCCATTTGATTGTTGGATCTGTTTACGAGGTATCAAGACCATGGCCTTGCGTGTTGAGAAGCAACAGGTGCTGCATCAGCCTTCTCTGAGAAGATTAGTCTTTTTGCATCCTATTATGTTTGAGAAATGTTGCTTCTTCCTCTTTTCTTTAATATTTCTTTAGTTCGTATATGTTCGAAAATTGATTGGCAAGCATAATAGATTAAACCTTTTCACATAATGTTTCCACCAAGATAGTTAGTAAGAACTATTGTTATGTCAGAACTTTCACATATGCAGTGATCCTCAGCTTTTGATATTATTATCCGTTTATAATGTCCAATACCAAGCTGATTTCAAAGTTACATGTCCCATTGGAAGTCAAACATCCAACAAATATGTGCATGAATAAGAAACTTCTAAAAGTCATGAATGATTTTATTTAGAAAGCTATTGAGGCTGCAGGGTAGGAAAATGTCACAGAATGTCTAATTTACTGTTAATGTTGAAAGTAGAATTTTAGAATAATTGCAAGTGGAAATGTTTGAGCTTGTGCTGTAATTGATGAATTCAGACAAAGGGATTCATATGTTGGTTTACTATTTTAATGGATGAATTCACAGAGCATCTACTTTATTGTCAATGTTGAAAGTAGAATTATAGAATTACTGTAAGTGGAAATGTTTTTGCTTGTGCTGTAATTGATGAACTCAGACGAAGGGATTCAGATGTTGGTTTACTATTTGAATTGCTTCAGTGGACTTGTAAGATAAAATTTTTATGGATGGACTGACTAAATTGGGAATTTCAAATGTCTACTAGGGGTGTTGTGTCTCAAAATTCTCTTGTGATCTTCCTATGTTTGTTCTTTTTCTTTTCTTTCCCTTACAACTCTAAAATTTTACGTGATGTCGATTTCATTTACACCATTTGAACTAAATCTCCAATATAAGTACACATTTTCGAAGTCACAATTTCTGAGTGTGCATCAATCTTGGTGGGTCCGAACTCTTCTATCTCTGTATCAAGTGAAACCTGGTCCTATATTGCTAGGGAACGTATGCTTGCCAAGGAGCTTTATTGGATGAGTGGTAGCAGAAACTGGTCCAGATAAAGTAATTGTCTAAGTTTCCTAATAGCATGTTGAATAGGGGTTGGGCAGGGCTGGCTTGGTTTTCCTCATGGAGGTTGGCACTTTCTGTGTAGCTTGTACCTTATTTCAGTCGAAAACACATTATATGTGACTATATTGTGTGTGTGGTTATTTGCATGATTTATAGACAAGACATCATTATGTTGTTTTGGTATTTAAATTCAAAACATTCAAAAGAAACTAGTAAAATATGGATTGGTTTAGATGCATGGTTTTGTTGGAGATGTAATTATCAAATAATCTTCTTTATAATATGGCATCTTACTTAGAAGCTTGAATTTAAAATCTGGATGTTGGAGAGAATATTCTTTCGTCAGTGGTGAGCATATCTATATCCCCTTTCTATTATCTTAGGATTAAGAATTTAGATTTAGTTGATATGGATTTTCTTATGACTTTGAGCTTGATAGTTGTTAAGACAAGTAGATGTTATTTTTGTAGCTTAATGACCTGAAAGTCGAGAATTGTAGTTATTAGAGAATTGATGAATTAGTGCAAGGTGAATTTACTTATTTTCCTGCTTTGAAGTTATGGTAACTTTGGAATTCCACATCTCCTGTGTTAAAATCTCTGACAATCTGTTGAAAATTTCATGTTTTGCTTTGATGCTCATTTTTGCTTTCTGCTTTTATGTTTCTTCTGTAACACTCAAGAATTGCCATAAAGTTAAACTTGGAACCATGGTGTTTGCATCCTTTCCAGGATAATGCACAAAAGATAGCTGAGTTTCTTGCTTACCATCCGCGAGTGAAGAAGGTTAACTATGCTGGTCTCCCTGGTCATCCTGGACGTGAATTACACTATTCTCAGGTACTGTGAAATACTGGACCTATGTTTTTTCTTTTTTGTTATTATTAACACATTCCATGTGCTCTTCCAGGCAAAGGGGGCTGGTTCTGTGCTTAGTTTTCTAACAGGGTCACTGGCACTCTCAAAGCATGTTGTTGAGACTACAAAGTACTTCAGTATCACTGTCAGCTTTGGTAATCACACTTCCTAATCAAAATACATGGATTACTCTGTATTTTCTCTTTTGAAAATTTTCATAACTTCAGTTATAGGTTTCCTAGGTAAGTAACATGTATAATAACTGTATCGTATACTACATGCCATAAAAATATATAATGAACTTAAATCTTTGATACAAATTTGAAAAAGAAGGGAATGAACAAAGTATCTTTTACTGTGAAGGGGGATTATAATGATAACACGTGGCAAATATTTCTTCGTGTCCCTATTAATAGAGTACTATGAACTACCAGATAGTTGTAGTGCTGTGTACTTGCACTTAATGAGAAACGAGGTCATAGTGTCAATAAGTAACTATTTGGTGGAGGAAGATTTTAAGTTTGTCAACTTGTGCTTGGCATAGTCAACATTCGTGCAAGTGCTAGAACCTGTTGTTTCCATTTGTATCACATTATTCCAAGGCAATTCATGACTGATACTATGAAGTTATTGTGTATCTTGTGTTTATATATGCCTTTTATTGGAATCATCTTATTCCATTGCAGCAAACTGACATTACTTGGCCATGTTAAAATTTGGGGAAATCGTTTTGGCTTGCAAAATAAGATGAAATTTCCTCCCTTTTTTGGTAATTGTCATAACACTCACCGTGTCACTATCTTCAATTTGTAGGGAGTGTGAAGTCACTCATAAGCATGCCCTGTTTTATGTCGCATGCAAGCATACCAGCTTCAGTGCGCGAAACAAGAGGTCTAACTGAAGATCTTGTGCGTATCTCTGTGGGAATTGAAGATGTAAATGACTTGATAGCTGATCTAGACAATGCGCTTAGAACTGGCCCAGTGTAGGCAATTTGCAACCCCTAACGTTTTGCCCTCATGGAGCATCACTGGACATTGTCGTTGCCCAGCTTCAAATTGGTAGATGTGACTTCATATATTTCTTAGGAAAGGATGCTGCTGCTACTTGTGCATGAGTATAGGCTTTGGTGGTGAAGTTGATGCATGACATGGGAAGATTTCTGGTATATTGCTGTGCAGAAATAAAAAAATTTGCGACAATTCAAAGACTAGTTTCTAATAATATTCTGGGCTACTTGGTCACTCAACATTTCGTAGCAGAATGAAGTAAACATCCTTAAATTTATGATTGACTAAAGAATTTATGCTCTGTAAAACTATTCCTTTTCCGTTTTAAAGTATGTTAGACATTTCAAAATGATTTCATAAATTGGCATATTTGGTATTAAGCATAGAATTCAATTCACACACACACACACACACACACACACACACATATATATCCTTTTTGATCTTTGAAAATGAAAGGTTGTTGTCTATGGCATTCATTGTAGCAGATAAGTAATTGTCATTACAAAGAGCAAGGAACGATAATTTTAGTAATTATCATAACTTCGGTATTGGCATTTGAAGAAAAATTTCATATTTCATTAAATTGCATGAAAGCCTCTCTCTATGCAGTAGTCGCACAATCAATTACCAATCAAAGGAGGGAATCGGAAGCGGGGCAACGTTCTCTTCCTGGACCCAAGGCCCGCCGATGGGGGCTGATACGGCTTGTATTCAAGTTATTGCAGTTAAAAAGCTTGTAGGCATAAAACTAACAGTTAAAATACTGCAAAAGTGCCAATCTTTGTTTCTAACACAACTCTCAATCTGAAAGGGGTGAGATAACCCATGGAAAGGGTGACCAAACATGTAAGGAGAGCTTCCTGAATATCCAACTTCTTGCTTGATGATTCTCCCATTCATCCCTAGCATAGCAGACCCACATTTGAGCTGTGAGTTGAAAGCATGTTTGGTGGAGCAGTTGGAGTACAAACTTGTGAGTAATTAAATTGAGAAGTGACCGTTAAAATCATATTGAGAAGTTCGAATTTATTGTTTTAGAAGTCAATTTTGAATAAATTAATTATTCAAAGTAGTAAAATGCACCAAAATAAAATAATTTTAGTCAATTCAATGAATAAAAGGATAGATAACAAGGCCGTTCTTGTTTGTTTGTGTGATTGTCAGAATGTCATCTCTAATATTCACTAGACACCATTTTACAATGAACTGATACTGGTTTGCTGTGCAGTTTACACCTCTTTTTAAGGGTGGAACCCAGCAGTCTATTGAACACCAAACGACATGCAGTGGCAGGCCAGCCATATAACTTTTTTGAAGAGTCTCCAATAGTAAATACCGAAAGAAATTGATGAATACTATTTACTTTAGAAAATCTAAATTGTAATTTGTTCACATGAACGTTGTCATTTTTCCAGTTAAAAATGGAAACAAGGGAATTATAGAAGGTAGCCTTTTATATGCATCTACAGGGTAAATCCTCAAATGATTGATTGTATGAGAGATTCTTATTCGAGCATACAGAGAAATATATTTGGTGCTTCACCATTGAAGAACTCCCGATTCTCTTCTTCAAGCTTTTCGCCAAACAGAAAGGAAAGGCATAACAAAAGGATAAACGAAAAGCCAAAACAGGCTAATCACCAAAAATTAGTAGTATCCTCTCATCAACGACATCAAACTCCAACCTTGAATAGGTTATGAACAACACACGTAACCCACATATATAAGATGTTGAGGTCAAAAACAATCTACTGAAGTTAAATAAACCCTCATAAGTCATCTTAAATCACATTAAAAATTGAGGTTAGGACCTGAAATATAGAATTGGTCAACTACTAAATTGTGTAAAGCCGGTTCTATTTTTGCCTGAGCCAGTTGGAAACATTATTCTATCAGATGTTGCACCCAAAAGTTCACATGCTTTTTTTTTTTTTTAAAAAAAAAAAAAAAAGAAACAAAAACATAGAAAGATTGAATGCCCATTTTAGTAACTATGAAGAACAAGAAGTTCAATTGGGAAAAAGCAAACTAGCCTAAGGCTATCCGTTTATAATATGAAATAATCTCCAGCTCCACATCATTTTAACACCGTTAACTGTTGTGGTGATCGTGTGACAATACTTTCACTGCTATCATTTTCTGCGGTAGATCAAGTCGCGATACTTTCTGACTTTTTGGTTTCCTTCAAGGGTTAATTTTATAAATTTAATCCATAAATTGAGGGAAAATGCAATGTACCTTTTATATATATAATTTAAAATAATTAATAATAAAAACTTCAAATAATTAATAAAAAAAATTTAAAACACATAACAAAAATATTTAAAACACATATAAAAATCATAAAACTGTTAATATAAGAATTAAAAGTTTTGGCTATAGAAATAGATAAATGCATTGTAAACAATCCCTAAATTATTATGTTAATTGCAATGTGTGTGTGTGTGTGTGTGTATATATGTATGTATATAGAGGTATTCACTCTTCGTTTTCATTTGACTATCTCAACAATTAATTGCTAGTTTTTTCAAAATGTGTTCGCTAACATTTCCTTCGATTTTCCCAAGTTATGCATGACAGTGCTTAGACTTGGAGGTTCAACACAGTAACACAATTGAGACATTCATCTCTCTATCACGATCATAATATGATAGTAGAGATCACCTGTAATACTTAGCCTATAAAAATTAATTTGGCCCGAAAAAAAAAATCTTTTAAAACAAAGTCTTGGTCCATGTGAATATATATATATATATATATATATATATTTGTAGATAAGTATGGATTGGAAGAAGATTTGGGAGAAGCCACTGGAAGTTACGGGAAGAGAGAAAGAAAGAGAAGAAGAAGAAAAGGGGGAGAAGAAGAAGAAGAAGAAGAAAAAGAAGAAGAATAAAGGGAAAAATAAGAAATTGAAGGAAAGATTTACCGTTGTTCTTAATTTTGAGAAGAAAATAGTTGAGTTTAGTGTAGAATTTGATTAGGGGTGAAAATGTAAGGATTTCAAAAATTTTATTTAATTTTATAAATTAAAAGTTTTGATATGTAAATAGTTAAAAATTTTAGGGTCAAAATAGAAATTCAGATAATTTAGGGGTTAGATAATAATTTTTAAAAATTTTATGTCTTAAGTATAAATATTTTAGAGTATTTTTATAATTATTTATATTTTAAAAATTTTTTTTATAATTATTTATATTATAGGGATATTTTATAATTTATCAATATCTATAATTTTATTCTAGAAATTCAAAATTCTAAATTTTTTTTTTTGTTTGAACGTTAGTTTGGTTTTAAGTCGAGAATTTATTTCTACTTTATTATAAGCAGCATAAGATATTAGTTTATTTTAATAATTATGTATTAATCTTAAAAATGATAGTAGGTGGTGGTCAAGAAAAGAGAGATCAGAGAAATTAAAAATTTAATTACCAACATCTTTTGATTGAGGTAGGTATTTCACATATAATTAGGTATTTTAGTGTTTTGAAAAATTAAAAAGTAGGATTTTATATTAAAATTTTATGAAAAATTATATTTTAATAATACAATTGTTGTTTTGTTTACTTTTATATAAAATTTTTAAGAATTTAAAAGTAATATTATTATTAAACTATGTTTTCAATATTTGAAATGTTGTGAAATGATATGAAATAAGTTATTTTGTTATTACTATGTGTGAGTAGATTGTGAAATAGTGTATAGCCTTTGTTTAACACCAGTGACTATGGACCTCATTTTAGTCTTACAGTGAAAATCCGTAAACTTGAAATCATGAGCGGCGGTCCCTGGGTATAGAACCCCTAAAATGCGCAGACTACACATTTTTTGGACGGCAGTCCATGGGAATAGTGCCCAAAAACTATGCATTTCACATAGTGATAGCTAAATTAAATTGTTATCGTGTTATCATTATTTATACTTATTTCTGTTTATTTACGTCATCTATAACTTGTTTAATTGGAAATATAATTATTATGAAATTATTTGAAAAACTTCAATTGTATGTGAATATCTACTGGGCGTTAGCTCACACTCTACTTTTTAAGTTCCATTGCAGTAGTAGGAGATAGATGATCCTGAAGTAATCTTACCCTTTTTTGCTAGATAAATTTTGGAAGGCTAGTTTGCTGTATATATTGTGTTTGCTAGAACATTGTAAGAAGATTGTTTATATTTTATTGAACAAATACTTTAAGTTTTAATGTGAAGTATTGTGTTGTTGCAATAGTTGAGAATATAATGAGAAATATTGGGAGTGTTGTAGAATTTTTTAGGCTCGCAGGTTTTTATGGATATTGCCCATACATAGTGAGGATTCTGCCAAAATTTTGAAATCTCATAACTACCCTTTTAAACCTTAAATCATGAACCCTAATTTAGGGGGCGTGACAGTTTGGTATCAGAGCTTAGGCTTTAGATCCTATAAATATTTTAATATAGTTAGATAATAGTTGTACTATTTTAGACCTTCAGTGGTTACTTTTATGTCTTATAGAGTTATATCTTATGCTGCTGTTATTTATAAGTCATATCTATTTGGTTGATACACTTTAACAATTATAGTTATGTCATACTTTTCAGTATGTCTGATGATAATAGAGAAGTTGTGTCATCCTCTTCACAAGGAGGAGGTGAGTTTAGAGAACTTTGTCAGACTATGCAAGAATTTGTTAGTGTAATTCGTGGTTTTACAAATAGTGGGCCATCTGATCATAGCAGAAGTACTGAAATTAAGAGTACATCAGCACTGAGTGAATTCAAAAGATTAAACCCATTAATTTTTAGTGGAAAGACTAACACATTAGTTGCTAAAGAATGGGTTGGACAAATCGAGCGTATTCTTGATGGGTTGCAGTTACCTAAAGAAATCTGGATAAAACTTATAACTTTTCAGCTTGTTGAAGATGCCAATCATTGGTGGAATGCCATGAAGATTTCTAGGCAAGATGAAGAATGAACATGGGAAGCTTTTAAAGAGGTTTTCCTGAGTAAATATTTTCCTAAAGTGTTTCATGATGCTATGTTAGATGAGTTTATACATCTAACTCAAGGTAATAGGTCAGTATTACAGTATGAAGCTAAGTTTGAAGCCTTGAGTCGTTTTGCTACTCCTTTGATTTCAAAGGAGAAGGATAAAATTAAAAGATTTGTGAAGGGGTTGAAGCCGTCACTTAGACATGCACTAATCATGTTGGACCTTGAAGAATATCCCAAGGTGGCAAATCGTGCCCTAATGATTGAACAAGATGAGGAGGAAGTGAAGCAAAGCACAAAGGAGACCAAAAAGAGGAGTTTTGAGCAAAAATCGTCAAGATAGAGCGAGAAGAGATAGATGAGAGGTCAATCCATATCTTAAAATAATAGAAATTCTCGTCTAACAACAGGAGTTTGATTTGGGTGTGGATAGTTTGGGCATTATAGGAATTCGTGTCCACGTTTGGGGCGAGTTCAAAGTCAGGTGGCTAGTTCTGGTAGGAGAAATACTCAAAATATAGTGCAGCAATCTCAACAAAGTAGACAACCGAACCAAGGACAAAATGAGCAGTCAACTCAGAGATCTCAGCAATCACAGAGTCGGGGCAAACCAAAAACTCAAGGAAGGGCTTTCGCACTTACGCATAAAGTAGACGGATCAGATCATACAGTAGTGGAATGTACTTTTCTTTTGTTCAATACCATAGTTAAAGTTTTGTTTGATTCTGGTGCTTTTCATTCTTTCATATCTTCAAATTCAGTATCTTTATTGGGTTTAGAAACTAAACCTTTAGATTCTGAGTTATTAGTTGAAATGCCTGTTGGTCGTAGTATGAATCTTGATAGGATATGTCAGGATTGTGAAATTGGTATAGAAGGTCGCAACATATCTTTTGGGTTAATAGTGATGGGAATAATAAATTATGATGTAATCCTTAGGATATATTGGTTATCATTTTTGAATGCAACTATAGATTGTCAGAAAAAGAGAGTAACTATTACTCTTCCTTGTGACAATAAATTTCATATTTTTAGAGGTGTAAATAGTAGCCAACCTCGTGCTTATGCTAAGTATAAAGAGCATAAGGATTATTTGGGATAGATAGCTAATTTATGTTATCAAGAAAGTAGTGAGCCAAAAACACGACCCATTCTTATAGTTGATGAATTTCCTGATATTTTTCCTGATGATTTACTTGGTTTGCCACCAAAAAGAGAAATAGACTTTGTTATTGAGACGCACCCTAAAACTTCCCCTATTTCAATAGCACCTTATAGAATGGCTTCAATAGAATTGCGAGAGTTGAAAGAGCAGTTATAGGATTTGTTGAACAAAGAGTTTATAAGACCTAGTACCTCTCTTTGGGGTGCATTAGTTTTGTTTGCTAAGAAAAAAGATGGTAGCCGAAGATTGTGCGTGGACTACAGATAACTGAATCAGGTGATGGTAAAAAATAAATATCTATTACCTAGAATTGATGATTTGTTTGATCAGTTGCGTGGTTCCAAATATTTCTCAAAGATCGATCTTCGATTAGGCTATCATCAGCTGAAGATTAGATACGAAAATATTCCAAAAACTGTTTTTTGTATTAGATATGGGCACTTTGAATTTGTGGTGATGCCATTTGGATTAACAAATACTCCTGCAGCATTTATGGATTTAATGCATTGAGTTTTTCACCCATATCTTGATAAATTTGTAGTAGTGTTTGTGGATGATATTCTGATTTACTCAAAAACTCCAAAAGAGTATGAACAACACTTAAGGATTTCTTTACAAGTGTTGAGGAGCATTGATTATATGTTAAATAGAGTAAATGTGAGTTTTGGATTAATAAAGTAAAATTTCTGGGACATGTGGTATCTTAAGAAGGTATTTCAGTTGATCCTGCTAAAGTAGAAGCAGTGAAAAACTAGAATAAGCCAAAAAGTATGACAGAGATAAGAAGTTTTCTGAGATTGGCAGGATATTATCATAAGTTTGTAAAAGATTTTTCTCGAATCGCTGCACCACTGACACGGTTAACTAGAAAAGGAGTGAAGTTTGAGTGGTGTGATAAATGTGAGTAAGCTTTTATGGAATTAAAAGGGCGGTTAACTTCTGCTATTATTTTGATTATTCCTGAACATGGTGTAGGGTATGCTGTCTATTGTGATGCTTCAAGAGTGGGCTTTGGTAGTGTTTTAATGCAAAGGGATAGAGTAATAGCTTATGGCTCATGTCAATTAAAGATACATAAACAGAATTACCGTACTCATGACTTAAAACTTGCTGCTGTTGTATTTGCATTAAAAATATGGAGGCATTACTTATATGGAGAAAGGTTTGATGTCTTCTCTGATCATAAAAGTCTTCGATACTTATTCACTTAGAAAGAATTGAATCTGAGACAGATTAGGTGGATGAAGTTCTTGCAGGATTATGATTTCATCCTACATTATCACTTTGGGAAAGTTAATGTTGTGGCAGATGTATTAAGTAGGAAGTCTCAAGGCATGTTGGCTGGTTCGTTCTGTCATGAGTGGAATATCCGTAAATAGTTTGAGAAATTTGATTTAAGAATCGGTGGGGCCAAAGACCAACCTTGCTTGTTTAATTTAGTAGCCCAACCTACAATTATTCAAAAGGTGATTAAAACTCAACAAAATGACCCTGAAGCGTAAGCAATATGCGCTAAGTTGGAAAAGGGTGAGATAGTTGATGGATGTTCAATTGATTCATCTGGAGGTTTGAGGTTTGTAAGTAGACTTTTTGTACCAGTGGTGGAATTGCTTAGAAATGATATTCTAAGTGAGGTTCATAAATCTTAGTTTACTATTTATCCTGGGGGCACAAAAATGTATCAGATATTATGTAAGCAATTTTGGTGGAAATGAATGAAAAAGAATGTGGGTGAATTTGTAGCTAAATGTTTGGTATGTCAAAAAGTTAAAGCAGAGCATTAGGAGTCAGAGGGATTACATCAACCTCTCTCAGTGTCAGAATGGAAATTGGAACATGTAACTATGGATTTTGTGAGGGGATTTCCCAAAATGCAAAAAGGATATGATGGCATATGGATTATTGTAGATAGATTAACGAAATCTACTCACTTCTTACCTGTTAAGAATACAGATTCTTTTGATGCCATGAGTAGATTATACATTCAGGAGATTGTCAGACTGCATGGAGTACCTCTATCTATTATCTTTGATAAGGACCCACAATTTACATCTGGATTCTAGAAAAGTTTACAGAAGACTATGGGTACCAAGTTAAATTTTAGTACGGCCTATCATCCTCAAACAGATGGACAGTCTGAAAGGGTTATATAGATAGTGGAAAACATGTTTAGATCTTATGTTTTGAATTTTCAGGACTCATGAGCTGAACATTTGTCTTTGGTGGAATTCGCTTACAATAATAGTTATCAATCTAGTATTGGGATGGCACCATTTGAAGCTTTGTATGGAAGACTTTGCAAATCACCTGTCTGTTGGGCAGAAGTTGGTGAAATTTTATTAGTTGGTCCTAAGTTGGTAAAGGAAACTACTGAAAAAGTAAAATTAATCAGGCAACAACTTTGTACAGCCCAAAGTCACTAAAAGAGTTATGTGGACCACAGAAGGAGACCATTAGAGTTTGAGGTAGGAGATCATGTGTTCTTGAAGATTAAGCCTTGACTAGGTATTACCAAATTTAGAAAGGGTGAAAAACTAGCTCCAAGATTCATTGGCTCTTTTGAAATATTGGAGCGAGTTGGTGAAGTAGCTTATAGATTAACATTACCACCCCAATTATCAAATGTTCATAATGCATTCCATATTTCCATGCTTAAAAAGTACCAACCGGATCCTTTTCATGTTTTAGACTGGAAGAATCTTACCTTGACTGAAGACGTCTCTTATGAAGGAAGTCCGATTCAAATTATTGATAAAAAAGAACAAGTACTCCATAGAAGAATTCTTCTTTTGGTAAAAGTTTTGTGGCAACATCATAGAAAAGAAGAAACCATTTGGGAGCTCGAGTCTGAACTGTCAAGAAAATATCCTCATTTATTTTAAAGCTGAAGGTATACTTATTTAAATTTCGAGGACGAAATTTCTTTAAGGGGGGAGGATTGTAACACTTGGCCCATAAAAATTAATTGGGCCCAAAAAAAAAAAATCTTTTAAAACAAAGCCTTGGCCCATGTGAATATATATATATATATATATATTTGTAGATAAGTATGGATTAGAAGAAAATTTGGGAGAAGCCACTGGAAGTTACAGGAAGAGAGAAAGAAAGAGAGAAAAGAAACAGAAGAAGAAGAAAAAGAAAAAGAATAAGGGGAAAAATAAGAAATTGAACGTAAGATTTACTATTGTTCTTAATTTTGATAAGAAAATAGTTGATTTTAGTGTAGAATTTGATTGAGGGTGAAAATGTAAGAATTTCAGAAATCTTATTCAATTTGTAAATTAGAAGTTTTGATATGCAAATAGTTAAAAATTTTAGGGTCAAAATAAAAATTTATATAATTTAGGAGTTACATGATAATTTTTAAAAATTTTGGATGTTAAGTATAAATATTGTTGGGGTATTTTTATAATTATTTATATTTTAAGGATTTTTTTAATAATTATTCATATTAGAGAAATATTTTTATAATTTACCAATATTTATAATTTTTATTTTAGAAATTCAAAATTTTAGATTTTTTTTTTGTTTAAACGTTAGTTTAGTTTTAAGTCGAGAATTTATTTCTACTTTATTATAAGCAGTATAAGATATTAATTTATTTTAATAATTATGTATAAATCTTAAAAATAATAGCAGATGGTGGTCAGAAAGAGAGAGATAAGAGGAGTTAAAAATTTAATTACCGGCATCTTTTAATTGAGGTAGGTATTTCACATATAATTGAGTATTTTAGTGTTTTGAAAAACTAGAAAGTAGGATTTTATATTAAAATTTTATGAAAAATTGTATTTCAATAATACGATTGTTGTTTTGTTCACTTTTGTATAAATTTTTCAAGAATTTAAAAGTAATATTATTATTAAACTATGCTTTCGATGTTTAAAATATTGTGAAATGATATGAAATAAGTTATTTTGTTATTGCTATGTGTGAGTAGATTGTAAAATAGTGTATGGCTTTTGTTTAGTACCGGTGACTATGGACCTAATTTTAGTTTCACAGTAAAAGCCTGTAAACTTAAAATCATGGGCGGCGGTCTCTAGGTATAAAGCCCCTAAAGTGTGCAGGCTATACATTTCTTGAACGGCAATCCCTGGGAATAGTGTCTCAAAACTATACATTTTACATAGTGATAGCTAAATTAAATTGTTATCGTGGTATCATTATTTATACTTATTTCTATTTAATTACGTTATCTATAACTTATTTAATTGGAAGCATAATTATTATGAAATTATTTGAAAAGCTCCGATTGTATGTGAATATCTACTAGGCGTTAACTCACACTCTACTTTTCAAGTTCCATTGCAGCAGTAAGAGATAGGTGAACCTGAAGGAACCTTACCCCTTTTTACTAGATAAATTTTAGAAAGTTAGTTTACTGTATATATTGTGTTTACTAGAACATTGTAAGAAGATTGTTTATATTTTATTGAACAAATACTTTAAGTTTTAATATGAAGTATTGTGTTGTGGTAGTGGTTAAGAATATTATAAGAAATATTGGGAATGTTAGAATTTTTTAAGCTCGAAAGTTTTTATAAATATTGCCCATATATAATAAGGATTCTGTCAAAATTTTTGAAATCTCATAACTATCCTTTTAAACCTTAAATTACGAACCTTAATTTAGAGGGTATGACATCACCAATATGCTAGAGAACGTGATTGCCATAAAAAGGCAAATTTTTTTGCATTCATCTTTACGTTCTATTCTTCCTGCGTTACAATATAATAAAGTAATTAATTCTTTCTTTCTTTCTAGAAAAATTATCATTTTTAATAATTAATTTATTAAAATAGTCTCTTTTATATTTTATTAACTAAATAAACCAAACATATTACTTGTGAAAAAAAATGTTCTTATAATCAAATTACAAAATTTCTTTCTTTTTTTTTCTCTCTCATCTCTCTCATTTGATTTGGTTTGTTGTGATTGGAAGAATGTTAGAAATTTTTATTAAAAACTTATTGAAAGTTACTCAAAACTAAACAAAAATAATTTGATAAAGTTGGTAGGCCAAAAATTTAGAAAAAGACCCATGGTGACCGAAATTGGCTTTTGTCATTTGTGACACCTAAAATTTTATTAATTATAAAAATTAGCAAACCATTTTAAAACTTGACAAATAAATTCTTAAATATTTTTATAAATTACAAAATTATTCAAAATATTACAAACACACCATATATGTGGTGGCTGAAGCCCACAATTTTTTTTTTTTCCCAAAATTCAAATTTTCATCCTTCTCTAACAAATTTCCGATAAAAAAAAATATTTCAAACAAAAATTTTGGTAAATCAAGCCCAAACAAATAAAATGCTCAAATAGAAAGCAAAGTTTAAAATTATAATAAAAATAGAACAAGAGAAGAGAAGAGAAGAGAAGAGAATGAATGAGGGAGAGAAAAAGCAAAAAAAAATATTAAGTTTCTTTGCTACAGAGGTATTTTTGTCCATTTATATATATATATATATATATTATGCTTTTTGGGTTAAAAAATTATAAAAGAGGCTAGTGTATAAATCAGAAATAAATAAAAAAATAGTTATTTTGGATAATTTTTCTTCTTTCCTTTATTTATTTTCCTTTTTTTTTTTTTTTTTATTTTGGAAGTATTTATTGATAGTTTTGATGCTGATCACTGATTATATTGCAGAAGAAAATAAGTATTCCTGCCATAGTTTCACCTGTGCTCGACTAACTCCAACAGCAAGTAGATAATTTGGTTCAAAAGAAGGAAGAAATTTCATCAGAATTATCGAGGGAACATGGTTTTATTCGTCAAAAAGAACAAACAAAAAGCACCATTGAGATCGGCTCCTTAACTTGTAATATTTCGGTAAATTGGGCAAACGAAAGAGAAGTTCTGATTCAGATTTCCACATGTAACAAAGTCCACAAAGTAATAATATTATCTAAAGTATTGCTTAGCTTAGAAGAGGAAGATGGTCTTCTTCTCATGAATTCTTCTTCTTTTGAATCCTTTGGAGGAATAGTCTTCTACAGTTTACATCTTCAAGTACAATATTCTCTCCTTTGATCATAAACTAATTGTTTAGTTGAAATTTTGTCATTTTTATTATCTTAATTTCTCATGATTTATTTTTTTTTTTAATTTAGGTTAAACACATGGAAAGGACTCCCAGATTGGAAACCATATACTTTAATCAAGAAGCTCTCGTCATTATTTGATTAGTAGGAGAGGGAAGAGTTTCAATCAAATTTTGAATATGATCCTATCTGTTAAATATAGGGTTTATTTGTATATATTCTCTTCTTAGTGTTGATTAGTTAATTATTTGAGATAAATCAATGTCCAAAAAGGAAAAAAAAAGAATGAATATTTATCAATTTCATATATACATAGTAACTGGTTTTCTTTAGGGATCGTTGTTCTTTCTTGTGTTTTGAAGTATTAAAGGAATGTACGTAGAAATCTCTAGAAACTAGAAGGTAAGAGAGATTTACTTTGCTTGAAGGAGCATGGATGATTTGGCCAAATGAGGCTCCTCTATTTATGATTATACAAAATTAAATTGGATGGTCGAGATTAACATCTTTAATATCTTATATGACACACTATAATGAAGTTGGGTTTTAACACTATGAAAATGTCAGGCCTACCACATATACCACATTATATCAAATCTAACAAAAACAAATCAAATAAATGACTCACTTCTACACTTTCATTTAAATTGATGCATAAATATTTATTACGATTAATTTATTAAGTTAAAAAAATAAAATATTTTACTTATAACAGTCTTGATAAGGATATATGTAAATTGATCTTCAATCTTCACTAACGAAAATATGATGACTCCAACCACCAAATTTTCTCTTTTATGAAATGTTTGTCAACTTCAACATGCTTTTTATGATCATGTTGAGCTAGATTACGCAAATGTCATTGGAAGCCTTATTAGTGCAGTGTAGTTTCATGGGCTTCTATAGTTGAAATCTCAAATCATTTAGTAATTTTTAGGTCACAGTAAAAAAGACGACGAGTCATACCTCTTTATTCAACTTCTACATTTGACTTGGTAGCAACATTTTATTTCTTACTACGTAAAGTTACAAGATTTCCACCTACAAAGGTGAAATAGCTTGAAGTAGATATTCTACAATATATTGATCCAGTCCAATCAGCTTTCGTATGTCCATAAACATCTAGGTGACTGTGTTTGAAAAACATCAAAAATTTTCCCTGGAGCATTTTTCAAGTATTCAGAATTCGGAGCAAAACATTTGTGTGAGAGTAAGTAAGGGCATGCATGAATTGATTTACCACACTAACAACATATGCAATATCTAGCCGTGTATGTGAAAACAGAAGCTTTCCCAATGGCCTTTGGTATCTTTCTTTATCGCAGGAACTTGATCTAAACATTTACTCAATCTATAATTTGGTTCTATAAGAGTACCTGTTTATTTGCAGTCGAGCATTCCAGTCCTTATTAGAAGATCAAGCACATATTTTAAATGATGAAAATACCATACCTGGATTGAGCAACTTCAATGCCAAGAAGAAATTTTAGCGAACCAAGTTCTTTCATCTCAAATTTCTCAGCCAAATGATTTTCAAAATTCATTATTTCCAAGTCATAATCTCCAGTAACTATAATATCATCATCATAGATGACTGAATCAGTCATTTTTTTCTCTGTCCTTTTTAAAAATAAAATATAATTATGGTTACTCTGTTTGTGCCCAAGTCTTTTTATGGATTGACTAAATCTGCTAAATCTAACTTGAGGAGACAACTTTAACCCATAAAATACTTTCTTCAGCTTGCAAACTTTGTCGATGTTAGAAGTGTTCATGAATCATGGAGGTAGATCCATATATATTTCTTCTTCTAGCTCTCTATGAAAGAAGGCATTCTTCACATCAAATTATTTTAGAGGCAATCAAGGTTTGTAGCTAATGACAAAAGGACATGAATTGTATTTAATTTTAATTTTGCAACTGAACAAATGTTTCATGATAATCTATCACATATGCTTGGATATAGCCTTTAACTAGCAACCTTGTTTTGTGTCTATTAATATATCCATTAGCCTTATATTTTGTTAGTGTAAATTCCTCGGCCGTCGAGTGTCTTCTTTCCTTTAGGAAGATCAACCAATTCCTATGTAGATTATTTTTGAAATGCATTCATTTCTGCAGCCATTGCTTTGGTCTACTTTTGATCTGCTAAAGCTTCCTACAACCTACTAGGAATAGATGCAAAAGATAATTGTAATCCAAGTGAGAAGAATGAAAATGAGCAATAGAGCATAAGCATTTGATCTTAGCATTTGGTAGTGAATTGCTCAGGTGAGTATCCAAAACAATATGGTGGATGACGATCTCGAGTAGGGTAACATCAATTAGAAACTTTATTGATGGGATTTGAATTTTCTTCATTTAGAGCGTTTGGATTACAAGTCACATCATTAATAAAATTAGGAAAAGAATAAAAAGAATAAGAAGTTTCAGGTATTACCTCAGGAGCATTCTAAACCTTAGAGTAAGATTATTGTATTGGTATTGGGAGATAGGGCATCTTACCTTTTGCTCTAATAATTTTTCTATTTGTTTATGTGAATAAGTTTCATGATTTGAAAATTAAATTTGATAGGGTGTTCACCCAACTTCTCTTCTATTTCACATTCTCTTCCAAATTCTTATTCCACCCTCAAGAGAATGATTAGCTAATTTCTCATAAAAAAATGTTTCATTCTCCCAAAAGAACAACCATAGGCATAATATTTCTTGGATGGCATATGATAACATCTATACCCATTTTGAGTGGATGAACTCTTGAGAAAAACACAATTGAGAGATTTTGGATTTGCTGTTTATGGATATGAACATACACAACACATCCAAAAACTCTAGGAAGTATATTGAGAATTGTAGGAGAGGTGCAATGTTTAGAATGAAAGTAGTGTTTGGCCTTAATACCACGTGAAGGGATACGGTTGACAAGATAAACTGCAGATAATACAGCATATCCCCTAAAAATATTTAGGAACCAGCAAGTGCATGATAAAAAGGTTGTAATCTGTCATTAATAAGAAATGCTGAAGAAAAGTAGCATTCTATTTAATGAGACTTTAACAAAAGATATTATTGAAGATAGACCTGAGTTTAAAGTGGAGTTTGATAAAGAATCAGGCTTAAATTTGAAAGATGAAAAATAATGCTAAGACAACAGAGAGATACCAATCAGACATACATGAGTATGAACTAATCAGAGACAGAAATAGAAGAAAATTAAGCCACCTGCTATATAAAGGATGTTGTTTGGCTGAAAGGGATTACAACTGAATTGGAGATGGAACAAAATTCAGTAGAAGTAAATTCTCATGGCCATAGTTCTATCCAATTGGCCAAGCGCCAAGTGTTTCATGAAGTAACAAAATACATTGATGTAAGGCTTCATTATGTAAGAGATATAATCTCTAGTGGTGTGGCAAAGTTGCTGAAAGTTCATACCATAGACAACCTACCAAACATCTTAACAAAGTGAGTTTCAGGAAAGAAATTTGATTGCTGCATGGAGCAGTTAAACGTGAGAGTTGAGTAGTTTTTGTTTTAATTCAGGAAGTATAGTAGGTTTAAGAAGCAAGAGAAGTCAGTTTATTGAGAATTGAGAACCAAGGTAGAGATTTTAAGATTGATTCAAAATTCTCAATAAAAAAAGACTGGAGAAATCAGTTTTCGATAGCAAAGTCTGAGGTTGAGTTGGCAAGCTGGGAGACTAAAGTTGCCAAGCAATTATCAAGTTAGTTAAAATTTAGCTGGGTCAATTAACGAAACATAGTGGTTTTGTTAGTCATATTGCTTGTATAAATTAGCTTAGGTAGAAAGCTTAAAGTGGTGTATAAATAGTTTACTTGGTGTTGGAATAAAAGTTGGTTCTCTTCTGAAATACTCTCAGTTGTTCCTTTTCTTATGTGAGTCTTTTCTTGGAAGTTCTTGCTTGATTTTAGATTCTGAGTTGATTTCATGGATCAAGTGGTCTTTGTTGGGGATTAAAACTCTATATTATAGCAGTAGCATTTGATGTGTTGACTGCCTAAATCTTTCGCATACTTGCATATACTATAGAATATCAATACAAATTTTGCGCTTAATTTTTTTTTTTAATTTTATGATTAAACATATATAAAGGTGATGAATATAAATTTTTAGAAGATATTACTCTAATGGTCCAAAACATATAAAAAGAACAACGTCTAAACCCCAAACTAAGCTCTAATACAAATGAGATTACGTACATAAAGCTATAGCTTTAGAGATGCCTTGTCTTTTGTGTATATCAAGGCATCATATGTTGTCATCTCTAGTTTTATTGATCTCGGGCTCTCCTTTCCTCTAAAACACAACCTATGCATAATTTATGAATACCATATAATTTAAATCCCTATACATAAAACTTGTATCCAATTTAATATTTGATGGAAACTCTTCCATTTTTTTTCCTCTGATTATATAATGACGAAAAATTCTCGATCAAAGCATCAATTTCCAATATGGGACTTCTTTCCATATAACTTATAACAAAAGATAAAGTTAAAAAAAAAAAAAAGGAGATACTAAGATAATAAAAAAATATTTTTTTAAAAAAAATATCAACTAATTAATAAGTATATGATCATAAGAAATAATGTACCTGAAGATATAAATAGTAAAATACAATTCCTTCAAAGGATTCAAAAGAAGAAGCATTCATGCGCAAAAGTTCCTTTTCTAAGAAACAATATTTCAGATAATACTCCCCTATTATTATGTGTAGAAATCTGAAGCATAACTTCTCTTTCATTAACCCAATTTTCTGAAATAGAAGTTATGAAGCTACCAATGATGCCTTTTCTTTGTTCCTTTCTATGAATAAAATTATTATTTTGACTAGACGATATTGCTGATGAAATTTCTTCCTTCTTTTGAACCAATTTCTCTAATTGTTGTTGAAGTTCTAGTATGTACTCAAGCACCAGTGAAACTATGGCCGAAATACTTATTTTCTTCTGCAATTATTAATATTAGTCATGTTAAGGTTAGAGTTATGATTTATACCTTTAAAATATTCATTTTCACAATATTTTTTCTTTTAATAAATTGTATTGCATGCAATATCGAGTGTGTGTGCGTATGCGTGTGCGTATGCGTGTGCGTGTGCGTGTTTGTGTGTGCCCTTATTTATATAATATTTAATTTATGTGTTAGGCATAAGATGTTGATATAAAAAAAGATAAATTACAAGATTTTTATAAATAAAATACAATTTTTTTGCAAATAAAAGATTATTTACAATTATTTATAAAATAAATATTTCATAATGTAAGGCTATAATTCAAGTAAATAATTTATCTTGATCATTAAAATAGAGATTTCAAATAAAAAAATTAGTGTATATTTGTTACAAATTGAGTTGTACTATTTTGAAATAAGACTTAGTTAAATAAATATCATTAACTTTAATTCACATAAGTTTTAACAAGTTTTGTTGATCTTAATTTTGAGTAAGTAATGAATTTGTAAATTTATAGGTTATGTTTTTTAAGTCATCATGAATATGATCTATTATATGGTCAAAATTTCAATAACTTAGAGATATATTTTCATGAATCTTACAAATATATATTTGCTATTTAAATTTGTAGCCATAGTTTATTCAATAAAATTGTTTATTGGATTACAATATTTATTTGTAAATTTATTTACAAGTATAGATATTTTAAAAGTAATCATTAGAGCAATTCAATGTCATGAGATAAATATGCAATTAAATAGGTATAAAATTTACAATGAGCCAAATTTTATTATAGGTATTAAATAAAAAATTGATCAAGTAGATATTATTGGTCATACTCAAACTCTTGTTAAATGGGTTTTTATAATATGCATGATTTTTTTAAAGTGTAACTTAGGCTTTTAGTGGAATAACTCAGGTTTAATTTAAAAGATTAGATAATCATGAGATAATTGAGTTTTAACCTTTTAAGTTGGAGCTCAGAAACCCATGAGTTTAAAACCTGTCCTTTAGACCAAAGAGATAATTTAATATTTTCGTACTTAAATTTGTATTTTTACGAATGTGCACATCTCATAACCAGTTGCTATATTATTAAAGTTTATTAACTACTTATATGAGTTTGAAATTTATTTATTTATTAATTTGTGATTATATTAATGAGAAAATGACACTTTAGAAATTTTGTAAAAGAAAGGAGGATATTTTTGTCAAATGGCCCAAAAACCATAAAAAGCCCACATTTTTCTTTTCTTCTTCATTTTGGCTAGTGACATTCCCCTTCCTCCATTTTTCTTCTTCATCTCATCTTCTACTTATTCAAACCTCATCAATTCCTTCTATTACTTTATAAATTTCTCACAAATTAATCCGTCTCGTATTTCTTTGACTTCACCATGTATTTTGTTCAAAGATTTCTCCTTCTCTCTCTAAAAATTTAGTTAGGGTTTTAAACCTTAAATTGGGCAATTTCAATTTAACACATCTTCGTGAATTTGCAAAGTCTTCATTGAATTTTGGGCAAGGTTTCTAATTATTCTAAATTTTTAAATTTTATTTATTTAGTTATTTTAACTTGAATGTTAAAATGTGTATTTATGTATTATGGTTTAGTTTTTAGATTGTGAACTTAATTTTGATATTTTGAGATTGATTATAAATTGTATGTGAATGAGAAAACCTTACTATAGAATTTTGTTGTATAAAATCAATTAAATGGCAAGATTTTCAATTTTATATTCAAGTGGTATTTTGTTAATGTTGAGTTAAATTTTGATTTTAGATGCATTTTGAGACTTGATTACAATTTAAAATGGTTGTATTTGATATTTAGAAACTAGGTGCAAAGTTTGGTTTCGAACAAAATTAATAAAGGACAAATTTAGTGTTGATTAGGATGAAATAAATTTTTATAAATTTTGATCTTTTTGTAATTTTTCTTGTCTCATGAAAAATAAAAATATTTTTGAGTAAATTCTATTAGGTATAAAATTGTAATACTTTAAAAAAACCTTTCCAATTAGTATTTATATGACTAATTTAGAATTCATTTACTTAGTCAAAAGTACCCATTTCTTTTTCTTTTTTTTTTCTCATTGTGTAAGTGTTCAACTAGACATTATGGCCTTGGATTTCAACACCACGGCCTTAAAGCTTCTAGTTTCCAAATTCATAATGTCATTATAACAAGTTACTGTAACATACCACAGTATTGAGTATTTTGTCCCCTTATTTTTCAAATCACTTTTAAACCCCAATTGACGTCTAAATTAAGTTATTCAAAACCTATTAGAAAATTTAATAAGTTTAGTTTAATTTTTAAATAGAACACTTTTCAAAATTTTGACCTATCTTCTTTAAAATTATCAAACTATCGTTAGAGATTGATTTTGACTAAAAACCTTTATATTTTCTATAAATAATTTTGAATAAACTCGAACTTTAATTTATATATCAACGTAAAAATTTATATTCATCATGTATACATATTACATATTAAGGTAGATATTCATTTTAGTGGAGTTTGGATTTTAATAGAAATAATATTTGTTCTTTAAGCACTGACATCTCAGGAGGGGACCCAAGGCAACACGAGGATCAGTGAGGGAGTGTATACCTTTTTTTAAACAGTAAATAAATAGTGTATAATATTTTATTTTTTGGCAACTATTTTAAATTTTATACTTTTGTTTTAATAAATTATTTTATACTGTTATTAGAATGTTATGTTAATATATAAACAATTTGACATCAAATAACATTTGTGAATTGAATGTTTATTACTACTTTGTATATTTATAATTATACTTTATTAAAAAGACATTAGGGTATATATGTATATATTTTAAATACCTAATCTTACAAATCTTATTTATTGATAATGTATTGGTATTGTTATAGTACTATAAGAAGTAGTCTATAGATAAACTTTTTTAGAGGCCACGTAGGTGATAAAGAGCTAGGTGGGACTAGTACAAGGGAAAATATTATTGTAGAGCTCACCAAATGAAGGTAATGCAAGGTTGTCACGATTGTCAGCACATGATTACTCAGGCTAACGCTAGTGTGTTGGGCTATGATTTGACAAACTAACATTTATAAATTGATTTTATAAATTAAAATATAATATAAATTTTATATAATTTAACAATTTCATATTTTTTAATATAACAAAACTCACTTGTGGGCTTACGTGTTTATTTCGGCCAAGGTGATAACTTGAGAATGAATATACGAGTCCAATCTTTTATAAAGAAAATAAACACAAGTCTAGACATTTAAAGACATATACTTTAAAATATACTTTGATTGTATAAATAATTTTGAGATAATATGAGATTTGTCAAGTAAATAATCATAATTTATAAATTTTTTTGGTATCTTAATATTTGCAAACCTTATGAGTTTACATTGCTGACTCTTTGCTCTCTAAGTATATCTTATACTCACTTGCCTCGCTTCATTACTTTTAAATTGGTCTTGTATTTGCTTCCTCTTAGTGATGATAGATATTGTATTTATTGTATTACTATTAGTATAAGTTTCTTGACTCATCCTATATTTCTTGGGGTCCATTAGTGAAATGTTTTCGTTATATATTTTGATATTGTATAATTTACACTTTGGATATTATTTAAATATGAAATATTTTATTTATTTTTTATTTTAAATTTTATAAATATCTATACTATAAGTGATTTTAAGTTTAATAAATACTTTAAATGTTGATAACTATGTATGTATGTATGTATGTATGTATGTATGTATACACACACACACACACAAACACACACATATGTGTGTGTGTGTGTGTGTGTGTGAATAGAGTGCATGTTCCTTAAGAGTCTTGAGGATTCTCGTATGACATTCCATGTTAATGGAGTGTAATTTGAGGGTATGTAGGGGTTGTCATGTAGCAGCCTTAGAATCGGGGTGTGACAATGGGTCTAAAGTCCATTTGCTAGCTTATACCCAACTCATAACCTAGGTTGAATGTGTAAACTATATAAGAATGTTAAAAGAAGAAAAATTGTAAAATTTTTTTATTTTATTCTACAAAGAAATACAACTTTTTTAAAAGGACATTCTAGTTCATATACTAACTAGGGAATGTGCTCACACACGAGAGAGAACATTCTACATTATGTATTAATTCTAGAATGTGCCCACACACAAGAGTGAAAAATTGAGAATAACAAAAAAGACTTCAATATTTTTTAACACTACCATTAACCCAAAAGACTATTCAATTAGGTAATACTGTCTATTTGCCCTTAAAAATCCAATATTAACTCATGTTCTGTCTAATGTGAGATGTAATATTTTCACTCACCCAATCACGTGCTCGTCACTTTAAGTTCATCTATCATAAGCTCACATGATCCATATTACCCATCCTTATAATCTTTAAAAGACACATTTCATATGACAATTCTTTATTGATGTTTAAAAAGTAGGTGTTATGAGCCCACATGCAAATTAAAATCTGAATCTATTTTAATACTACTTGTTGTGAGTTAAGTATTTGCTATCAATTCAAAAGACTAAGTATTAGATGATGCTACTTACTCGCCTTTAAAAGTCAAAGACCGACCCATGTTTTATCTAATGTGAATTTTTTTGTTTTTTCTTACAAGTAATAAAACAATAATATATTCTTCCACTATGTCCTATATTGGGAAAAGAAAACTATTTTTTAAAATTTTTATATTTTAACAACCAGTATCAAAGCACACTTATTTTTGTTACATGTATAGAAATTTTTATTGTGTAATTATAATTTATCATGTGGTACTCATAAAACAAACAGAAAAATTGAAGTAGAATTTTCAAAAACTTCAAGGGTCCCAACACATCAAAATCTCATCAAATTAACTATAAAACTTTTACCTGCTCTTTCATTGAATGCAATTAACTTAAAAAATCAAAATTACAACAGTAAGAAATAACTCAAATAAAAAATTCGTCTAATCCTTACTGCATTCCACAAATTATCAATATGCAACTAAAGGCTAGTTCTTCAATTTGACTCTAACTCTGACTTTGACACAACAATAAAAATAAAGCCACGACAATAACACCCCACTTCATCACAACTACTTAAAATGTTACACGTAACAACCCATTATTTTATTTAATCTACTTTTTTATTTTTCTTAATTATATGATAAATGTTTATGACTTTTAATCTATGATAGAGTTTTTTTGTATTCTTATTTTGGAATAAAATAATGTCATAATTTCTCTATTTTTTTTCTATTTCATATAAAATAGGATTTGTATTGTAATTGTTAAATTGAAAAGCTGTAAAAGTATTTTGTAAAGAGGCCACAAAAAGAAGAAAAGAACAAAACCCTTTTTTGTTTGAAAAATTACATACAAATCTTACTCTTTTTTTTATATATAAAATTTGAAGTTTTATGATATATTGTATCTTTGGCATTAAGATGCTAGTTTGCTTGTGGAGGCTCAAATTATTATTTTATTATTATTTTGGTTCAATGGATTATGCAAAGATGGATAAATCCGTCAATTTCAATATTGGTTCATTTATTTACTTTTAAAATTATTTTGTTTGGGCCAATTTTAAAATAAAAAGTTTTGGGCCTATTTTCAAGGTATTGTCAAAAAGTCCAATAAGTATTTTAACTAGTGTTTTATTTAAAAGGCCCAACCTATTTTATGTTTAGTGGATTAAGCAAACAAAAGTCCAAATTAATAAAAACCCCAATAGAGAAAGAAATACAAGAATAGAACATAAATATTAAAAGGATAAAGTCTAATTGTAATTGTTTTTATATTAGGTTTTATTTTAATATTTCTTTCAAGAAAAACTATAGGTTTAGGCTTTGTTTTATTTTTGTCTTTTGATTGATTGTATGAATAACATGCCATATAGATTAAGGGGTATCACATTCACATTTCCATGCATAAATAAATTTTATTGTTATTAATATTCTAATAAGATTAGGATACAATTAATATTATATATTTAATACTAAATTAGTTCATTATTGACATAATCTAATTAATTATAAAATTAAAAATTAGTAGGTAATGTCAATATTATGAACTAATTAGAATATTAAATTAAAAACTAGAAGTTATATAATTTGAGTGGGAAAGGGGTCTAGGCATAAAGCCCATGACTTTCATTGTTAGTCTTATAATAAGGTAGGTTAATGCCTAACCTCAAATCATATAAGTTTCTCGTATAGGACATTAATTAAAATAGGCTATTATATAGAATTTTCTTAAAGGATAAAATTTAATGTATGAGTTCTTAAGATTACCACCTTATGATAGTTATCTCACTTGAAAAATATAATTAAATTGAAACAATGGTTAAACACTCAATTTAAATTAATTAATATCTCCCTATGAAGTTCTAATTAATTAATTCTAGAAGGCTAAATAAATTTACAGTTTATTGTTATTTGATATGAGATATCTAGACAATAATAATAAATTAGTAGGAAACTAGTTTAATTAATAATAAGCATGACCACCCTACAAAAGCATATTTAAAACAGAATTAAATTACCAATCCATAATAAAAGGTAGTAAAAGAATTCTATCTTGTGCATTTTCTGCATTTATATTTATTATACAAAAAGTAATTATATGTTTTTTCAATATATGTATGTATTTATTTTATTTTCAAAGAATGACTAGTTTACTAGCTTCTATACAAAATAATAATAAATTAACTGAACTTGATTGTTAAGGCTAAAAAAGGACTCTTAATATTGTTCACATAACTAAGGGACAATCTAGACGTGCCATTCTCATTCAAATGTTAGTGCAACCCAAGCTTAAATAGATGTTTATAATAAGTAGAGTAGTTCAATAATATGGCCAAGCAATATGAGACTATTTCTACTGCATCAAATATGATTTTCAACATGTTTGTTGACAAAAATAAAACTTTATGGTAAGTTGCTATTAGTGAAATAATGAGCACTCAACAAGTAAAGAGAACTCCTGTATAAGATCATATGCTTAAAATGATTAACTTATTTCAGTAAGTATAGGACTTGGGTAAGAACTATACTAAGGAATTTCAAGTGAAAATAGTTCTAGAAGCTCTTGCTCCTTCTTTTCATACATTCAAACTTAATTATTCAAGGAATAAATTATATTATTGGTTGAACAAGCTGATGACTAAGTTTAGGGCTGTAGAAGCAACTTTAAAGTTTGAACTAATTGTTCATTATACTTAAGGCCAATCTATTTCTTTTGTTTATAAATCAAAAGAAAATGGTCAAAAGAAAAAAAAAAGTTCAAGAAAGAATCTAATTCATGGGTGGTACAAGTTCTAAAAGAGAAAAACCCAAAAAAAAAAAAGTTTCCATTATAAGAATAAGGAGCATTGGAAAATAAATTATCTAGCCTATTTAACTAAAGTGTCTTTAGCTTTAACTTTAGATAATTTACTTGTTATTAAGACTTGTTTAATGGTTCATTCTGCAGAGTCTTATATTGTAGATATTAGGGCCATTAATAATATATGCAATTCTGCGCAACAATTCCAAGAAACTAGAGTACCTAGTAATTGAGAGATTATGCTTAAACTAGGAAATAACACAACTATTGCAGCAAAATTAATGAGAGTTGTTCATCTTTATTTTAATGATTTTAGGAGTTTAATACTCAAACATTGTTTATTTATACCTAAAATTAAACAAAATTTGATTTCAGATAATTGTTTCAATAAATTAGGTTTTTTAATTATTTTTTATTCAATTATGGTTATCAAAAGAAATAAACTATTTATATATTCTAGTACATTACTTAACAATCTTTATTGTCTTAATCCTAAAATTAACTCAATGTATGATACAAAATTGAATAATGTATCTAATCATTATAAGAGAATTAGATTCTCTTCCACTAATAAAACATATTTAGGATATTTACATCTAGGTCATATAAATTTATATAGGATCTAAAATTTGGTTAAAAGTGGACCTTTGAGTTCATTAATTATAGAACCTTTACCAATTTACAAATCATATTTAAAAGGTAAAATGATTAGAAAACCCTTCAATGTTAAAGAAAATAAAGCTATAGAAACATTGCAATTAGTGTATTCTAATGTATGGGCCTATAAACACTTAAGCGAAAAGAGGTTATGAATATATTTTATCACATTTATTAATAATTATTCTAGATATGCTTATGTGTCCTTAATAAGTCTTAAACTTTTGAGAAATTTAAAAAGTTTAGAGTGGAAGTGAAAAAATAATTAGAAAAACACATAAAGATACTTTGATATGATGTTGGTGGAGATTATCTCCCTACCGAGTCTAGAGCTTATTTGTTAGAAGATGTAATTTTATACGAATTGATTCTATTATGGACAATTTAGCAAAATAGTGTAGTAAAAAAAGGATAAATAGAACTCTTTTAGAAATAGTAAGGTCAATAATGAGTTATGCAACTTTGTTTATCTTATTTTAGGGTTATGCCTTAGAAATGACTATATATTTTCTAAACTTAATTCCATGTAAGTCAGTTTCTAAAACACCTCTGGAGATGTAGAATACACACAAACCTAATTTATAATATATACATATTTGGAATTGTCCAACACATATGCTCAAGAGAAAAATAGATAAGTTGAAATTTAAGTCAGAAGTTTGTTTATTTTGTAAGTTGCCCTAAAGAAATGACAGAAAGTCTATTTTATAATACTCAAGACAAAAAAGTATTTGTTAGTACAAATGATTCTTAAAGATAACTCTATGAAATATTTCAAGCCAATAAGTAAAGTAGTTTTAAATAAATTAGTTAGTAACTCCAATATTATTCCTAAGAAAGTTATAAGTCAATTTCTAATTTAAGGTTTAATAATCAACCAAAACTTATTATAGAGTAGTAACAGCCAATACTTCATCATAGTGGGAAGAAAATTATACAACCAGCTAGATACATGTTAATTGGAGAGTTTTACAAGACAATCTCTAATGAAAATAATGTAAATTCCACTAGATATGATGAAGCAATGGTTGATCTAGATGCAGATCATTGGCTTAAAGTTATGAAATCATAAATGAACTCTAAGTATTCCAATAAAGTCCAGAAACTTGTAGACATTCTTGAAAGGATAAAATCCATAAGGTATAAATGAGAAAACTTTTTTACCAATAACCATGCAAAAATTTGTTAGGATTCTCTTATCTATTGCAACACATCTCAATTATAAGATTTAGCAAGTGGATGTCAAAATTGCTTTTCTTAATTGCAATCTTAATAAAAATATTTATATGATGCAATCAAATAGTTTTATAGCCAAAAGACAAGAACATATGTTTTGCAAAATATAAAAATCTATTTAAAGAATTAAACAAGATTATAGATATTAGAATATTAAATTTGATCAAACAATCAAATCATTTCGTTTAATCAAAATTCTAATGAGCTTTGTGCGATAAAAAGATAAATGAGTAATTGGTTGTATTTCTAATATTGAATGTTAATGATATTTTACTTGTTAGAAGTGAAATAAAAGCTTTATCATCAATTAAATTTTGGTCATTAAACCAATTTGATATGAAGGACTTAAGTGAATAGGATGTTAGATTTATCCTAAGCTACATATATAGACAAAATTCTTGTCAAGTTTGTTATACGTGAATCTAAAAAAGATTACTTATTTTTTCAGATAGGATTATGCTATCCAAAGATCTATCACCTAAAGCAATTGATGAGATAGAGTGCATCAGACAAGTTCCTTATGAATCAATAGTAAGAATTTTCATGTATGACATGTTAACTACTAGACTAGATATTTGTTATGTAGTAGGCATATTTAATAGATATAAATCTAATCTATGACTAGAACAGTGGATTGTGGTTTAGCATATATTCAAGTATTTTTAGAGAATGAGAGATTATATGGCTGTATATTCCAATGAAAATCTTGTTCCTACAAGGTATACACATTCTGATTTTTAAGCAAATAAAGATATTCAAATATCAACATTCAATTATGTGTTCACTTTAACTGGTGGAGCTTGACGATGTGTGAAACAAATTTGTATTACAAACTTTGCAAAAGAGGCTACATGACTTCAAAAGCTCCTTATTGAACTTGAATTGGTTCCTATTGTTAAAGTACCTATTGTCTTTTTTTTTTTTTTCACAATTAGAGAAAGCAAAAGACCATAAGAAATGGAAACAAAATGAGAGAAAATGTCACTTAGTACAGAAACTTGTGCGAAAAGGTGAAGTTTTAGTTTTCAAGATTATGTTAGTAAATAATTTAATAGATTTTTTCACCAAAATCTTGCCAGTTAGTAATTTTGAGCATCATAAGATAAATGAGATTCCTGACATGCTTTAAGAAAAAATGGGAGATTGTTAAAATTAGAGTTATATTTATACTCTTAAAGCATTTATTGTAATAATAATTTTCCTTTAATATATTTTATTTACATAAAATAACAAGCATGCGTAAGCGCGCATGTGCACGCACACACACACATACATATATGTGTATATATACATGTATAAATATACATATAGGAGAAAGATCAGGAATCCCTTAATTTTATACAATTTTTTATATTATTTTTCAATTGTTAGATTAATACACTTTTACTAGTTGATATTAAATCTAACTTATATAATAAATATATCATAGTTAATGCATATACTAGATTTAATTTTAACTTTTGAAAGTATATTGATTTAAATGATTGATAAATTATTATAAGAAATTGTGTAAAATTAAGAAAATTTTTTATCATTTCCCATATATATATATATATATATTATTAAGATATGCCCTACAAACCATTTGTATTATCGATTTTGAAAATATTTCATCTTACATATACATTCATTTATTAATGAAAGAAATAGTTTTTAATTTACAAATATAAGTTGTTTTATTTATTTAGTTATACAAAGTAAAGTTTTTAATATTTTTAAAGTCATAATTTCAACTATTACATTACCTATTTCAAATATATTTTGTTGGTGTTTTAACTTTTGCATTAACGTTTTAAGTTTTGCATTACTTATTTTAAGTACTTTACAGATCATTTCAAATTTCTAGTTCCAGGTTTCAAGAATGACTTTAGTATTTGAAGACCAATAAACAAATACCATAGTCTATGGATAACCTAATGAATAGTTATCGAAATATGTGTGCACTTCAGTTTCAACTTTTGCATTGTTGTTTCGAGTTTTGCTTTATTTGTTTTAAGTACTATTCAAATGCATTTCAAGTTTGGTATTATTTATGTATTAAATTTTGCATTGCTATTTCAAGTACTATGCAAATGCATTTCAAGTTTCATGTTACTAGTTCCAACCTCACATTGGTTTTTCAAGGGATGTACAAAGGCTTTTCAAGTGTCACATTGTGTGTTTCAAGAAATGCATTAGTGTTTCTAGTAGTATACAAATATATTTAATTTTTGCAATTGCGTATTTCAAAAATCATATTAGTGTTTCAAGTCTAGTGAACATGTATCATAGTTTATGGACACCCCCATGAACAATTATCAAAATTTGTGCACCTTTATTTCAACTTTTATATTGGTGTTTTAAGTTTCACATTATTTATTTTAAGTACTATTTAAATGTGTTTCAAGTTTGGCATTACTAGTGTATCAAGTTTCATGTTAGTATTTTAAGTATTGTGTAAATGTGTTTCAAGTTTTGTGTTGCTAATTTTAGGAAAAATGTTTATATTTCAAGTACTGTGTAAATGTATTACAAGTTTTGTGTTGGGTATTTCAAAAATTATGTTAATTTTTAAAGTCTAGTTAACATATACATATTTAAAAATAGATCTCGTGACATGCTTGTGTGCACTTTAGTTTCAAATTTTACGTTGGTATTTCAAATTTTGCGTTACTTATTTCAAATACTATGTGATGATTATTCAAATTTCGCATTACTGGATTCAAGAATTACGTTAGTATTTCAAGTCTAGTGACAAGTACTATGGTTTATGAATGCCTCGATAAACAATTGTCATAAATTGTTTATGTAAAACCTATTTTTCAAATCTTATGAGTAAATTAATTTTTTTGTACTTAAACTATATTTTCATGTGTGTGCTTATTTTATAACTACTTGGCTGATAATTAAAATCTTTATTTTATTTTTTTTTAGTTAGAAGACTTAAATGTAGAAAGAGAAAGGGTTAGGAGTTTTGTAAAATTAAAAGGTAGAGGCTTGAGTAAAATTTGCCCTTATTATATAAACCTCAATATCTTTTTCTCCTTCCCCATTCTTGGCATCTCTTCCCCTTTCTCCTCCATTTGTGCCTATTCCCTCTATAATTAACTCATCTAAACCCATCAATTTTCTTTATTTTCTTTTCTATTTCGACTAAAACAAACTTTTCCCATGTTTCACTAAATCCTCCATCTCTTTTCTTCAAAGATTTCACTCTCTCTAGAAACTTTCATTTGAGATAGAAAGTTTAAATTGGGAAAGTTCAATTCAACAATCCGTCATGAGTTTTTAGAGTTTCCATTGAATTTTGTAAGGGTTCTAACTATTCTAAAGTTCTGAATAGTCATTTATTTAGTTATTTTAACTTAAATGTTAAAATGGACATTTAGGCATTATGTATAACATCCTGAAAATTCAAATATTTAATGGATTTCTTACTATAATCATATTGAAATGTATGTGATAAAAGTGTTGGAATTAGAGAAAAAATATAGAAGAGAAGTTTTAGAAACCTGTTGGGATGAAAATTGGGCAAAAATTGGTGCTATTTGCAAGAAAGGGCAAAATCATCATTTTGATAAAGTTTCGAATGACCAAGCTAAATGTTGAGAATGTAAATTAGTATAATAGAGTATATTAGAAGAAAAGATAGATTTTATAACCTTAGAAATGTCAAAATTACTATTTTAGATGAAAATGGACAATTTTACTAAAAAAAAAAAAATAAAATGATAATTACGCCAAAGATCGAAGTGATTCCGCCAGATTTTGATCACCCTTAACTGTTGTAAATATTGTAAATAAAAAGTAGAAAAAAGTATAATCAAATTTAGAGGTGATTTGATAAGTAAATTGCCGAAAATAGGCGTAAAGGATACTTTTTATGCCATATGAGTAAAATGATCATTTCATAAAAAATTTGTGAATTCCGTGTCACTAAAATCTGATGGACTTAAATGATAGAATGTGAAAATGACTTTGGTTCTTTCATAAATTGTGTTGTGGTTTGAATGAAATTTTAAAAAATTTAGGGACAAAATATAATTTTAAAAAGTTTGTGAAAAATCTCATTATTTATTGTTTTAAAATTGAAAAATGTTCATTTTTTTCTTCCTCTTACTGCCAACTTCTCCTCCATCTTTTTTCTCTTTAATTTTCTTTTTTAATTCATCAAATTCATAAGAAAATATTTGGATTTTGGATTTGTTTAAGAAAGATAAATTGATCACCAAGGTAAATTGACATAATTTGTGTATGATTTCATAGCAGAAAAATTTATAAGTTTTAAGCTTGTTGAGCTTTAATAGTGAAAATATATAGAAAAGGGAGAAAAGAAGTGGTTAGTGGTAAAAATTTGAAGTTAATAGCTTGATTAAGGTAAGAAACATTAAACCCTCATTTTTTCTAATTTAGGGTTTTGTAGATTGGTGATAATTGAATAATTTTATATGGGTATGATATGAAATTGGTGCAATCTAAGTGATTGATAATGTTATTTGTATTAAAAAGAAAAAAATTTAATGTGTAAGCTTTAAAAAAAAATTCGGCCACGTGAGGAATAGTTGCTTTGAATTGTATTTTTGGAGGATTTAGTTGTTAATTGATATAAATGAGTATGGAGGATAAATATTTAAAGGTTAATATTAAAAAAAATTGATTGTAAGGGCAAGCATATATTTAGTCACCTTGGAGTTTTAGTGTTTTAAATTATTTTGTTTTATGTTTAATATCTATTATTAGTTGTATGTATGTTGTGAATATTTGACAGGTAAAAAATATTAATTAAAAAGGATAAAATAGAAAAAATTAAAAAAATGTGTAATAAGAGAGGTTCGCCCCTTATGTTTAGAAGTGTAGTGTATTGGCTTTTGACATGGTTTGTATTGTATATATGTGCATAAATATATTAAGAAATAAATAAAATTGGTAGCGAATAATTTGAATGTGTAAAATAAAATAAATTTGAAAAAAGAATAAAATTATCCATTTACATACTATTTATCAAGACTAAAAAATGATAAAATTTAATATATTCTTATCTTAAAAATTGTATGGTGAAACAGTAAGATCAATCGAAATTGATTTGATTTAGTAAACGATGAGATGCGTGTGAAAAGAGTGAAATATATCCTAAGTACCAATTATGAGTTGTATTGAAGGTAATTATGTGTAGTCAAATGCCTTTTAAAAATGTGGAGGAAAAACAAGTAAATGTCTTGGGTTGAAATTTGTAACAATTAATCAATGGTTAAATAAAATGAATAATTGAATGATTAAGATAACTATGGATCAGTAATGAATTCCCTCATACTCCAACTGTGCTGTTAAATTAGTTTATAAAAGAATTTTATTTTAGCTATTGTAACATCCTCAAATCTAGATATTCCTTTGAAACCTTAGTATAATTGTTTTTATAGTATATTTTGAGTTTTGGGCTGTGAAATATATAAAAAAAATTTTCAGAACTATAGTTAGAGCAATTTTCGCAAAAAATTGGTCAAAATAACAGTAAAGGACAAAACGATTATTTTGGATGAGCGTTGATAGATCAAATGAGAAACGATTGAGTTAAGGGTTGTATTTTAGTTATTACTGAAGAAAAATATAGGTTAGATAATTTTAAAATGGTAAGAATCGCTAATTTGTCAAAAAAAAAATGAAATAACAATTTTGTCGAAAAGGGTAAAATAGTTAATTTACCAATGTCACAAAGGTCATATTGAAATCTAAATTTCTAATAATGTTAGAAATATTGTTAGAAGTATGTGAAAAGAAACAAAATCAAATTTAGACAAGAATACCTTTAGAAAAGAGAATAAAATAACCAAAACGACAAATTTTCTTCCCTAGAGGCAAAATGATCATTTCATAAGAAATTTTTGAATTTCATATCACTAAAATCTGATGGACTAAAATGAAAGAATCTGAAAATAGCCTAGGTAGCCTTATAATTTTCTTGAGAGTCAAATATAAATTTTGAAAAGTTATTAGGTCATAGTATAATTTTTAAAAATATAAATTTGGATAAGATTGGTTAACTTTTCAAAATTGAAGTAAACATGCTTTTTCTCTTCTCTTTGTCGTGAGCTACCCATTTCTTTCTCTCTCAATTTTTTGAAAAGAAATCAAGCAAAATCTCTTAATCCGCCCGTTTAATCGGGTTACCGCAGAAGGAAAACTTGTTTTACGCGTCAAAAATTTTAATTTGACGGTAAAATTTTTTAATTTTATTAAGTTTTAGTTTTTGGAGTTGTTGAAAAAAATTATTTAAATAATTCTTTTATAGATTAAATGGTGTTTTAGATTTTTTTTTAACTTGAATTTGGTACAATAGCCATCACATTTGGATTTAAGGTAGAAACCCTAAGTCCTAACTTTGTAATTTAAGAATTTTGTAGAATTGATGCCTAATTTATGAAATTGAGTATTTGTAAAATAGATTAAACTGAATAGAATTGTATAAATAAGATAAAAATTTAGTTTATTCATAATATAACATGTTCGGTTACTATTTATGGAGTATTTAAATACTTGATTTTAATGTGTTTTGACATGTTTAAATGTATATAAATATGTTTGGGAATAGATTGAATTGGTAGGAATTTGTTTAAATGTGTAAAATGGAAAAAAAATAGAAAAAAAATGGCAAAATCATCCATTTTGGATTACTGTTTATTAAGTGTTAAATTATGATATTTTTGATGTGTTTATGTGTTAATAATTGTATTGAAAATAAATGAAATTGTTAAGAATTAGTTGCATGTGTAAAATAGAAGAAAAATAGAAAAAATGGCAAAATAGTTAATTTTGGGTACTGTTTATTTAGTGTTAAATTACATTAATTTAGAAGTGTTTAAAATGGTTTATTAAATATGTATGTATGTATATGTATATATATATATATATATATATATAAAATTTCATTGCCGGAGAATGGGTACGAGTGTGGAATTTGAAAGTGTTTTAAATGGTTGATTAAATTTGTGTGTATATATGTATGTATGTATGTGTGTGTCTATATATATATATATATATATATAATTGTGAAAAATTAATGATTAAGTATTTTTTATAGTCACGCCTTATTCTGCCAACATCCATTATCTAAAGATGTATTTTAAAATATCCTTCCGACAATGTATGTTTAATATAGAAATACCTTAATATAGGTATGTATGTGTGTGTGTGCGTGAGTGTATGTGTGTATATATATATATATATCTCGTAAATAGATTAGAAGTATATATATATGAATTGGTTATTGTTATTATTAGCAATATTATTTTTATAATTAATTTGGTGGTACATAAATGGGTAGGTTTTGAAAGGCGGCGATAGGTATAAATTATTTTATATTGGAAAAAAATTATAAAAATGTTGTAAATGTGATTATTAAAATTTTAATAAATTACTAAAATACCTTGAGTAATAGTAAAGGGTAAATAAGTAATATAAGCATATGATGAATTATGGAGAAATGTATAAGTGACCAATATTCTTGAGGTATGATTTCAGAATTTTCTTGTACACCTGCAGAGCCGCTTAGGACAAAATATAATATGATTTATTATTTACTGTGGCGCTCTTTGGGATACATGGAACCCACAGTCGTCTTTGTGGTGTCCGGAATTGTACGTGAGAAACCACGGCAGTCCTCCATGGCGGCTTTGGGCACGTTGAACCCATGGTAGGAAACGACAGTTCGCCATGGCGCCCTTAAGGGCATGATGAACACATGGTAGCATTATAATTGTGCCAAACTTATTCATGTATTGGTGTGTAAGATAAATAACATGGTCATGATCCATAGTTTACCTAAGAATGACTGATCAAATGAAAAGAGAACATAATAGTAAAATTAGAATAGATGGAGTAGAAAATGTTCAAAGGAAAGTGGTACGATACTTTGATTATTCGTAATATCTTTATTGAATTGTTAATTGCGTAGTTAGGATGATTAGTCCTAATTGATTATTGTGTAACGTTGGATATACGGAATATATTGTTGTCCTGATTAGTTATTATTTGTATGGTTGGAATATTATAGTTTGTTAAATTATTTTGTTGGGTTTTATAATTCTTACTGAGTAATTTTAAATTACTCACTCCGTGGTTGAAATAATTTTCAGGTATAACTAGTAGGGCAGTGAAACCGGGCAAACCTTCAAGACAGTGACATGTCAAGAGAATTAGACATACCAGATTTTAACGCTGTAATAATTATACTTTTATTATAAATCGTATTTTTAATATATTGTATATGTTGTAAATAAGTATATATGATGAATGTTTGCTTTGACAATAATAAAAAAAAAAATTTAGTATTTTTTTTTTATACTTGTTTAAAAGTTATTACTTATTTTTTTAAATGAGTATAGGAATCCCACAGCCATGGCCATAACTGGGAAAATGCGGCTCTAGTATAGGTCCTAGCCTGGGTAGTATGGCTGGATCTCACTTGTGCCCGAGTATAGGGGTGGGACTGTGATATAAACCTCCTAAATAGCACCCAGGAGGCATGTTGAACTTATAGAAGGATTTATGTACAAGCCGACAGAAAAAGTGAGTGTGTAGATGAAGATTGTGCCAGAGTTGTGGCCACGATCCATAGTTACCCTAATTATGGCCGGTCAAATGAAAATAGAACAGAATAATAGAATTGGAATAAGTAGAGTGGAAAGGGTATAGGAGAGAAAAGATTTAGAAGGTAAATAAAATTCTTTTATGTATTAAATCTATTAGTAGATTATGTCCATAACTGTTGAAACTGCAACACGTTGTGATTATCTAGTATTGTGAATGTTCTGGTTTTCTTTACAAGTTGTGTAGTCTATATGTATAGGCAATCTCTTATCGAATTTTTATAAGATTTACTATTTATTTAGTTAAATGATACTATTCATGTGATCAATTACTATTCATATAACCATTTATATCTATTCATTGGTAAAAATACTATTTTAGTGAATAGTTTAAGATGAACAGACACTAGGTAGAGTTCTATCCTAATTGGTTATCAATTATGTGCTTAAAATATAATATTTACTAAATTGCCGATTAGAGTTTTGTGTTTCTTACTGAGTAATTTTACATTACTTACCCCGTTATTGAACATTATTTTACAGGTAAGGTTAGTAGAGCGACGAATCCATGAAAAACCACTGAGACTGGATTGGTATAGATGAAGGCATACTATTATTTGTAATCGGTTTCAATTTACTTTGAAAAATAAATATTTATGATATAAAAACATGTATATTGAAATCATATTTTAAAAAAAAAAAATCAAAGGAAGTTTTGTTTCTTATCATTGTTTTTTCAGTAATTAAAATTAACGTCGTAAATATTTACTCTTAATATATATATATATGTATATCTTAGTATATCTGTATATATTGGGGTTATGGGTTCCACGTTATGGTTAGTTTTTTGGAATTGTGGACTTGATTTTGATGTTTGAGATTGATTATAAGTTATATATAGATGAGAAAATCTTGCCATGAGATTTTATTGCACATAAATCAATTAAATAGTAAGAAATTTCAATATTGAATTAGATTTAGATTTTATCTATGTTAAATTAGATTGTAATTTAGTAAATAGTTTAAGGCTTAATTTAAGTTTAGAATGATTACATTTGAGATTTAGAAACTAAGTTTAGAGTTATGTTTCAAACTTATTTGAATTGAATCGAATTTGGCATTGATAGGAAATGAAACCAAAGTCCATTAATTTTGAGCTTATTATAGTTTTCATGATTTTTACCAAAATACAAACACTTTTGAGTAAAGTTTATTGGAGACAAAGTTATAGTATTCTTAAAATGGTTTTCGATTAGTATTTATAAAGCTAATTTGAAGTCTAATTGTTATGTTAAAAACACACATTTCTCAATTTTTTTTTCATAGTTTTCATGTGCAAATCTTCGAACTGGCACCATAGCAATGCAATGCTAGAGCTTTTTTTTTTCAAAATCTAAATTTTGCTATGGCATGGGTATTGTAGTTTGCTGCGTTGCTTGCAACTTAGAGCCTCAGCACTAAGAAAGTTGTCTTCTAATTTTATAAGTTATTTTTAAACCCTAAAATAACCTCCAAATTGAGTGATTCAAAAATCATTAGAAAGGTTAAAAGTCTAATTTATTTTTTGAATAGAATATGTTTCAAAATTTCAACCCAATTACTTTTAAAATTACTAAACTATCTTTAAAGATCATTTTTCACTAAAAACTTTACTAGTTGCCATAGATGATTCTGTATAAATTTGAGCCTTAATCTATTGGTCAACCTAGGGATTTATGTTCATCATTCTTATATATGTTATATTAAGGGTAGATGAACATTTTATTAAAGTTAATTTCTAATAGAAGTGCAAATTGTATTCTTTTCGTGCAGGCACTTTGAAAGGAAACGTAATCAGCGTGAGGATAAATAGAAGAGTGTATACCCTCTCCTAAATTGTGAGCGAACTAATTTTGTTACCAAATTATTAAAAACTTATATTTAATTGTTTTAAGAAACCTTTAGAATTGATGAAAATTCTTGAATATATGAACTAGTTTAAATAGCTTGTGGATTTTGGAATTGAAATGCCCTTTGGGGCATTGATATTTATTTATATGATTTGTTTATTGATTTTATATATTGGTGATGAAGCTAGTGAGTTGATATTACTATAGTGCTGCAGGTCGATATATAACCTATGGATAGACTTTTATAGAGGTTGCCTAGGTGATTAGGATTTTCAAGTATCTTATGGCAAAATATAGAATGGTAGCCTAAAGGATTAGGCATTGAGTGAGACAACAACTATCAAGAGACCCATCAATGATGGTGTTGGATAGACTGATATCAAATTGATTCGAGGATAGTTATAGTTATCATCACATGATTACTCAAGCCAACATTGGTGCTTCAGGCAAATGGTTTTACTAAAATTGATTTTCTTATAAATTTATTTTTTAAATAAAACTTAAAATGATGTTCAAAATATTTTTGTTAAAAATATTTTTTTTTATGATTAATGGTTTTATTAAAAAGAAATCAATGGTGGTCTCGAGTGTTATTCTCAATCAAGATTATACCTGAGAAAGGAGGTTAGCTTGAAATTATGTTACAAAAAAAATTCACAAGTTAGAATTCTATGCAGTATAAATTTTTCTCTTTGCATTAAGGAAATGGTTAAATAATTATAATATTCTAGGATTTTTTCATAATATTTATGTTTTGCTAGTTCGCTCACTAAGTATTCTCAATACTCACCCCTCACCTTTCAATCTTAAGTTAGACAGATGAGTAGGTGGTGACACTTTGATTGATTTTCTTTAGAGATTTTATCTCTTCGATAGAAAAATTCAACTCATTTCATAGTTATCAGAGTCCATTAGCTAAATATTTTCACAATATATTTTGATATTTCAATGTTATTTAAATTTGGATTCTTTAGATTTTATAAGCATATATATTCTATTTTGGTTTAAAGTGTGATTAACATCTTGAATTTGAAAGAATATATTTATATACATTTATGTGCTTATGTTTGCAAATTTGAAATGTTTAGTTTAACATTTAAGAGTCTTGTGGACTATTGTGAGACATTTTGTGATAATTGAACGTAATTCGAAAGTATGTGACAATTGTCACATGATAGCCTTCTAGGTTAGGACATGATAGCTTATTCCTCCATTTCAACTTTTTCTTTGGAATTTCAAGTTTTGCGTTATTTGTTTAATTAAAATATCTGAAAATGGAGATAATTGTTCACAAAATAAGATTTTACATATATACATGTGTGTGTCTATGTGTTTGTTTATGTGTGTGTAATTTATTTAATTATGTTATTTATTAAAAATTAATTATATATATAATTAATTATTTAAATTAGAGATTGACTATATTTTATCATATTAATTTTAGCCTAGGTGCATATTACCAACTTGAATTATGCCATCTACCTACCTTCTAAAATTAAGCTTAATGTATAAATACAATAACAATAATAAGTAGTAGTAGCAGTAGTAATAATAATAATAATAATAAGAAAAAGAAGAAGAAGAAGAAAAACAATAACAATAACAACAACAATAATAACAATAAGTTATTAATTGTATAATTTAATAGAGTATAGTATTAACTGTTTAATTTATTATTATTATAGTTATTTGAAATTTTGCGTTATTAACTCAAAATCAGTACATTATATGTGAACTATATTTCACATATATTTAATATTTTATGTTACATATATTATGGTCAACATTAACCATTTTCAATTTAATGGCAATGATGACACTTTTTTATTTATTTCACATTCTATGTGAGAAATTTTAACATTTAAGTTATTATTTAAGGTTTTATATCCATGATAACTGATGAAGGTGGAAATAAGAAATTAAATTTTTAAATGTTATATACAATACCTAAGGTTTGTAAATATTTTGATAATTATATATAATCTAATTTTCATTTATTAATTAAATTACTATATCTACAATGTTTATAAATAAATATACAAATAATAAGTTAGTAAATAGTATCCAATGATAGTATTAAAACTAAAATTGAAATTGTAGTGTTAATAAATAATTTTATTATTATATATAATATATAATTTTTAACAAATTTAGTAATTTTATATATTATTTTACATTATTTTTACTTTATTTTGGATGATTTTGGATATCCAATTTTTCAATTATTTCAAATATGGATACTAAATATGTGGTTTTTAATATGATAATTTATGCAAATTTTATTTATTTCGATCATATACAAATAAAGATATGTTAAAACTTTTGAATATCATATTCATTACCATCTTTAATACTAACAAATTTTTATTGGTTGACCAAAATAAATCATACGACTTACTTAGTCAACAAAAAATTAATCATTTTCTAATTATTTTCATCAGTCGACTGAAACTAATCATCTGACTAACTTATTTAAATGAGAAAGTTAAGAACTTTCTAAACATCATTATTAGTTGACCAAAACAAATAATTCAGTTGACTTACTCAACCAGTAGAAAATTAACCATTTTTCAAACATCTTTATCCGTCCACCAAAACAAATCATTTAGTTAACTTTCTAAGCTAATAAAAAGTTAACCACATTCTAAACATCTTTAACAGTCGATCAAAATAATTCATCCAATTAATCTACTCACCTAACAAAAAATTAACCACTTTCTAAATCATGTGTGGGTTACCTACCATAAAAAAAAAAAAAAAATTGTATACCTACAATAACAGTTATGTCAATTTAGATGGTTAAGAGATGTCCAACAAAAATGTAAGTAGAGGTGTACAGTAGTTTTGGGTAGAATTAAAATTGTCAAGAATCGCACAAAAAAAAATCAATTTTGAACTGAAACTAATTTTTAAGGTAAGTTTTAATTTCAAAGATTGAAAAATTAGAACTGAACCGAGAAATTGAGGAACCAATTTTTAGGATAAGTTTCAATTTCAAAAATTGAGAAATTAGAATTAAACCAAGGAATCAAGGAACCAATTTAATTTTAAAAATTAAAAATTATTTATTTACTTTATTTTATATTTTAAAAATAAAATAAATACTAAATATATTCAATAAATTATTCAATTAATGAAATAATAACATATAAAATTTTTCATTAAAATTATGAAAAATTATTTTTAAATAAACACTTTAACTCAAATATAACACATGATGTTAAAATTTATTACTAAATTTGTGTAAACATAACTCTCAAGTAAAATATTCTTATATTTAGTTCAATAAATAATTTATTGAAGATAATATTTTTTTTATTCATTGAACTATATAAAAAGAATTAACTAATATATTTATAATATTTTATTTAATTTAATTCATTAAATTATTTGTATAATAATTTAATAAAATTGTGATGCATATATATTTATTTAAAAGTATCGAATAAGTTAACAATTATCATAAATAAATATATGTATGGTATAATATTATTAGATATATAAATATACTGTCAAAAAAATAATTTTTTTTTTTTGTAATATGTAATATTCAGTCAAGTAATAACATAATATCTTTTAAATAAATTATCTTATATCNGAGGAACCAATTTTTAGGATAAGTTTCAATTTCAAAAATTGAGAAATTAGAATTAAACCAAGGAATCAAGGAACCAATTTAATTTTAAAAATTAAAAATTATTTATTTACTTTATTTTATATTTTAAAAATAAAATAAATACTAAATATATTCAATAAATTATTCAATTAATGAAATAATAACATATAAAATTTTTCATTAAAATTATGAAAAATTATTTTTAAATAAACACTTTAACTCAAATATAACACATGATGTTAAAATTTATTACTAAATTTGTGTAAACATAACTCTCAAGTAAAATATTCTTATATTTAGTTCAATAAATAATTTATTGAAGATAATATTTTTTTTATTCATTGAACTATATAAAAAGAATTAACTAATATATTTATAATATTTTATTTAATTTAATTCATTAAATTATTTGTATAATAATTTAATAAAATTGTGATGCATATATATTTATTTAAAAGTATCGAATAAGTTAACAATTATCATAAATAAATATATGTATGGTATAATATTATTAGATATATAAATATACTATCAGAAAAAAATAAATTTCTCTTTTTTTGTGATATATAATATTAAGTTAAATAATAATACAATATCTTTTAAATCAATTATCGTATATTAATTTTTTATAAATTATTTCTATTATTTTTCAATCATTGATTTTTTCATTTATATATTTTACTACTTCTACAATTTAATACCATTAATTTAAATTTTTTAAAATTTTTTTTCAAAAGTTAAAAATTATAAAAATTAAAATAATTAATAAACATGGTATTCTATTTTAGAATCGAAACTGAATGAAACCAAAAAAATAGAGTATTTTGTTAAATAAAGTAAGTTCTAGTTCTATGGTGAAACCAAAATCGAACCAGTTTAGCACACCTTTAAATGCAACTAAGCTATTAATTGAACTGATTAAACATGAAATTATATTTAGTATACGAAACAAATTGCATGGATGTATTACAAAATCTATTAACTTCAAATAATAAGGTTATACAAAATTTAATTTGTTGGGAACACTGAAATAATTATCATATAGATTTACTTGATAATTTGAGTTATAAATAGAAAACTTTTGAATTATAAGCAAACTACGTATTTGTGTTACAAATAATCCTTACGTAAGTATCTCGTATAACAAAACTCATCATTTGCAAAAACTACATAAAATTACTTTAATTGGTAAAATAACTTAAATAAAACACAGTTCACTTAAAAAAAGTGTCTAGTTTTAGTCATTAAACAACACATGTATGTGTCAAAAAATTATTAAACTAGCAATTCAACTATGCAATGCATATATATACAAGCACATTGTGGGTGTAAGTAGTTGTGGCATTGTCCAATATTCATTTGACACCCAAGCACTATCTCATTTGTACATACAAGCACAATAAATAATACATTCTCATAAAGAATATGTTTTTATTTGGTGTAGCTTGTAGCATAATCACAAATCCAAAAATTTAATTAAATGATGGAGTAATTCATATTAACACAAAAAGAAAATATTGATGTCAGAGTATATGTACTTATTATTTGTACATATTGCATAATCACATACTACATAAAGTAATTCTGTTGGCGACCAAAATTTTGGCACCAAATTTTTTATGATTTAAGGATGGCGATGATCACACAAAACACTCTAAACTTACTCCCTAGATCCATATTACTTAAGTCCCTCGTGTTTCTTGGCCCCTAAACTTTCTTTCACGCTTAGTTGCTCACGAACGGATATGTTGGAAAGACAAGACAATTCTTAAACCTTTCACAACTTGCCTTAACTAAGAAAGATAACTTTTAATTTATACTGCATCTTTTAAGCAAAGAAGACAACTATTAACCTTAGTTTAAACCTAAACTATCATAAAACAACTCTTGAAGGATAACCGAAAATATAAAGAATGATAACACTTTGCTATAAAACTTGTTGTATTATTCAATGATTGGAGAATTTGTTGTTTACATGATGTATGGTTGTAGTTATAGCCCTTGAAGTCCTTATTCCATTCTAAGATAAATTCCTAATTTGTCTATAAAAAAGATTCCTAAGTTATCTATGACTAAATAAGGATTTTTATCCTAATCTTATATAAACTCTTAATTCTACTTAAATTTGAATTATTGACTTGAGGTATCCTATTCAATATCAAACTCCTTTACTGGCTATGTTTCCTGCTATTGTTAAAACTCTATGTGGTACAAAATTTCTTTGCCTTTACAGAGAATGCCAGGGTTTTAATGAGCCTCATTTTAGGTTGGATCGCAGACTGGTGTAACGCTTGGCACGCCCATTCTTTTGCAATGCTCGCGTTAACTGCTGCATGTTAGCGTGTGCGTGTTGTTAGCTTGTGACCAATTATCGTTGATGATGTGTAGCAAACTGTCACTGTTGGCGTGTGTACTAGGCAAGCCTGCACCTGCTTCTGCACTATTAGATATTCCTTGTAATGTTTTGCACGCACTATCAAGTATGCTTTGCGGCATCTCGTGTATGCTGCATGGCCTTCTCGTGCACTGCTGAACACCTTTTGCGCGCTGCTAGGTTCTGTTCGCGTGTTTCTCAACATCTCACATGCGCTATTGCTATTGTTGTGTGCGTCCCCATGCATGATGTCAAGCAAGGCGAGCATTGCTTGTAGTGTGTTTGCGCGCTCTACCTATGCGTCATCATGTGCTGCCTGTGCGTTGGCATGCACTGTCTATGGGTTATCGCATGTTGCCTATGGGATGGTATGCTTAGCTTGCGACTCGTTGCATACTGCTTGCATGCTTTGTCTTGCATTGCATGCAGAGCGCCTGTGTGTGCAATAGGATCTATGCGCACTAAACCTCCCCTTGCTAGTATACTTTCCCTACACATGCTAGCCTTTATGGCTACGTGTGCTGCTTGTCGTTGTGCTTGAGGCCTTCATTGCCTTTCGCGCTCCTATTGCCTACTTAGGTCCTTAATAAATTCATTTAACACACGGTTTAAGTAACCACCTTGTTAATGCCTTGTTTAACTTCAAGAAATTGAGTATATCCAAGAAATTTAGACCCATAGCTTGAGATTCTGCTCAAGATTACATTTTACAAAATCATAACAAAGTCTTATATTCACATTCATATAGTTACAACCTAGCATAGAAGACAAAGGGTAGAGGTTACATTTTTCCTCTTTTGTCTGAGATATTTAAAATACTAGTTTAATGAGAAAAATAGACGATGTCTATTGAATAGTAATATTAATTTATAGATAATGCTATGATGCAATATGCACATACCAATCTGTTATAAGATAAACAATCTAACTTTTTAAAACCAAACCCTAATGTCCCAACCATTCGAGTTGGACCAAGAATGAGTTCTACACGTCCAGTTATAGTTCATTCTTACAATGATAGTAACCACAAAAAGAGCCTAAAGCTTTAAATTTAATATATTATGTAGTTTTCCTACTTTATATATTTATATAGTCAAAGATAAGACATGTCATAGATTCATATTCACTAACTTAATGTTTATACTAGTTTTCTTATTGATTCACCCATAGTGTTGTTATCTTCATACAACAAACTCTTTATTAAATAAAATAAAAAACATATTCTAGCTTTTAAATTCTAATTCTCAAATTTTGACTTGTAGTTAACTATAATTGTTATGAGCTTCACAACTATAGGTGATTGGCTTCATTAATTGAAAAGACTAGAACATGAATTAACAAACTTGTCACAAGGTTAAATCATATAGATTACAAGTGCATAATATACTAGTTCATTCTCTAAGTGAAGCAATATCAATAGTTTCACTCTGTAAACTAGTCAAAAAAATTATATCTAAAAGAAGACTCAATCCTTTCTTATTGGTGGAGTAGTTCAAAAATAGTCATCTAACTTAAATTTCAGATATTCCTTATCTTGCAAAAAAGAAGTAGAATTATCAATATGCAAAGGATGAACATTACCAAGGACTAAAATCTAAATGAAAACTTGAGATTTTGGTCTAAGTTGTCCATGTTTTGAAATGGATCTAAAATAAAGCAAAAAAAAAAAAAAAAACCTAGAATATATCATACTGCAACCATAACGAGCAATAGGCTAACCCAAATGCTAAATTTCAAATTGGTTGTTTACTTAAGTTACTTATAAGGGAAAAGAAACTATTGACTTATCATATATAAATTAAAGTAGAAACCTCATATAGCATACAACTTGAGCTATTGAATCCCACAATGGTTGGATGGCCACTAAAATCAAGATTTACTTGTCATAAATTTAACTCAAGAATAAAAATAAAAAAAAAAAAGCAACAAAGAAAAGTACATATGAAATATTTTTACTGTGCACATCCTTTCATAATAAAGCAAAGGCCAAAGAAGGCAGGTTGGTAGCAAGGAAAATGAGAATGCATCACATCATCACCAAAATCCATATACTAAGCAATATTCATAACCACAATTAAAAATAAAAGAAAATTTATAGGCGAGAAAACAAGAACCAAACCAAATACTCTAAGAAATCGTAGATTTAAAAAACAAAACCAACATAACCAAGTTTTTATAATTTTAAATAATTTGATGAACATAACATTGATAGTTAAAGGTCATAAACTAAAAATATGGCAACAATATAACATGAAATAAATATTTCAGCTATTTTAACTAGATAATAAAGTCAAACAACTCCATCCAAATCACAATAAAAACATAATTTGCAACTTATCCCCAAAAATAAAATATCAATTCTAAGGACACATTAAAAGAGTTAACACAATTTATACTTTGTAATCTATATATTCATTTTGACTCACTTTAGTATCAATTGTGCAATAACAAGGCTAATGTAGAATTGATACATAATAATTCTCTTTAAACAACACCATTTTAGATAGGGCATTAGCAATCTAGATAGCACTTTAAAATCAACAGTATGGACAATAATAACAAAAAAGATAGATATATTAAAATAAGAAAAATATACAAGTACATATTCACACATTTATAAGAAATCAAATACTTATAAAGCATGGACTACAAAAATGATCAAATCAATATGTTCAACTAGCCAAAAATGTAGCTCTAATCAAACCATAAATTGCAGTATTAGAAGTATATGACACAAAAATAATTAATTATTTTGCACAAAACAAAACAAATCAAACCCAACAAAACATCCACCGACCAAAACTCACAAAAATTAACAAATCACCAAAAAATTAAGTATCCTTCTAGGAAGAAAATTTATATTATTTGTAGTCAACTCGTAGTCCATATATATGAAAACCCATACTAGATGTAGCTCCAAGTACAAAAAAATAGCATACATATTACATCAAACATAAAAGAAATACAAATAACTTGCAGTAAAAATGAATAAAAAGTTTAGTCTTACAATTGAAACTAACTCACAAATTTTTTTTAACCTTTTTCTATATTTTAAATATTTAACAAATCCAAACTATTATCATGAAAAGAAGAAGAAGAAGAGGAGGAGGAGGAGGAGGAAAATCCGAGTCTAAGTTTTGAAGAAGAAGATGCAAATGTGAGTTTTGAAGAAAAAGATGCAAACATGGGTTCTAAAGAAGAAGATGCAAACCTAGGTATTGAGAATAAGATGCAAATGAAGGGTTTGTAAGAAGAAGGTTGGATTGTTAAGTTTGGGTCATGAAGAAGATGATGAAAATGTAGAGTTTGTGAGAAGAAGCTTGAACTGTGAAGTTTGGATTGTGAAGAAGAAAATGCAAATAATGAATTTTTTTAAAAAAGCTTGGATTGTGAAGTCTCAAACGATAGCTAGTTTCTTCAGTTTTTTTTTTTTTCTTATTTGCAACAAATTGCATTCATCCAATCTAAATTAGTTGAATTTTAGCGTTATAGTAGATGTAACATAGTAGTTCCCTGATAGTGAAACTACATCTTGATAATAACTGGTTATATGTTTTTGGTCTTTTATGTAATTTATCTAAAATTAAAATTGTCAAAAAACAAAAAAAAAATAACAATAAGGTTCACAAGAACTTTGTAAGGGTGAAATGGAGACACAATTGGGTCAAGCCCGCCTGGGTTCGGCACGGCTCAGCCTATGGACAGTGACAGCATGATATACACAAACAGCCCGGTACCACTGCCGAGACTAAAGTCCAAGTAAGGTGGGTCGTGCCTAGCACAAGCACGGCCCATCATGAACCAAACATGGTCCATTTCATAAAATATATATATATATATATATTTAAAAAAAAAAAAAAACTAACAACAAAACAAAATAGACCTTCAATTGCTCTCTTGGGAAACAGAGACTGTCACCATTTGTATTTTCAATTGGGACCGTCTCTTGTAAACAAAAAGAATAAGAGGAAGGAAAGAGATGGAAAAAAAAAAAATACAGAGAGATACCTACTTTGTTCTTCACTTCTCTTTCAACATCTTCTTATCTTCTATCATTTACTTTTCAAAATCTTAATGGTCTTGTTTTGATGGATATTATTTTCAGTGGAAGAAGAATGTAGCTGTATTTATTATTTTATGAGAAAATTATTTAATGATAAACAGAAGATGTGAAAAAGAAGAAAATTTAGTTTTTATTTTATACTTGTTTTCGCAGGCTGCCGTGTAAGACTCAGTTCATACATACTACATTCTTTGATGTTAACTTAACGTCAGATCCAACAAAAAGGGCATAAAATCAAGTTGAAAATGCTACCGACAACACACATTACTTGGGTTAATTTCAATTTCAGTTTTATTTTTCAGATCTACAAATCAAATTTGAAATACCGTTCTTCTTAATACTAGTTTAATCTAAAATTATTTTTCGCGTAAAATAAAGCAATTATATCTCTACATTCCTAATCCAGCCTGTATTAATAATGTCAAACAGGTAAAAAAAAAAAGAAGAGAGAGAGAGAGAAAGACAATAGCAAATTGATCTGTGTGACGTTATCCAGATCAATACTTGATAAAGGAAAATTTACTTTCCATGATTGGTTAGACTAAAGTGGCAATGCCATTGTATCTAGGTCTCGTTCTTTCAGGTGACGGACCCTCTTCCATGGCCTTTCTCTTGTTATTGTTGGACTGCTGTTGCTGCTGCTGCAGCTGTTGTTGTTGCTGCGTTTGCTGTATTTGCTCCGGCTGTTGTGATGGTGATTGGAAATGGGATTTTTCAGTGTCCTCTTCTTTTCGTTGATCCTTAATCTTGGTTTTCATCATATGAGGTTTAAGCTTATTCAAATCCGACATTCGAACTGGTTTCAAAAAAAAATCTTCCGCCCCCTCTTCTAAACATCTGTTGATTCTTGAAGGAACATTCTCAGATGACATTATTACTACTGGTATGTTTCTTAGAGACGAAGATTCCTGCAAAATCAGAGTCAAATCTCTAATCAGATCTATTTATTACTCTTAACTGTGGAACAATTTCTTCTAATTGGAAAAGTATGTATTGATCTAGAAGGGCCCATGTAAAATCAAATAAAATCTTTGAATATCTTGAACATGATTCGTTGGGTGGAAAAGTAGGTGAGAAAATATTCCAACAGATTTTCTTTGATTGAAATTCTAAAGCAAATGGTCCCCATGTAGCCTAAATATTATACCGACTTGCATATTAATTTGGGACTCAAAACTATATAAATCCGAAAATTAAATTTTATTTTTCCAACATGAAAAGGAAAATATAAGCAAATGAAAGGGAATACAATGATGATAGAGAAAACTGAGATGAGAAAAAGCATACCTTGATTTTTTTGAGTAAATCATAGCCTGTCATGCCAGGCATACAATAGTCTGTTATTACAAGATTGACTTCCACTTCCTGTTAACCAATTCAATGAGAAAGAAAAAACGGTAAGTATATTAAAAAGAACATTTGACAGACAAAAATGGAGAAAGAGGAGAAACAAACCTGATGATTGTTGGGTGAAACAGAAGGTGAATCTGGTTTGGTTTGTTCATCTTCGAGCAAACCCAGAAATGCAAGAGCTTTACTACCAGAATCAACAGTGGTAACTGCAATAAAATCAAATAATCAGACCCAAAAATGATAATTAATTGGTGATTTAAGAATTATAATTAGACAAAAGTAGTAGAAGTACCTTGATAAGAAGAGGTCTTGAGTAGCCTCTCAATAAGCTTCCTATCAATGATGCTGTCATCAACTGCTAAAACATGAAACTGAGATTCTGCCGCTATGGCTATACCCATTGCCCTCTGGTTTTGGCTTTGTTATTTTCTTTTTTCTTTCTTTCTGATGAAATGGAATGAATTGGAGAAGGAAAGAAGAGTTAGCTAATTTGTACTGAAATAAGATCGAGCACCAGCAAAAGCACCAAATCCCACGTCCTACAAAGCAAAATCCGACCAGATTTCTTCCCAAATCTTGAAAATTTTCATAGTTGATTGGGTTTTGAATTACAGAGAAAGCAATGCAAATATAAAAAAAAGTAATAAAATAAAGAAATCAAATCTACATAGGGATTTTAAGGAGAGATGATGGGGTTGGGAGGTGGGTTTTATTTATATTGTAAGAAAGATAAAAAGAAAAGAGTTGGTTGAAAAATAAAAATGTGAAAATAAGAAAGTTTAGGATGAAAGCAAAATGACAGGGGACCCAACAAATCCTTTCCAAAGATACAGGTGATGTAAGCAAAGCAATCTATTTCTTCATATGAAATTGAGTAATTTGGAAATGTGAAATCAAGTGGAGCTTAATTACCATATCCTCAGCAGGTAGTGCTGGCAATAGTGGTGCCACACCTACACCCACAGGTAGACAGACAGACAGCCAAGGAGGGCAATTTTCTTTTCATTTCCTTTTACGGATTTGCCTCCCATGCCCATGCCCATGCCCATCCATTCATCCTGCATCATCAACTACATTTTCTTACTCTATTTTCTTTCGTTTGTTAGTGGATTCATGCACCAGTCTGTCTCCCTGCAGTCGACCTGACAGATTCTTCATTTTAATCCAAATTAATAATATCAGCTAACAGGTGAGGTTGGGACTAATCGCCTTAAATAATAACATCAAGTTATTATTCAGTTTGAACTTGATTACAAGCGCCTTTTGACTGACAAATGGAAAAAACCAACGAAAATGCCATTATAACTTGACTGTAAATTTCCTACGACAACAAAAGATTTGGCCATGGACTTCCAAGATATTCAAATTTATTTTATTTTGTCATTAATTGATAATAGTTTCGAAGCAATTTCTGTTATTTTTTTTATTTCTTATTGTATACGGCATGATTGTCCTCTAATTTTTGTTTTTTCTTTCTAATTTAAGTGGGGCCTAAAATCTTTTAATTTCTTTGTAATTGATTCGATGCAACCCTTTAACTTGAAGATGACAAAATTGTTCAAAAGCCTCCTTATTACATCCTTGGTGAAAAATATTTTTTTCGACCATTTTAACTATGCTTTCTCATTGCTTTTTCGTATACATATTTATTATTTGAAATAAAATAGTTAATACAGTTTCTAGCCTTTTCTTTATTATTATTATTATTATTTAATAACTAATATCAACTTCTAGAATATTTTACATATTAAGTAGAAACCATAATTTTTTTCGTATAGTTCGTGATAATAAATTGAGATAATATAGTTTTAAATTTACAAATGTATCAAATATATAATAGTTAATTAGTTTAATTGACAAAATTTTTTGAGATGGTAGTGGAGTTTAAACTCCACTCACATTTAAACAGAGATTCCATTCATTTTTTGATAATCTTTAAAATAAATTAATAAATACAAAACATTATCATTATAATAGAAATAAAATTAATAATTATTAAAATTAAGTGCAACAATTAACAAATATAATCAGTTGCATGGTAAAAGTAAATATTTGTTAAATAATTTTGTTATTAAATTTTAAAATTAAAAATTATTGTTGTAAATATTTTTTACATCTAATTAAAGTGTATAACTATGCAAGAATCAACATTAACACTAGAAAAATAGAGAGGTATTTTTACATACTTCTTATAAGGTTTGAAGAAATTACATATGCATATAAATTTTCTTAAAACTATTAAATAACACTCTTCAATAGTAATACTATTATCTTTGATCATTTTAATTGATTAATCAAAATAATAAAATAATTAAAATAATTTTATATATTAGTAGTATTTTTTATCGAGATTTAAAAATTTACAAAAAGTACATTTAAAAGTCATTTTTTTAAATTTTGATTTATAATTGAATTTAATTTGATAAATATATATAAATTAAATTCTAATTTTGACAACATAAAATCATAAATTGTTTAGTTGTATAAAATTATAAATAATTTAATTTGAAAAATATATATAAATTTATATTATATATATATATATAAGTTAGTACTATAAATTACTAACTTGTGCATAATTATTTTAACTATTATAAAATATTTTTATAATTATTAAAAAATGTTTAATCAAAAATTTATAAACAGAATTAATTTCAATGATTATAAAAATATTTCATAATAGCTAAAATAATACTATACAAGTTATAAATTTATAATATCGATTTGTATATATTTATATCATATAAATTTATAAATAATTTATAATTCTACATAAGTTATTATTTTATAATCTAACCATATCTAAATTAATACATAATTTATATATGTTTATTAAATTAAATTAAATTGAATGTCAAAATCTGATAAATAGTTTTTAAAATTTTTTTTGTTCGTTTTTTAAATATCAAAAGAAATATATAAAAAATACTATTAATATATAAAATTTATACACAAAATTATTTTTATTATTTTATTATTTTAATTAGTTAACTAATAATCAAATATAATATATTATTGTTTATGAATACTATTTATTAATTTTGAAAAAATTTGTATTTGTGTATGATTTTGTTAAATATAAAAGAATATACATAAAAATATTATTAAATATAAATATAGTTTAAATCTAATTTAAATTTGCGTACATGTGTGAGTATGGACATTAACAATGTAATGTGTAAGTAGTAAATATTCAATCCAACAATAAAAGCGGCAGTGCAGAAGTCAATTACTTCATTTATGAGCTTTGGTGCAAGTTGTAATACAATTAAATGAATCATGGGGCAATGGGATTCGGAGGAGGTGAGGTCCGCTCGTTGGAACCGTGGACTAACAATGCCACGTAACAAGATAGTGCAGAGCTGTTTCGTTTTGTCCCAAAAGGAGATTCGCCGACACACTTAATATATGGTACAACCTGTCCGTCACACATAATTCACGTTTACAGAGTGCTTTGTTTTGTGGAAGTGGGGTGGGTCATTTCACCAATTTGCTGAACAGAAATGATGAATGAATAATCCACTGCTTCTTTTCTTTTTCTTTTTAAATAAAACCTCCTGTGTTTAACCAAGTTATACAAATTAAACATAATTAAAATTATTCTAAAAGAACTTTTAATATTTTTTTAATTAATTATAAAAAATCAACCCTTAACTGATTTGTTAAGCTATTAGATTAACGTAGCATAAGGCAGCCTTAAATCTTAATTAAATTAATGCATTTATAAATATAAATACAATAACATAAAAGTGATACGATTCAATGAGAAAATGAAAAATGATGATGATGGATAGGATGGAGTAGAATAGAATGGAGGAACCATGCATGTGTTTCCCTATCAAATTTTGATGATTACCAGTACTACACCCTACAAATGTTTAATTAGCTACGACTACACTACAATAATTCATGTCCCATGTGCATGTTTCTTTTCGGGATCTTGTCTCTCCCCACTCCCTCCGCCACCCCCACCAACCCCCCAAACCCCTTAATCAACTATGTTTCCAACCAAATACACACACATCAATTCATTAATATTTTTTTATTTTATAATTAACTAATTTAAAATTATGAATGAATGCGGTTCTATTTTTGTGAAGTTATTGAGTGAAACGTCTCAACACCACATGGCTTGAAACTTAAAATTGGATTACAAATTACAATTCACAAGATTAGTATTTTCCATTTTTGTATGGTATGGTGTGTATGTGCATTGATTAATTGGTCTCTTCATTGTCTTAATTAGACGCTTATGGATAGGTTCATGAAAATGGCTATGCACATTCACACAAACTTTTTTCCAAGTAAATTATACATTATCAAGTATGGGTGCTCTTCATGTAAAGCTACACAGATGAAGTATTTGACTTGTGATAAAACATTAATTTAATTTTAGGTCAATGCCAACGAGATAACATTAATACTATTGACATCCTCAAAATTCAAAAACTTTTCTTATAACATGGGAAGAGATAATTGAAGATATGATACATCCGCTTTGGTCCATTCATAGTTGTAACATTATAGTGACAATTTAATTGAATATTTTATTTTATTTTATTTTTAATAAAAAAGAAAATCACCATTTTTAAAATCATAAATGAATTCACCAAACAAATACAGCTATCCTGCCCATGCACATAATATTAATGTTCTTTAACCCCATGTGAAACAAATCTCACGCTTACCATGTCATTGTCATGGTTGATGAGGAAATGCAACAAATCCCAAACCCACACACACGCCCCCCACCAAAAAAATAAAGAAAAAAAAGGTAAATACAATTAGATGGATTGTATTGTGCCTAAGTTAAGAGATATTTATTTAAAATTAAATTAAAGAACTAAATTAACATTTTGTGCATGTAATCGCATGAAAATAAATTAATTAAGGGGTTGGAACTAATTTAAATGTTGAATGAGCATAAGTTACAACCAATCATATTATTATCATAAATAATTAGTTTTTATTATTTGAATAACTTGATGCCGTGAACCTTCTACTATGCCTATTAATTTAAGAGATATGGTGATACTTTGAGATCTTCTTGGAGAGTCAATTACAATATATTATTTCAGAGAGATTAGTTTTCAAAGTTTTTTTTTTTTTCTTAAATAATAAAATTTAATTGAATCATCAGTATATAATTTTTTCCTTTCTTAAAAGAAAGTGCACCTCGCTTATAATTAGTTAAATTTTTAATAAATTAATACATATATAAGATAATAATATTATTATATCTATTTTTTTTTATTATTATTTTATTTTTGGAAAGATGTTCCATATAGTTAAAACTGAATTCAAATATTACATATTAATTTGAAAAGTATTGGGTTGTTTAATTAAATGAACCAATTGGTACCAAGTTGATAATTCTTACCTGCCAAACCATATATACTTTGGGATATATCTGCAAGAATGAAAGAAAGAAGCAAGGGTAATAATAGGCAATAGTTAATGTTATTAGGTCAACCTTCAATGAAATGATGCAAAAGATTTTCTTTAGATCTTCTTTTGCACATGATTCGATATGGTGGGCCCTTTTATTTTTTAAATATTTTATCCTCATTGATATGAGGTTGACACACCCCCCATCTTACGTTTGCAAGTAGTACCCAAACCAAATTAGGCACTAAATTCTTTAATGTAATCTTGAAGTATTATTTAAGCTATACAAGTTGAGCGAAATATATATACGAGCTTTTCTTCAAAATTGGAGTAACCAAAAATATAAAATCGAAGTGGCATGCAAAATTTAAAACTAGAAGCAATGAAATATCAGGCAAGTTTTTTGAACTTTATAAGCAACTTGGTGTTATTATTATATGGATTTTACTTGGGTAGAAGGTGCAAGAATAAAAGTTAATTTTTATTTTCTCTTTATGATTTTTGTATCTACATTGGGACAGACTCAATGCAACAAGGACATGTGCAGCTTTCTCAGGAGATGCTACTACTTCGAGGAGATTTTTTTTTTTTTTTTAATTTTTTTGGTATTATAAAACTCGGTCATCCTACTATTCATGTGCGTATATACGTCGTACCTACTTAACTTTTCTTATGCATGTTAATACTCCCTGTGCTGGCAACAAAGAAGTTCTTATAAAAGAGTTGGAAATTCTAATAAAATATTCAATAATTTTATCTTCTTCTCAAGTAAGAGATTTTTGGCTACAGGAATAGAGAGTTTGGGAGACTCAAGGACTTGAGAGCTGCGAAGAAGGATTGCCACTGTGACCATTTTAACATTTATGTTAAAAGCGTGTCATATTTTATGGATGGATCAATTAGCATTATTAGATTTAAAAATTTGGAGATAAATTTAGGTAAGGCTGGCAAAAATCTTTGTAATTTACAGTACTCGGCCTATTTGAATTGGAGTTTTGGGTTAATTTTTAGTCTGTTTTATCTATTTTAAGCAAAAAAAAAAAAAAATGAATAACTAATAAAAAATTAAATTTGGACCAAAAAAAAAAAAGAAACCTATTTAGTAATATTTGATCAATATATTTTTCTTATACTATTAAATTCAAAAAAAATGTAATGTTAAAATAAATAAATTTATTTTTTTACTTATTATTGTTGAAAAAATATGAAAAATTAATATATTATTATTTGTTGTGAACATATAAAATATAATTTAATACATTTTGATAAATCAAAGAACACAAACTTTGATAATATAATTTTAAATTTTATTTAACAAAATAAAAGTATAAAAAATAAAAAAAAATTCAAATAAATATAATATAAAGAGAATTGAAAAGTTAATTCCTATACCGTTGATGTCTCTAAACATAGATTAGTAAGAAGAGATAAAATTGAGAGTTTAAATGTTTAACCTTTTTTTTTATTATTATTTATAGATTTTAAAGATGCTCTTTCAAATATTAATTTCATAAAAAGAAAAAAGAAAAATAGCTAGAGAAATTTTTATATTTTTATTTTTAACACACATAGATCTTATGATCCAAAATAGAAATATACGCAGGTCGATGGCAACCCACTATCTTAAATTGCATAGGGAGCATATTAGTAATTGCTGAAAAATTCATCAACACCACTCCAATCTGTGTGAAAAAGACGCAAACTATGCAAATTTTTACCGTAAACGGTGCACACCATTCTTGGTCTTAAAAGGCTCAAAGAGACTGTATAATTTCTTGGGATTTGAGATGTCAAGATTTTGCTAGGTTTAATTCAAAGATAATAATAATTTAAGTCTTTCTGTTTTACGATCTTAAATAAATACACAGTGAAAAATTAGAAATTAGAAATTTAGAATACAATGCTACATAGTAAAATGAGGAAAGCTTTATAATCTTGAACGCGTAACTCTTTTCGTTGTAATTTACAATTTTCTTTTTCGTTATAATTTGTTTTATTTTTTCAAAATTAAAATTTAATCCATAAATTAAAAAATTTACAAAAAACTATTTCACAATTATTTATTTATTTAATTAAATAAATATTTTAGAGTTGTGAACATGGAGGTTGTTGGGGAGTACGAGCGTGATGGGCCATTGATTCATGAGCCATGCATGGTCACGGGTCACGGCTTCCCTTTCGAAACAACATGGAAAACAAACCCTTGTACTTGTGGGGTTTACATGTCCATGTCTTTTCACACCACTTACTTCATCATGCTTTTCCGTGTTCTCATTCCCTTACATTCAATTTTCCTGCTATTATTGTTATTATTATTATTGATTGCAAGTATTGAATTACAATTGGTCTATTCCACTACTTATTTTCATCGCCAAAGTCACCTTTTTTGTTAATGACAAATTGCTTAAGTCTGTAAAAAGTGAAAAATATATATTGAATTTTGATTGGTTACACGGATGGCATAAACTAGTTTATACATCCTCTTATATTGTAAGAAAATCTCAATACTTCAAAATTCTTCCATCCATTACTAATACTATCAAGTATCTATTATATCTCTTTATTATGTAGTATTTGTTTGTTGAGCTAGTAGATATCAATTGCGTCTTCAAGTTTCTCATATTTACATGTTAATCTTAATATTCATAACATGTTATTAAGATGATCCATGTCCGTGAAGAATTTATTATATATATATTTTTTAATTTTTAGTTGTTTTTAGTTAAGTACTTTCATATTATATTACTCTTAAATTGTTGCTTCTTTTTATATATTTTTATTTTTGCACAGTTATTTTTTATGAGTATGATTTATGGTTGTCATTAAATTAGATATTTCATATAAGAAAACAAGGTTAACATACTACATATGCCATAGTTATTCTTTATTGCATTTTATTTTTAATCATAATATTAATATATTATTTCTTGATTAATTATTTTGAGTTCTTATTTTTGATATTCTTTCAAGTTACATTATTGTCAATGTATAATAGTGTTAAATAGAGAAATGTAATTAGAATATAAAGTTCTAAAAATCTATCTTATTAACAAACCAAAAGTTCTAAAATACAATTGTTAGCCATATGCTGAAGTTTTGAATCTCAAAATTAGAACTTGAAGTTTGAAAATAATTTTGAAGTTAAAACGTCTAGTTCTAGATATTTGTTCTTGGACTGGAATCTAAACATTTAAGTTTATAAATCATATATAAACTTGAAAATTTGGGTATATATATATATACTTCTAGATTCTGAGTTTTGAATATTAACTGCTAGATTAGAATTAGATTAGAACTTGAAATTCTAAGTTTGCAAAATATTACAAAAATAAAATTCTAAGTATATTTATATACTAGCACCATCCTTTCACGATCTTTAAACGTTAAAACGTATTATCAATGCTATGAGCCTTGAAGGCACTATTTAATAAATAAATAAATAAATCAATATTCTTGTAGGATAAAATTAAAATTTATGATTTAAATATTCTTGCAAGATAAAAATAAAAGTTATGATTTTTTTTTGTTGTCTTTTGCATTTATTTGAACTTAATCATGGCCACTAAAGGTATATAATCTTAGAGTAAAGACATGAAATGCTCTACAATATTTCAAAATTTTTGCAAAATATAACTTAAATTAATTTAATATTTAATATTGTGTAAAAAGGTTATTAAAGAAGATGTCATAGAAAATACATTCTTTACTTTTATACCTTTATTGCAGTATTACTACAATCATATTTTGTGATATATTCAAAATTACCTTTATGCCATTTGTTTAATGTAAATCATGATCATTCATTTATTTAACATTCTTGTAAGTGATTGTAAAGTGGCATTCTTAGGAGTGCATATAAATGATTATGTTCAAATGTTGAAAAAAGTGCATTATTACCCATACAACAATTGTTGAAAAATTAAAATTTTAAAATAATTTTTATGCTTAATACAATATGTAGCAAAAACAAATTCTTATGCGATTACATGTATAGGAAAATAAATATATATTTTAAAATGCTACAAATGCTAATATCTTCTTTATTATTCTTAGTTTTTAGTATCATGTGTGGCCACGTTCTTTGGAAAGTACATGAACTAGAATATCCTTTTAGAAAAAAACTATTTTTTTTTGTAAAACAAAATTCACTTTTTATGACTTTTATGTTTTTAATATTCTTTTATTGGTTACACATTTAACATAAGATATGAGTAGGGTTTAAACTAGTAAAGAGACTATAGACTTTCTAAATCAAACTTAAAAGATTTGGATACAATCATCTTATGATTATTTGGTTGTCATAATAAATCCCAATTATTCTGCTAAAAGCCCTAGGTTGCAATATAAAAAAATCATGTATAATAAAAACACTACAAAAAAGAGGGTGATTAATGGGCTCATTTAGTGCATTAGTCTAGACTACACAAAAAGTTTAGATCATTTAATTTTTTTTAATAGGGTACTTGATAACAATTTTACCATGTGTTTTACTATATTATATATCCAAATATTACGGTGAAGATATTAGAAAATGATTTGTGAGAGAGGTAGGGCTTTTGTTTGCACTCTATTAATTTTTCCTAAAAAAATTTCACCATCTATCTTCTTTGTCTTTTCCCATTCACTTGACAAAAATCTAGACATCTCTCTTTTTTTTTCTCCTTTCATTGCTTTATAAAATCTTTGATTCATAAAACTTTCTAGTGCTCTATGTTGTTTCTTATTTTTGTTTTTTTAGCATGATGGGTGTTGACAATGATATTTTGTCTGGGTGTCAACAAGTGTGAGATGACCTAATCCAACTAGCATGATATTATTCAGTTTGTCATTATTTAAGGTGGTACAATAGGCTAAAACCTAATCCTGCACGATTATGTTCCTAACACCAAGGATTTCAAGCCTTTGGCTAAAAAGACCTCATTTTAGTTAATAAAGGACAACACTTATAAAACACATCTTCAATTCAAGTGATGTAAGATATTACAATCCACTTTACATAAGGACTCAATATCCTTGGTACATTTCTAGTTGGACAAGCTGACTCTAATAACATTTGTGATGATCTAATTTAATCAGTACGATATTATCTACTTGGACACAGTTTAGGGTGGCGTAACGGGCTTAAGCCTGGCTTTTCACAATTTTATTCTAAGCACCAAAGATTTCAAGCCTTTACTCTAAAAAGTGTTTTTTCAGTTAAAGAATAGCAGAACTTTTGTAAAGAACATTCCTAGGCTCAACTCAAGTGATATAAGATATTACAATGCAAATTTCTTGGATGATGGGGTCTTTTCTTAGGGTCCTAACTATCACTCTTAATGTTCTTAGGTTCTCACTTTCATTGCCTTAGTCCTTGGCTTCTTGGACCTCACTTTTTGTAAAACAAAGAAATTATAAAAACTTTCATCCTTGATTCCTTAAACATAATTTCTTGTAAAACAAAGCAAATATCAAAGATGTTAGTGTGTGACTAACAATAATTCTCCAATGCTAAAGTTAGCAGTATTTTTGCTAGAACAATAGTCATTAATTAAATAGTGTTTAAAGTAAAGCTAGAGAATAAGTTGTGAGAATGTATATATAATCTTTTTAAAAACATTACAATCATTCATTATTTTTTCCTAGAATGTATCTATAATTTTTTTGACAACATTGTAATTATTCATTTCTTTTTGTTTTTCTCTCTCTTTATGTTGTTGAGTTCTATTTTATATAGACCTTGGCTATGTGGTTATAAGAGGTGATTTGGCCATAACTACCATGTAGTCACTAAAGTTGTGGGTGTTTAAACAGTTATAATCTTACATGTCTTCTAAGATAATGTCTTCTAAGATAATTCATGGTTGTATAAAGGACATGGCTTTCAAATTGTCAATCATTCTTAGGTATTCTAAGAACCTATATTGTAGAATTCGTACAAAATTTTTTTGAAACTACTTGGATACATTATATTTTTATTGCTGACATGTTTATAATACCTCATGCATATAAAAGTATTTCATCGAGCATATATTCTTTTAGTTAACATTAAATCGGGGTACATAATATTATGCATATTTTATGTGTTATTTATTTAATTTCTTAATTTTACTTTCTAAATAAATTTAGAAATTTATTTTTTTAGACAATGGCATAAATAAAAATATTATAAATTTCAAGATTATTTTATAAATTTTTTTTATTAAACTAATGACAAAAATTATAATTTTATACTTTATTAATTTAGGCAACAAATCAAATATTTTCATTTAGGTACAAAATGATATGATTGGATGAAAAAAAAAGTAGGAATCAAGACTTTTGCCTATAATTCTCCCACTTTGCTAAATTCTTCATCATTTTCATTTCTTCTCTAAGCTTTTTCAAGTTTTCACCAAATTCCATTATCTTTCTCTGTCATTTCTCTCATCTTTCACCATTGACAAACTACTAAAATATTAAAAAAAAATTGTAGAAAAATCCTATAGCTATAACTAGACCTAGATCAAGCCACAAACTGTAATGCCCAACCCATTAAGCTATTAGAAAAAAAAAAAAAATTGGTCCCAAAAATTTTAAAAAGTCTTGGCCCATTTTTTTAGTATAAATATAAGTGAAATAGTGTATAAATTTTGGAGAACATTTTAGAACCCACGAAAAGAAAAAAAAAAAAGAAAGAAAAGAAAAGAAGAGAAGATAGAAAGGGAAGAAAAAAAGAAGAAGAATAAAGTAAAAAAAGGAGGAGAAAAGGAGAAGAAGAAAGTGAAGAAAAAGAAGGAGGAAGATAAGAAAGTGAAGGTGGTGATATAGAAAGAAAAGAAGGGGAGTTCTAAAGGTGCGAACTTCTTTTGATTTAGGTAAGTAATTCACATATAATTAAGTATTTTAGTATTTTGAAAAATTAAAAAGTAGGATTTTATATTAAATTTTTATGAAAAATTATATTTCAATGACATGATTATTATTCTATCCTATTTTGTATAAATTTTTTAAGAATTTGAAAATATTATTATTTTTAAATTATATTTTTGATGTTTGAAATGTTGTGGAATAGTATGAATAAATTATTTTGTTATTATTGTGTATGATTGGATAATAAAATAGTGTTTGATTTTTTGCTTAGCATCGGTGACTATAGACTTGATTTCAGTACTACGGCGAAAACTCGTAAACTTAAAATCATGAGTGACGATCTTTGGGTATAAAACTTCTAAAGTACGTAAGTTACACATTTCTTGGACGACAGTCCCTGAGAATAGTGCTGTAAAATTATGCATTACATATAATGATAACTAAATTGTATTATTATTGTATTATGATTATTTTCACTTATTTAAGTTTATTCATAACTTGATTTATTTAGAAGCATAATTATTGTTAAATTTATTTAAAAAATATCAATTATATGTGAATATCTATAAGGTTTTGGCTCACGTCCTATTTTTCAGGTTCTTTTGTAACAGTAAAAATAGATAAATCTAGAGAAACCTTATCCTTTTTACTAAATATATTTTGGTGGAATATTTTACAGTGTGTGTTGTAATTGTCTGAATGTTATAAATAAATTAGAAATTATACATATTTAGTCATAATAATGTTAAAATTTTTGATGTTATGAATATTATTGTGGTTGTAATTTAAAATTTTATGAGAAATATTGAAAATGTTATAGAACTATAATATTTGTATATCTACATTGATAGTGTTTATTTATAGGAAAAACTCTGCCAAAATATCCATGATCATATTCTTTCACTTTAAATTATTTCTTTAAACTTTAATTCACGAACCTTTGTTTAGGGGGCATGACAGTTTGGTATTAAAGTTTGGATTATATATCCTATAGACATTTTAATATAGTCAGATAATAATTATACTACTTTGGACCTTCAATTGTTATTTTTATGTTTTATAAACTTATATCTTATAATATTATTTTATTGTTTAGTCTTATAACATGGCTAGGACTAAATACAATAGGTGGACGACTGTGGATCGAATCGAATAGTGTATATTAGACAAAGTTCTTGTTAAAGACCTTAGAAAATTACGATCATACCAAATTAGAGCAAAAATAAAGACAATGTATAGATATCGAAGGGGTATTAACATATGGTCTTCTGATATTAATCCAGGTCTAGGAGTTTCCACAGAAGTTAAGAATAATACGCTTAATGGATTAAGAGTATATGGTAAAGGAGTGAACAAAAATAAACATGTGGTCTAGCACTTATTCTACACCAGGAATATTTTAATGCTTTTAGAGGCAGATGAGGGGTCAATTAATATATTAGAATAATAGAAATATTCGTCTAGTTATTGGAGTTTGTTTTAAGTGTGGGCAGTCTGGGCACTACTGGAATTCTTATCCACTTTTGGGGCGAGTTTAAAGTCAAATGGCTAATTTTGGTGGGAGGAATACTCAAAATATATCATAGCAAATTCAACAAAGTACACAGTCATACCAAGGACAAAATAAGTAGTCATCTCAGGGACCCAACAATCACAAAGTTAGGGTAGACCAAAAACTTAAGGCAAGACTTTTGCACTTGCGTGAAAAGTAGACGGGTCAAACCATATAGTGGTAGAAGGTACCTTTCTTTTGTTCAATATCAAAATTAAAGTTTTGTTTGATTTTAATGCTACTCATTCTTTCATATCTTCAGATTTAACACCTTCTTTGGGTTTAGAAACTGAACTTTTAGATTCCAAACTATTAGTTAAAATGTCTATTAGGCGTAGTATGAATCTTGATAGCATATGTTAAGATTGTAAAATTGATGTAGGGAGTCACAAAATATATTTCGGGTTAGTGATGATAGGAATAATGAATTAAAACTTAATCTTTGAGATGGATTGGTTATCATTTTTTACTACAACTATAAACTGTCAGAAAAAAAGAGTAACTATTACTTTTTCCTGTGGTAATAAATTTTATATTTTTGAGAATATAAGTGAAGGTGGTGATAAAGAAAGAAAAGAAAAAGTGGGGGAGTTTTAAATGTGCGAACTTTTTTTAAATCTAGGTAAGTAATTCATATATAATTGAATATTTTAGTATTTTGAAAAACTAAAAAATATGATTTTATATTAAATTTTTATAAAAAATTATATTTCAATAGCATGATTATTATTCTATCTTATTTTGTATAAATTTTTAAAGAATTTAAAAATATTATTATTGTTAAATTATATTTTCGATATTTGAAATATTATGAAAGAGTATGAATAAGTTGTTTTGTTATTACTGTGTTTGATTAGATCATGAAATGGTGAATAACTTTTTGTTTAATATCGGTAATTATAGACCTGATTTCAATTTTATCGTGAAAATTTATAAATTTAAAATCATGGGCGGTGGTTTCTAAGTATAGAGTCCTTAAAGTATGCATGTTACATATTTCTTAAACGACAATTTCTAAAAATAGTGCACCAAAACTATATATTGCATATAGTGATAATTAAATTGTATTGTTATTGTATTATCATTATTTATATTTATTTTCATTTATTTATGACTTGATTTATTTAGAAGTATAATTATTATTAAATTTATTTGAAAAACCTCAGTTATATGTAAATATTTATGGAGTTTTAGCTCACACCTTATTTTTAAAATTTTTTTTGAGTAATAGAAAATAGGTAAATTTGAAGGAACCTTATCCTTTTTGCTACATATACTTTAGTGGAATATTTTGCGGTGTATACTGTAATTATTCGAATGTTATAAACAAATTAGAGACTGTATATATTTAGTTACAATAATATCAAAATTTTTAATGTGATGAATGTTGTTGTAGTCGTAGTTTAGAATTTCATAAAAAATATTTAGAGTGTTATACAATTTTAATACTTGTAGGTGTACATTGATAGTGCTTATGTATAGAAAAAAGACTTTATCAAAATGACCACAACCATATTCTTTTACTTTAAATTATTTCTTTAAATTCTAATTCATGAACTTTAGTTTAAGGGGCATGACGCAAATACTTAGAAAATCCTTTATTTTCAATTAGTTTTCTTGGTGAAAAAATTGTAAGAAATTTTAAGAAAAGAAGATTTTAAACTCAAAAAACTTTTGGTGAGTTTTTTTGACCCTTATTTATGTTTATAAGCATGTTAGATAATCAATAGAAAGTGTTTTTGAAATTTAAACCCTAGAAAACTGAAATTTTAGTATGTGTTTGTGTTTATATTTTAATTTGATTTTATGATGAATTGATTGTTATGTGAATATATGTTAAAGAATGATGTACATTATAAGAAGAGTTTGAATTTAAAATATGTATATTTGTAAGAAATATGTGTGAATTGAGTTTAGTTGAATTGTTTCTAATGATTCTAGGCCATATTAAACAATTTTAATACATAAAAATCTAATTTAAATGAATGTTTATAGTGTAGGAAAAAGTGGGATGTGTAGTGGTAATAAGAAGTCTAAGTTATGAATTTTAAAAAATTTTATGTATGGTAACCAAAATTTTGATAAACTAATATAATATTATGCAATAATTTAAGTTTTATTTGATAAAAAGTTGGTAAGAAATGGAATTTAAAATATTAAGAGTAGGAAGTGGTTTACACACACACACACACACACACACACACACACACACAAACACAAACACACAAATATATTGGTGTAATGAATAAATTTATAAATTAATGTCAATATCTCGATAAGTGTCAATTATGAACATATGCATTACATGCATTATATCTGGGTCACATTTTCATATTTTTGGTATATTAATATCATGTATATATACAAAATATTGTTTAAGATTTGAACACATCAAAAAAGATCCCATTCAGTAAGGAAACTGATTTTAAGAGTGGTTACCCTTCTGTAAACTGTGAGTAGATAGATTATTTTTAAATATTTTTTGATAATATGAATTTAAATATTTTATAAATATCGATGTGCTTTTAATGTTTTTTTTTTTATAAAATAAGTTTAAATATTTGATTATTTTATAAATTAAATTTATCAATTATTTTATGAGTATGGTTTTAAAATGATAGAATAAGAGTGGATTTGTATGAAAAGGTGGTTAAAGATTGAATAAATTATTTATAAATGTGTGTTTTGAGGAGTATAATGTAAGAATTAATTTATGATCTCATGATTTGACGAGTCTAATGTGAAGATATATTTATAATTTTCATGATTAAATTTGGTGCAAAATACCTGATTGCTGGTGTGGCTGTGCACAAATATTGATATATACACTTTCCTCCTTTACTAGAGATAAAGTATAGAAGTGGTTATTTCCTTCTTATCGCTTATGAGGAGATGAAAGAGTGGACGCCATATAATAAAGTGTTTAATACCATACTCTTTATATGGACTAACGCTAAGGAACGAGTTTAATGATTTTATTATATATAAATATGTGAAACTTCTTACTAGTAGGTCTCGATATGTGAATCAGAGAGTCATTGGTAGATGTCTTGGGAAAAAAATTTCAGACGAGTTAAGCTTTGATTGAAATATCTATAGAAACAAATGTGAAAATACTTTTTATAAATTGTTTGAATATAAATGATTGATTAAATTTTATATTTTTAAATATGATACTTTTACTCTAATATTAAAATTTTAGTTCACTACTATCTATTTATTCACTGAGTGATTACTCACTTCTTTATTTTTATTTTAAAAATATTTTTAGATTAAATAGTTTCAAAGAGGTCGTGGTTCCCACTTAAACAATTAGTTGGTAATGAACATTTTGTTTTATAATTATTACGTATATAGTATTATTTATGATTATGTATAAAATTGTTGTAGAAGGGATCTGAAATTTTTGTAAATGTTATTAGGTTGTTCGTAATATTTTGGTTATAAATATTATATAAGTAAAATGGTTTTATGTATATACAATATTATAGGTCTTACATATTTGTGAGAATTATCAGTGGAAGGTAATTTTTATGGGTGTATGATGGTTGTCACGTGCTCGGAGTTATGGTCCAGAGCATGACATATATATACTAGAAGGCAATATTCTCAAGTTCTATGCACCTATGTGCATCAAAAGGTAGTATTTTTGGACCTAGGTACCTTTGTACATAAAGATGTATGCTTTTTTGTGAGTATTGTTAGGTTATAAGGATTATAGGAGTCTCATAATTTCTAGTAGCGAATGAGTTATCAGATCGATACTAAAAATAACAAGTGAAATTTTAAGGATTTTCATAGTCATTTTCATAGCCTTATTATAGTCCTTTTCTTAGTAAGTAAACAGTACCAACAATCTTCAAACAAACATGAATATTCATTAAGTAATGGATCTCATGCCTTAATAGCATGTAGATCTTTAAACGAACCTTTGTAGGCTTTAATAAATTTGGTGTGTCCATAGGTCTTTGCAAGTTCTTGGACCCTTTTAGGCCTATATATGCTTGGTGTGCCTGTAGATCTCTGAGAATTTTTAGACTTGTATAAGCTTGAATAAACTTAATGTGCCTATTGCTTTCTGTGGGATCTTAGATTTGTATAGGCTTGAATAAACTTGGCATGCCTATAGGTGTTTGAGAGTTTTTGAACTTGTATAAGCTTCAACTTAATGCGCCAATGATCTCCTACAACTCAAATCTGTACAGGCTTTAATAAACTTGGTATGTCTATAGGGTTCGAAGAGTTCTTTGACCTATATAAGCTTTTAGAATCTCAAGGTCTATATCGACAACTTAGAATCTTTGAGTTATTAATTGATTGTGTAACTATAAATTTTTTTCAAAATTAGATAAGAACAAAAATGCAAATATTTCATTATTGAATTCTTAATTAGAATCAGTACTTTCTTAGGAGGCATAACAATAAATTTTTCATCAAAGTTAAATACACAATTTAAGTGAACGTTTATATTCATTAAAAATACAAATTATAATTTAATATTTTTTTTATGAGTGTACTTGTAATTTGCTGACTACTTATAATATAAAAAAAATTAAATATCTTTCAATTAAATATGCTTAACTTTATATACTAGTTTTTCATTTTATTTCCCAAGGACGCTGCAAGTAGTTCACAATGATCATTTGCCCTAATTCTCCCCAATTTGGATGTCTTCTTCCAATAATTTTTTTTTAGTCTTTAGTTTACCATAAAACAAACATTGATGAGGGCTAGGTGTAATAACGACACACTCTCTAATGACTAAGTCAATAAAAGAATAGAGTTTTATCAAAAATTTCCTTTAAGGTTTGTGAAAAATTTTATTTTGTAATAAATTTTGTAAAAAATACACACTTATCTTTTTTCTAACTCTAAATTGACTAATTAAAAGATAAATATATTCATAATTTATTTATTTTTTATAAGTAAAATTATATACTTAAATTTATTTAATTGTTAGAGCTTGTTAGTTATAAAACCAACAAAATAATATTTATCTAAAAAAAATTAATTTTATACACACACACATACATTAATTCTCTAATAAATTAATTTAAAATTACTTACTATTTCATAAAAAATTCACAATATATATTAAGAAAATAATTTTATTATATAAATTTTTAAATGGTGTAAATTAATAATTATAAAATATACTAATTTTTATTATACATAGTATTTTGATACTACAATAATATTGTTGTAAATTTTAAGAGTTTAATGTAAATTAGTTTTTAAATAATATGATAATATATTAACAAAATTTACTTTAAGTTAATTAAAAATTTATATTATTAAAAGTTTATAATATAATTTAGTACCCAATATAAATAAATTCAAAAAATTAAAAATTAAAAAAGAATAATAAATTAGAGATTTAATTATGAAAAATAAATAAATTAAAGATATATTTATTTTTTAATTAGTTAATTTAGAATTAGAGAGAAAGTAAGTATGTACATTCACAAAATTTGTTACAAAGTGAAAAGACCACCAGATGCCATGAGCCTAGTCCCTCTTGTCGAGTAACCTTTAAGACTCTTGACAAGGCATTTGCTTGACAATCACAATGGGTTAACGGGTTGTGGACGGGGATGACAAACTATTTTATGGGCTGGCTCATTTACATGGATTTATCTGTTTATACTTTGGCCCAACCTGACTCGTTACGTCTGTTACCAATTAAAAAACCCCAATCCTAAATTTGTATTCACTCACTCGTTTTGTTGATCTTCTTCTTGTTCCAAGGAAAAAACAGTTTCAAATTCATAGCTTTAACTTTCAAGGCAAAGTTCCACGACAAAGTTCCTTCTCTTTTTGATAATTCTTTCGAAGAGATCGAGGGTTTGTACCTTTTCGTAAGATTTCCAACGATTAATATCTCTTCTAATTATTATTTATTTATTGTTTTTTAGCTATTTGCGAAGGCGTAATGCTCAAAGTCTTCTCTGTAAGTAATTGAAAGCTATTTGTAAACTCTATTTGTATTCTCTAAATGTGATTTAGTATTTTTTTAGTATAACTTACATTATTTGTCTCCTTAACCATCCTTCATATTTGTCTTCGTGCACCTGCAGAATATCCCAATGATATAGATTTAAGTAAGTGGATTCATGATAGGAAAAATTGCAAGATTGCTTTTTACTTAAGTAGTTAGTAAGAAACCGATTACGGTTTGAGTAGCTAGTAAGAAGCATATTATGGTTTTGGATTGACGAGTGATGATTTTTGACTTCATCTCTATTGTCTTCTCTGAATGCCTTGTGAATTGGTTATTTATTACTGAAAATGATGTATTTTATATTACGTAATGCAAGATGATGAAAGATCCTACTTGCTTTGTGATGTATGATGTACATGATATAATTAGATGTCAGGTTTCTTTTACCACTTATTGCTTATACCTCATATCCTGATGCTTTCATATCAAATTTGAAATATTAAATGGCACACTTTGTGTCGAGTAATTCTTTTCTTTAAATCTTATTGCCTTGCGACAATCTTTATATTTTGATAAATTGTTTGCCAAAATAATAGATCTTTAAGTGCCCTTTGCCAAATACTATGAAATTCAAATGCAATTTTTGTTTTTCAAGTACTGTAAAATTCAATTACAATGTGTTGTTCTATATTCTTATGCTCTGAAGCTATTGTAGTCACGTTCTGCTTTAGAAATGCTACCCATATGGTCATACATTTTGTAGTCTAAAAATACATCTTTCCCATGTTTGGGCCTAGGTTTCGACTAGAATTTATGATGCATGTAAAATATTACATATCTAAATATTACTAAAATTTATGATTAATATTATATTTATTTATTAGTTATAAAATATGATTTAATTAATCAGTATATATTGAAATTTATATCATTATTTATTACTTAATTGTTTTTAATGGTCAATATCATAATAATATTAATTCATATTTTTAATAGTGTATAATATTTTATATTATAAAAGGAGACCAACCATAATGTGGAAAAACATGAGATAATTTTCTTTTTGTTACCTCAATTTTGATACTAAAAAATTAAAATTATAAAATTGTTCTATTGTTTTATCTTTTGGAGTGCAAATTTAGAGAGTCAAGTTATTGAATTTTGTTGGTTAGACTACTATTGACTATAATGTTGTTACATTCTAAAAAATTGGGATCGTGACTAACATGAAGATGAGAACATCCCACCTCTATAAATCTCAAATAAAATTTGTATGCAAATATGAATATGTAGACATTAAATTCTGATAAATACAAATTATATAAATAAAACTCACATGTGTATACAAATTTCGGTAAAGAAATATGATGTTGATAGAAAGTAGTTAGAGAGCCAATGCTACAGCTTTGAATCGCAATGTGCTACAATGAATGGACAATAGACAAAGACTCCAATGACACAACTCTAGGTCATGGTGTTAGGAAAACTATACCAAATATTATACATCATGTACAAAAATATATATAAAATATTATACAACATATATATCATTGGGCGTTAGACCTTGTATACATTAACCAAATAGACCGATGCAAAAATAAAGATCACTAATTAATTGCAAGTGTATCAAAGTGTCTTAGTACTCTTTTCAAAATCCCTATGAGTGCTAACCTAGGTATTGGATCTTACAAAACTGAGAGGTGTGGTAAAGAGGTGAGTTTTTAGAAAAACTTAATGAGTAGATGCTAAAAATGAAAATATATTTTAGTTAGTAAATTTGTTCTTAAATATAAAGATATAAAATCAAGATTTTGTAAAACAACTAAAGAGTTTTTAGAATATTAAAATATTTTAATGTAGCAATTACATGCTTTCCATAAAATTATAAATCAGTTTTAGAAAATAAGATATATTAGAGATACATGTACACTTATACAGATATCGGGTATCAGATATTAAATCTCCATTTGTCTCCTACTTTTCACTTTATATCGATATCCACACATACATATATATCATAATGTGCAATTAAGGCATGTGTACTCCCCTATTATGGTTGCTGGTTAAAGGGAATCAAAAATAGGAATTCATGTCAAAATTTATAATTACAAATTCAAAAATTTTAAAAAAATAAAGAGTATTCAATTAAATCATAAATTATCATGTTATGAGATTCAAAACAAAACTATATAAATCAAATTTCAAAACTCATAAGGAAACCAAAAATAATTAAGTCCAAACAATTGTATTCACTTACTAAATCAAATTAAATTTATTTACTTTACTAAATCAAATCAAATATAATTATATAATTTATTTGTGGTAGAGGATCCTATGAAAAATCTATAACAATTGAAATATAACAATTTCGTCAAAACAATAAGTAAGCTTGCAATGTCTCTATCTCAATCCTTATGCATGATGTTTATGCGTATGATATACCATTAAAAAGTTAAACATGTTTAGTTTCATACAAAATAAATGATTTATGATTTTAATACTTTTAACTAAAGTTATAATGTTTTTTTTTTCACATATTGTTTCTCTTCACTCTTAAAAATATGATCAAAATCGTAATTTCACTTAGGAAGTTGTCCTTGGGAATTTGAAAACCATAATGTGCATATCATAATTTATATTTATCTAATTTTATATGCCTCAAGAATCATGTAAAAATAACTCATACAACTCAAGTTATGCCCAAAAAACCCACACCTATTTTAACACTTCTCTACCAGCACAACAACCAATTTGCAATCTCACTGAAAATTCGTTTTAGTGTATTTCATCATAATTTTTGAATTATGTTATTTCCTTATATCTCTAGTTTTCATAGAATTTTACGATATCTTAATTCGAGTTTCAAAACTCAAGACATAAACAAGAAGGTGAATTTTGTTTACTAAACTCCTAAACTTCAGGTTTCATGAGATTTAATGGTTGCAAGAATTTTCTAATGCTCCATTTCTTCTTTAATAACTTAAAATACTTCATAAAAAACTATTATAATATATCTTTAAAGCTTAATCTAGCTTAAATCACAAAATCTACAAAAATCTATTTTTAAAATTCAATTAAAATCAACAATTAATAAAGGAATTAAGGTGGAAAGCATACCTTAAATTTTTTAAAGTTTGAATTTTGCAAGATTAACATATAATCAAGCTTGATTGGGGAGTTTTTTGAGTGATTAAACCATAGCCTAGGGAGTAAAATAAAAGGGAATAAAGAAAATGAAGAATATTAAGACTTTATATAGTCTTTAAAGTGGACTTGGGCTTGAGTAACGAGCTTGCTATCTTTATCCATTTTAACCAGCTTTTATTCATAATTTGGAGAAGTGTATAGCAAAAATATAGTTCCCTTTGTTAGCTTTCCAATACATTAACAATTGCCTTAATTCGAGATTTGTAGTTTAAATTATAGCCAAAATATTGAAGTATGTTTAAGGATCTAAAATTATACACTTAAGTTATAATTTCTCCTAACTACTTTAGAACCCTTTGAACTAATTTTGTAGGATCATAATATACTTAAACCAATTTAAAAATGGTCAGATTAAAGAACGAAGAGAAAAAGTATGAACATTATATTTTGAAAGCCATTAGTTGGTGTAACAGAGAGAAGGCATTAAACCTATAACAGTAAATATAAAGCTACAATATCGAAGGTTTTGGAAAAATATAAGATTTGAAATAAAAATTATAATGCCATGGTAATAGAATTATAGGATATTATAAATTTGCACAAGGATATTATCTTAGAGAGACAAAATTTTTCCTTTAAGAATAATGTTTTTAGTATGCCTTAACTTTCAATTATGTTTTTGTGATTTATTATGTTAGCATCTATCATCTCTAATACTTTCAACAATCTTTAAGAAAAAATAAAGTATTTAATGATCGATTATTTGAATAATTAATGTGAATGTTCTTCTACTAGCATCTAATTGTCAAGAAAAGAGTTTTAAAATTCGAATAAGGTGTGTTTGTTCTTATATTTTAGATATTTGTGTACATCATTTGTTTTCAATTATACTTTATGAGATTATTATCATCTAATAAGTGTGTATGAATTGTATTTTGCTTATAATATATACAAAATGCATATATGAAATTATGTGAATATGGTTGGATGCAAGAGCCAAAAATTGTGATATTCATTCATGCATATATTTTAACTGTATAGTCAAGAGTTAGTCACCAGATAATTATTGCCATCCATTAAGCATTGACAAATGCCAAATGGAGATTTTGATCGCCATGAGTATGGCGAACCTAAAGTCAGCATGACTGATCATTGCACTCTGACCTTGCGTTTTATATTTTATATAGTGCATTTTAGTTTTTTAAGACCAGAGTATCCAATCAGCATGCATTTGCACGAGAACAAAATACTTTGATATCATTAATTTTGATGCAATTTCTAATAAAATTAGATTCTATAAAAATTTTGATGATCAAGTTTGATTTAAATTTTTGAGCATTTCTAGCATATGAATATTAATTAATATGCTTGCTTCATAGAAGTTAATATATTTCGTTTAATATTTTATTGTAAACAATATTATTTTATTGTAATTTATTTGTATGAAAAGGACAAGTTACAAGTAGAATAGAAACTCAAAGAAACAGTTTAATTGCTTTGATGCACATATTAAAGTTATATGTGCATATGTTAAAATTACTGAGTGTCCATTATAATTTTTTTTTTTAGAAAATAGTAACCTGTCTCGAGTAATTAAAATAAATGTATTTTTTTTATAATTTTTTAAAAATAAAATTATTATAAATTTTAATAAAAATATTTGATAAAATCTTTAAAATATAATCATAAATAACAAAATATAATATTATTATAAAATATAAAAATAACTTTTAAATATAAAATCATGTTATTTTATTGACATTAAAATATTAATATAAAGTTATCAAATATTGTATATAACTATTAAGGAAAGTTAGCGATATTTTTTTATATATAAAAATAAAAGTTAATTTACCAAATTGCATTCAAATTCATCATTTAATAAATTAATTAATCAGCTAGTAAGGGTAAAATCATATGTTTAATACTCATTTATTAATCTACTTCAGATATTCAATCACCAACTACAGGGAGTGAGTATTTACTCAAATACAAAAAAAATAACGAAAAATTATATCAGAAGAGATATATTTGACAATTGTTTTGGACTCAGAGGTTCACCTGTTATTTAATCTACATTATGAGGTCCAACTATCATTAGCTCTATTAAACTTTATGGGAGAAAAGAAGTATACAGGAGACTAAGGACGGAACAGTTACATAGTACAGCATAGCCAACTTTTGTTTTTGCAATGTTCAAAAATATAAATAAAATTTATTTATTTAACTCAAATAAAATTTTAATTTCCATTAAAATAATTCAAAAATCTTTTAGTATTTTTTTTTTTATATATTGTTATATTATTAGGGGAAAATTTTAATATTATAAAGTTATCATATCATTTCATAAAAGGATAAGAAGGTTATTTAATATCAATGAACAAATTATATTCATATTTAAAAAACATAAAAACCCATGAATTAAAGGATTATAATTACTTTTATTAGTTACTAATTATTTCACTTTTAACTGATGTTTACTATTTTAAATATTTTAATCTCTATTTATTTAATTTCTCTAACAATATAACTAGTAAAATATAGTCATATTAAATTTTAAAAATTTACAATTTGCTTTCTTAAATATAAAAATAATGTACAAATGAATATTACAACACATTAGTTTCGGTACTTCAATTCTACTAATTTACATTTACTATTTAATTTTTTTCTACAAATTTCAAAATTAAAACTAATAAAGATTTTATTATATTTTCTTTTGTATTTTACAATGTCTTTATTTATGTCTTTGGTTGACAACAAAAGTTTTGTTTGCAATGTAATCTCCTTTCCAATTTTCTTACTTTAGTTACTTGCGAAGGACTGAAACTATTTTGATTAACGGTTTTTGCTGAAATTTAAAAATATTTTTTAAATTTATTAACATTAAACGCATAGTTCAATTCTAAAATATTTAAGAATACAAGGCGTGACGGCAACAATTTAATTTTATCATATAAATTTGTAACTTCTAACATTACTATTTGTATTAAATTAAAATTGTCTTAAAATTTTTATTAAGTGAATATGACTGACAGCCAATAATGTTGTACAATGAGAAGAGTTGAGACCGATAAGAGAGGAATGCAACGAAGGAAGAGCTTGAAAATATTTTTCAATCGGTAAGAATTCATTTATTTTTATTTATTTATTGTGCTTTATTATATTCTATGTACAAAAATTAACTGTTGACATAAAGAATAAAGATGGATAAAATGACTAAAATGAATAAGAAAAACATTGAATAGATATTCCGTCTGCACATTTTGGAAGAGGAAATCTAATCTCTGTATCAGTATTTAAAAAGGCCTTTAAATTAGGTTTAGATTGATATGTAAATATTGCTTGTGTATTATGTTGTGTTACGTGAAAACTATATTTTACCATGAATTCAACGTCCAATTGATGACAATCTTGAATACCGACGCTCGCTCGTGATGCTTATGTTTAAGCCTGGATCAGTACCGACAATCGCAAAATTAAGTTATTGTTAATGGTTAATCATGAACACTACCAACCAGATTGATTGGATTCTGATTACCATATTCTATTATTTATACGTAACTGCACGCTTATCGTGTTTCGAACAAAAAGTTAGTTGTCACCGGCCGTTCACTATCACATGCTAACTATGAACTAAAATTAAGGAAATGGCGAGGGGAAAAAAAAAAAAAAAAAAATAAATAAAAGAGCTTCCAATGAATCAAGAGATGTTGTTGCTGGATTCAAGATATCTGATGTAAAATGTCGTCAATGTGAATTAGTGAAAGTTACTGACTTAATTTGACTTTAAGAAGTGATATTTTCGCAGACCTTTAATTTTGACACAATTTTATTATAGTTGTTTTTTTTTTTTTAACTCTCCAACAGAAGGGAAATCAAGCCACAGATTGTCCGCCTAGACTTGCGATAATTTAAAGCCAATTATTGTTTTGTTTTTATATAATTAAGAACTTGGAGGACATATCATCTCGAATTAGTATTACTCTCCACTTGCAATAATTGTTATAAACTGGTAGTAAGATGGCAACCAAAGTATGGCGGCAATTGAATTATAATATTTAAAAGTACTTTCAATAATTGCAGAATCAAAATAAATTAAATAGATAATGAAACAAAAAACATACCAATATATACGAAAAAATAAAAATAAAAAAAGGAGTGGGGGGTGGGTGGGGTGGGGGGTGTGGAAGAGGGGAGAAATATATCAATTTTCCCCTAAAGTATACTGTAATTACTACTTTCATCCCTAATATTTTAAAAATATCATAAACTCTCCCACTTTTATAACTTTATATTTCTCTCTTTATTTATTAACAAACACAGCAGGTCAAGAAACAAATGAAAAGAAAGAGACATGAACACCAAGCTTGCAACAATATTGGCAATAATCTCTATTAATATTGTATGTCTGTCAAATCTGTTCAGGCCTCCTTCCATAGCAGTATCCTAGGACCAGCTCCATGCTTGCGAAATCATCAAAGTCACCGGAGCTATGGGACCTGAAAGTACTGCATTCGATCGCAATGGAGAAGGGGCCGTACACTGGCGTCGCTGATGGTCGTATTCTCAAATGGCATAGTATTTTGGATATTTAACATATTTGTATCATGACATTTTGTTTATATATATCATTTAATTATTTCATTATTATATATTTAAATATTTAATAAATGTAATAATGCCTTTAAAATAGTAAATTTAATTAATTGAATACTATTTTGAAATATCTTCATTCAAATATTATTGTGAATAAGGTAACAATAATGCATAGAAACTAGTATATATAGTGACTGATAATAACATATGTGTGTTATAATATGAGATATTAAGTTAACACATGGATATAAATTAGTAAACTAATGTACTGAATCGATCCATCATAAGAATACTATATGGATCATTATATGAATTTTATAAGTGATTCTTATAGTAATAATAGTGTATGTGATTATTAAATTTAAGATCACTATAGTTCTTAATATAGAGAATAACATATTTGATATTTTCAAATAGCAACTGTAATAAGATAGACTATAAAAAAAAATCAAATATTTCATAACTCGTGTAGAAGGATGTGGGTGATCAAAATAGGATTTGTCCCTTCTATATAATAGAAATAATATCTTAAACCCTTTAATTGAGTAAAACTTTAAAAAATGCATGATCATAAATAAATAATTTAATATATGATATTGATTTTATTTGATAGAATAAGTCTACTCAGAATATTATAAAAATATAAATTTAAACTATATAAGGATGACACATTCTATATTTCGTATTCAATTAAGATATCTAGAATAAAATAATTAATTATATAGTAATATTGATTACGAATAAGATAATATCAAATCATTGACATTCTCGTTACTTAAATAGTTATGATGTATTGTTAGACGTCGTTCATTACTTATAACACTAAAATTAAATTTTAGTGTTACTGTCAATGTTACAAAAACTTATTGGGTTATACATTAATATTAAAAATAATATATATATATATATATATATATATAAAATCCTAAATAGGTTTAAGATTTGTTGAGCTATTTTGATATTAATTTTGATTAAACTCATTATGTAAAAATTGGACTAAATTTATTAGTACCTATTTTACTAAATAAATTAAACTTGCAAGAAATTTCAACCACATAGTTTAAGTTAAAATTGAAGACTTAAAATAACACTATATAAATATGTGATATTTACATTTTTAAGAGGAGGTTTAGGATTTGTTTTTATATATTTGCTCTTTAAAAAAAAAGAACGTATAAAATATCACACACTCAAATCATAGGAATTAGCACTCCGATTAGATTCTCAATCATGTGAATATTATAAAAATGCAGAGGAATTTGATTTGTGTTTATGATTTGACAAAAATCGTCTAATTATAAGTATATACGTATTTATGGCATTTGAACATATACACATGATAACACTAGAGTTTATCATACGGATCTTGGAAAACAAATTGTTTTCTTTTGTATAATTTTGTCGCATATTATTTACTAATTTACTTACAGTACTATTAAGGTTTAATGAGTTATATTGTGCTTTTTGGTAGTGTAGACAAGCCTTATGAATGCTAATTTTTTTTATTATACATTAAAATGCTTTAGTATTTGTTGTAATCACCGAAAGATAAATATATTAGACTTTTTAAAAAGAACAATGGTAAATATATGTATGTGTTTGATTATGTTTTTTAAAAGTAACTTTCAGTTACATGCTATTATAGAAGTATTAATTTTTACTTTATTATGTATTATGTAGTTGTTCATGATGATGATGTGATTTTATATGTGTTGTTTATAAGTTATATGCATTGACATTAAAGCATAAATATATGCATTGTGTTGTAAGTGATAAGAAAATGATTTTGTAAGAAAAGAATTTATGAAAGTTAAGATTTGTATACTAGAATATAGAAATTTATTACTTACTTAGTAGACAATTACAAATGTATAATAATCTTTTATAAGTGTGGTCATTTTTTTGAGTTGATATTATTATGAATTATTATTTAATATTTTGTACGGCATAGAAGAGACATTTAAGGGTACTCCTAGATATAATGTGTTTTCACATGCATGTGAAGACATATTTATGCATATAAGAGGACTTACCGCTTATCAAAGTTAGAGAGTTGCTCTTATTTTTGGGGTATGACGTTTATTGTTTCTAAAAATTATATACCTCATTTGTGCAGACCGCATATGTTATGTTATTGACTGGAGAAATTATCTCAATCAATAATAAGTGATAAGTGATATCTTACTCAATGGTAATTGAAAGTAGATATTCCTAATAAATTTTGAAAAAAACTTCTAAAGTATTTAAATATTACAAAACTTTTAAAACGATTATGGTTTCATTTTATGCCATATCATATGCATGTGTTGTGTGCATAAGTAAGTATGTATTTTATGTATATATAAAAAACTAGTACACTTACTAAGTTTAACACTTATTATTATTTGTTGTGATTATCAAATAATTGAAGGTTTAAGCTCTTAATGAATTAAGAAATTTTTATTAATACTTATGATGTTATTACGTTTCATAAGTTGTTCAAAAAAGGTTTTGTTATTAAGAAATTTTTATAAAGTTATATAAATTAAATTTTAATGTTTTCGCGTAATTTAAATTTTGTAGGCTAAGGAGAAAAAATACATTTCAAACTTTTTTAAATTCAGGGGCGTGACAATTTAACCTTGTAGTTACATTAATATTTTAGACTTAGGCTTCAACCAATAAACTAATTTGATCTAAATTGATAATTGTCGGTTTAGATTGGATAATTTTGTCTCCTACTATTAATTTGGATTGGTTTAGTTCAAAGCAAAACTGATGATTTTAGAACTATTTGATTTTGGATTTGGACCGATCTAAACAAAAGTTCTCCACCCTTATCAAAAACCGCATTATCTACTACCTAAAAAATATTATGTGTAAGAATTAATTTTTGAGCATTTTATATTACAATAATAATAGACTTTACAACTTATATCTTATATATGAAGTTTCATCAAAAGTACTCAAAATGCATCGCATTACTCTTTACATTATTATCATTAACCAAATGGTATGCATTTTAATATAAAATACAAATATTTTATAAGAATTTTCTAATTATTATTATTTTTTATTTTTTCGCTCTTCTCTTTTTTTCAATAGTTTTCTTTACTTTTATGCTTATATCTTTATCCCTTCTTTCCAAAACCCAAATGAATGACAACAAGAGAAATTTTAAATGAAAATAACACACACACACACACACACACATATATATGTATATGTATGTATGTATGTATGTATGTATGTATGTATATGTATATATGATTCGGGTGGTTGGGATTCATTATGATCAAATCTCTTAGGTAACTCCAACCTACTAATTTGACTGGCACATGCTTTCTTGCATACCTTAAAGAGTGACAATAAATGTATCATCTTACTGTAATGACAACCAAACTAATCTTATTACTATAAGAAGATTATAACTTAATAAGGTGTAATTACAAAAGTTATTCTTTATACTTAGTTATCCTTAGTGCAAGCAATAGATGTAAAGTATGATTACATTAATAATTAATTAATGTAGTATATTAAATCCAATGTATAGACATTGATAAAAGAGATATATGTAGTTTAAAAAAAAAAAAACTTGTACATGTATCAAAAAACTAGTAGAATCATCTAAATGAGCAGTAAGTCATGTATACTATAATTAAAGAAGAAATCATTATTACAATTAGATAAGTGAAGAATAAGATAATCTCAAGAATAATAATATAAACATACAAAACATTTTGTGCCAATAAACTCTAAACATACTTGAAAAATAAAAAATATTTTGGTTTCAGTAAGAGGGTATTCATGATGACAAATTATTAAGTATTAGCAAATTCAAAGATGTGGTAATAACTTTAAAAAATAAATCATTATCCCAAACAATTTTAGAAAAATATTTTATTCCATCTTTTTTATATTTTTTACAATTTATAAATAATTATTACTATATTGAGTCAAGTCATTTAAGAAAAGATCTAAAAAAATTATAACTTATTATAATATAGAATTTATTCTTATTTATAAATGGCCTAAATTGAGACACAATTTTTTTATGACCACATAGAAGTTAATTCTACATAGGGTATCACTATAAAGAGGTTTTACTATATATTAAAATCAAGAGTTTTTATTTTTTATACAATTTCTTATATCATTTATATACTATAAGACTAATCCTAATTGAATAGTTAAGATTGTATTTTATATGTGCATTAAGTATTGTTCGAATTTTTGAGATTAGCTTATTGTGATAAAAAATTTAGATTTAGTATTTTCCAAAAGAGTTGTGCTTGATCAATACTGAAGTTGTTGTTCATGTGATTTAGAAGAGTCTTAAACACTTAGCAATTGACTAGTGCTCAACAAAAGTGCTTGAGTAGGCTTAAGACAGAGACGAGCCACTTAACTATTGCTTGACAAGTGCTCAAGCGACCACGGGCTTAACAGGTGCTTAAGTTGTTGTTCTCTAGAAAGTTGTGGTCTAATCTATGCTCGAGTGACTGTATTATCTGGGAAGTTTTCTTGACTTATGCTTGATGTACTTGAGCACTTCTACAAAAAATATAAATATCGCAAGTCATGACAGCCATTTTTAGAGATTTTATGTCTTTGAGCAGAAATCTTTTACTTTAAGTTTTCTTAAGCCTTCTAAATCTATTTGTTTTCAAGAGAATTATAAATCTTTCTTCGTTCTTTGAGATTTGTAAATAATTTCTCTTAGAAGCCATAATCATTGAACTTTCTCTTACTAAAACCCAATTACAAACCTTTGGAGTTCTGCAAAGTATTATTGGCTAAAGTTATAGTCTTATAATATGTTGTTCAAGATTTCATTAGAGTAAAAAGCATTTAGAGTTCTTAATATTTGGATTGCAAGAGATCTTTTAAGAAAAATCACGGTTTGTAAGTTTTTCTCTCTTTAATAAAATTTGAAGTGATTTATAGATCAACTCAAAGGGCTTTTATTCTGTGAAGAGTCCTTAATAAAATTTTCCTTTGATAACAAGTCTTTTTGTCCATTTTACTTTATTGCTTTGTTTATTATTAATTGGATTTGTTATTGAGTTTTACTTGTTATAGTTTTTAATTAATTAATTAGAGACTTATTGAATTTGATTCATCTATGGAGTAGTAAATCTTAACATATTTTGATTTATTTTTTTGAAGGAATTCATACTGCTCATTCTATTGTACATATTAGAAGTATTAAGATAAATTTTGACCTAAAATAAAACTTTTAATACAGGAACATGAAGAAGCAAGTTGTTGAATTTGTACTAGAATGTCTGGTGTGCCATCAAGTAAAGGCGGAGCATCAAAGACTTGTTGTCTACTTCAGTCACTTCATATTTTAGGATGAAAATGGAAACACATTGCCATGGATTGTATTAGTAGATTATCACATATTTTAAGTGATAAATCCATAAATTTCTTATTAATATGCTAAAATTATGAAATTTAATAATGTTTTAATTGACATGTAAGTGTGTTTGAAAGTTTTATAATTTTTCATGGTTATTTGGATTATCAAAAAATGATAGTCAAATTTGGATGGTTTTATGAGAGAATAGTAAACAAAATTGACAATAGTAAACTTAAAAATTCCAAAGTTTGTATGCAGAGAGAATTAATTCTCAAACACAAAGTATATAATTCTAATTTTGCTAATGAACTCTAGAAATTTTAAAATTTTAACACCAAACAAAATTTCAGAATTTAGTTCCCTCTATATACTAAGTTGGAAATTTTTAAGCTTACCATCATCAATTTCATGTTACCCTTCTCTCAGCAAACCATTTGAATTTTAGAATTTTTAATTCTAACCTTAAGATATTGGTTGTATAAAATTACAAAATGTTAAGGACACATAATAAACATAATAAGCTTTTATTTGACATAAAGTTAATGAAATTTCGAGTTTGTTTTAGTTGTCATTAATAAAGTTGTTTCAAATTCAAAAAAATTTGGATTTGTTTCAAATTCGGAAAAATTTGGATTTTTGTAACTTAGATAGGAAGATGTTGGAGCTAAATCTCCAAATTTTCATGGACAAAAGAAATTATAGAATGTGAAAAATGTGTTAGCTCACTTGTTAATCTAATAGTTTAAAATGATATCATAATTTTTTAAGGATTACTAGATATTCATAATATTAGACGAAGTTTAATTAAATAGGCTGAGTTTTAATGAGATCTATATTGAAGTTTTGTTTGTGAAACAAGTATGAATATATGAAGTTGACAAGTTTGTTTTTATTAATTATACGATGCGTCTACATTGTAGTTGATTAATAAGGATAAGTTGTCTTTACTTTAGATTAAGATAAGTAAATCAACATGAATACTTTTAAGCTTTTGAATAAAAGCCTTTAACAAGTTATTCTTACTTCATAACATATTCAGTAACTATTTATTATTGTAACACCTCCTTCCTTTCCCTTCTATTCATGTGGCATATAGTATATGGAAATTATCGAAAAAATAAAAATCAACGCTTTCTCATAGTGAAGCGAAATTTTCATTTATTCAAAAGAGTTTATAAAAAGTAACCACATAAATAGTAATAACTAAAATAGTATTAATTTTTTTTTTCTAAAGAATTGTTATGCATTTTAATGAAATTAATACTTCAGAGTACACAGAAAGGAAATTACATAACAATGGCCTAAACCTTAGATATACTATGCCCTGTCTGAAAATCTTTGCCTCAACTGCACTTTCCGAAATCGCAACCGCAATATCGTATTCACCTGAAAATAATAATCCCACAAAGGGGTAAGCACACCACATGGCTCAGTAAGATAATACAATACTTAAATAAAGGAAGGAGTATGTTACCTGAATCCTTACTTATTTTAACCATTTCACGCAATTCCACACACACAAGTAAATGCATGTCCACATATCAATGTACATATTCCAACAAGCATATGCTCAATAATGTACACAAGATATCATATCATCTCCTTTAGAATTCTAAGCACTATATCATCTATGAATTCTGTATAAATATCTCAATCAGAGTAACACTCCTCATGATATACCATATACAGATAATGCAATCTCAATCAATATATTTTCTAAATGAATCACGTTATCACCTGTGTCCGTTTAAATTCTATTTCTATTCTTATCAACAAACACCTACATGATCATATAAAATCATTACATAGTTATTCGTATAAATAACGGCTAATGCCGCGGCCCCATACAGAGGAACTGCTTAGAAGCCGGTATAACCACAAAGTATCAATCACACACTCGGCTCGAGATAGCCAAAATATTCTAGGTACACAATCAATACCCACATAGGATACAAATATTTCAAACACCTAAATATAGATACAACTGAGGGTATTAGTAAAACGATAACACTGTTTCTGTATGCAATTTCCACTCCCGGAAGGTTGATGATAGAAATTTTATTGCGTTTACAAATGATCGATTATACTAAGGAACATTATGGATCATAGTTGTTACTCTAGGCCACTGGCCATTTGGAGGACAGCTGTGAATTCCACCTACCCCTCAGGGTACCACAGTCTTAACGTCGCACCTCCATTAGAAACTGGCTTACAAGCCCAGTTGAATGAGATGGAACATACATATCCGATCCACATATCACAATTATCTCAATATTGGTCCATTACCAGTCTATGTTATCATACATTCATATTATCTCTTTATTTTCATTGAAGCAAGACAACCTGACAATTATACTATAATCACAAATACACGTCCTCCATTCTTTATCCCATACTAGGAATTCTTTCACCTACATTAAACTTTGACTATACTATTATAAGGACACATATCAATTTAATCCTAGTCGTTCGCTAACGTGTACGGATGATAACAATGTAAACTCATAAACACACTTATAAACGTGTAAACTAATAAATCAAATGACCCGCAATACATCCAATACACCTTTTCAACAATATCCTCAAACTTGTCACATGATCTTTAATCTATTATGGATTCACCCATATTCTTTTCGTTTCACAAGCATACCGGTGTGCTAGACAAGATTCTATATACTAGAAGTGACGCGGCCTAGATATTGCCTAACCCATTATCTTATTTAACTCCTAACTTTTCATTTTCAAGCTGATGCTAGCTTCCTATTTCTACAAAGCTAAGTTCTCTCTTAAATAATTGAGACCTGTCAAGGTGTAATCAGACTTTAACCATTTCTGCCATTTACAGTCATAACGAAAACCCAATTGTGACTGCAATTAAAGGTAATCCTAGACCCACCTCTACATATGAAAACCAGAATACAAAGGGAGGTCATGAATAGCTATATGAATAGTATTTCTTATAGGAATTCGGCAAGAATTTGCCTATACATATAAGCTGCCCTACCTGCACAATAAAACCATGACAGTCTCTATACCAAATAAAACACAACGTGTTACTGCCTCATTGCAATTCACACTAACACAAGCAACTCTTAGTAGATAGAAGTATTCTACCATACAGTTTGAATCTAATAGGCACACGGATTCATTTCCTTATAGATTTGTCATAATTAAGTAAATTATGGATCGTGGACATGATATTCACCGTACACTTCAATATATGTATACAATGGTCATTCGCCCACACCGGGTTTCTCAGACCAACAGGATAATTAGTTCTACCATGGGTTGCACGTACCCAAGGTCACTATAAAAAATAGCCGCTGCCAACCATAGGTTCAACATATCCCGCGGGCACTATGGTTTTTATTATCATTTCTCAATTGCTGTGGGTTCAACATACTTCGAAAGGCACCACAGTCTTACTATCAATACGGAGCTGCTGTGGGTTTAACATACCTCAAAAGGCACCACAGTCTTATTATCAATACGGAGCTACTGTGGGTTCAACATACCTCAAAGGACACCACAGTCTTATTATCAATCTAGAGCTGCTGTGGGTTCAACATACCTTGAAGGGCACCACAGTCTTATTACAATGATACTGCTCCGTCCTGAGCGGCTTTACTAGGGTAATGGAAAAACTACCGATCCATAATTATCCCAATTATACCAATTATCCACACAGATTTATTCATAGTCGACTCAGTCATAACAACATGACCATTTTACCTACATTAATCAAGCAGCATTTTAGTAATTTCATTATAGGTAATATAATTACCTATGCAACACATTTATTAGTTCTTATATTTTAAAAGGACTTCATACGTATGGATTTGTCGTAAGGCTAGTAGTACTTAGTTATAAAAACATATTCCACTCTGGCATATAAATAAACCATAAGACAATCAAGATAAAACACAGAAATATATTACAATTCAAACACATGGATACCCTGTACCACTATTAATACAAATTCGCAGAACATATTTTAATCGGTTATCATATATTGCGTCATTACACGCAATCTCAACACATCATCACAAGTAAAAATATACTCATTACCTTACTACGGCACAGTAATTATAATATACTAACGTATGCACACATGTTAATTCGAATAGCATTGCAAAACATCGAATGCAGCATCTACTCAATCATTCCATCATAAGGGCATAATTACGTATGTATATACAAGCGTTCCTACCATATAAATATATGTAAATACAAACATGGGACATACAATGCCGTATAGGTATTTTAGAATACCTAATCTAGCACTGCAGGTCGACGGTAATGGTATTACGCTTATAACTATATATATATATATATATAGTTATAACAAACGAATATTAACACTTCTAATTGTACAATCATGCCCATTCCCCGTCAATGGAACTTTTCTACAATTTAACCCATTACTACGATGTACATTCATGCAATTATAAATACTATAAATATTAAAAACCTATTTTTTCTCAATTTAAATATTATATTATCTTATCTCTGGGCACCCAATGCCTATACGAATGATGAAAAGCTGTCCCAGAGAGGGTATACGCGTTCGAAATACTCCTCCGTACGCTACGAAATTTTTTCTCGAAAAACGTGAAGTACTGTTCATCGACACTATTTACAAGCACTATTTACAGTCACTATTCAACCCACAAAATTTCAGTTTTTATTTCATGAACGGAACATACCATCGCGACCCTTGTAATGTCAGGATGCTGTTTATGGTGTCCATATGCCATAAAACACAAATTAAAGCCTTCAAAATCACCAATCCTCCTAAAATTTCAAATTTTAAGGTACCTACTTTGGACCCTAAAATCATCATCGAAACTCATTCCAAATTGAGATCTAAATATATCGTGTTGGAGTACAAGTGTCAAAGAGCACACTGGTCGGTTTAGATTCCACCGAAACTACACCAATTGCCGGAAATCTTACCGAAAACACCCCTTCCCGATCAGCCTTCCCACGCCGGAATCCGGTGACCAAATGCCGGAACGGGGCACACCACCGTGAAGAGGGCGGCGAGACGGTGCCAGACGGGCTGGAGGTGTCGATCAACTCGCCGTCCTCTGCCGTGAATCGCCGGTCAAAGTTTACGTCGGCGGAGCTTTGGGCGGTGCGTGAGGGCACGTGGCAACGGCGATCGGGGCGGGGTTGGCGGCGTTGCACTCGCGCCAGCCCGGCGATCCTCCACTCGCCGGTGGTGAGGTGATCCGAGGTCCGGTGACGAAAGTCACTGTTCACAGGAGAGAGAACCGTGGGGAGGAGAGAGAGAAGAGAGAGAAAATGGAGGAAAAAAGTGAAATTGGTTTTTCCGGATTTTCTGACCCCGTCCCGCTTATATAGTCGAGCATGCACGACGAAAATTACAGCTTTCCGCTTTCGTCGTCAAATTTTTGACACCGGTAATGAAATACTGTATTTTTTGCTCATACAGTACGCTGTTCCGAATACCGGTCAACTCTCTCTCTTATTAAAACTCTAAAAAATGCTATATTATAACTCCATGATAGGGTTTTAGGAATATAAAAATTTCAAGATGTTACAATTATCTTAAAGGATAACTTACAATTCACATATCAAATGCTCTTCTTCTAATTATTAGTTTATGTGAAATTGTGATATTAGAAATAACATATAAGGAAAAATATTTGTCCTTAATGTTAGTAGTTGTTAATATATTTTCTTCTAGTTAGCTCACTAGGATAAACGGTGACATTCACTAGTGAAATTTTGTACTAATACATAGCGCAAATATGACATAATACATTTTTTCCTGGCCAAATTGTCAAGACAAACAGGTGCCAATATATGATTAGAATTTAGATCACTGTAGGTATAAGTGACACTACCTAACTAGAGCCCTTTTAATAAAATATATATGAATGCTTTATTAGTAAATTCTTTATAAACTTTTGATAAGCAAATTTATGTTTCGAAATTATTCTATTTTCTAGTAAATGCATATTTTGTTAAATGATATCTACATCGATGAAAAACTTATATGATTTACTTATTGAGTAGATAGTGTTGTGTAATTCTAGTTACTTTAATTTAAGTATTCTAGAATTCAAATTAAAACTCAAAAGTTTACCAATCAATTGTAATATTGACAAGTATTTTCAAAAGATTGATTCCATAGAGAGTAGGTTAAATTAATACTCTTTTATTACTAAACCCTAAAATAAAATAATACAAAATAAACCTAACATGAATAGAAAGTAAATAGTATCTAGGTTTAGTTAAATTAAAATAAAAAATAAAATAAAATAAAATAATTTTTTTTAAGAGAATAAATAAAAAAAAAATGAAATCAATTAATACAAATGAATTAGAGCATAAATGAAATCACCTCTAATTATCACTTCCATAAAAATTTTATGTAACTAAGAAATTCCAGCAACATCATATGGTACAATCACATGTATTAGTTTTTCATTATTTATGAATTTAACATTGGTGTGGAATTTAAACTCACTTATTCTAAAGTAAGTAATAGCATTTGGTGTTAGCTATTATTAGCATTCGTAGAACACGTTAAGTATTGTGAAAATAGGAAAATCGTGCAATAATAGTCATATTGGTGTGACTATTATGTTATCACAATTCATTCACATTAGAAGTATCCAAGACAATAGATTCATGTGGTCCTCAAAATTTTGCATCAATATATCACATGCAAAAATCACAAAAGCAATAGGCCTAAATTATTTAAACATGAAATAATAATATTTAAACACAATATAAATGAAATCATCATAATCAAATCTGAAAATTTCTTAAATTAACTTAAAATTATAAAAGATTTAATTAAGTTTTCATCCCTTGCCCTAATAAAGAAAGTTTAGCTACTGAAAAATGTGGTAAAAATAAATAAAATGCAAGAAAGAACCATAAAGGTGGGGAAAAAAAAAAAAAAAACCCCTTCTTAATCTTAGCCTTATTGGAATTCTTTCTTGCCTTTCTCCACTTGTATTTTGATCTCTCTCTTAACTTGAAGGTAAAGATGTGCTCTACTTATATAGAATCAATCATAATATGATTCTTTTAATTTTAAGCAAAGTAGAATTTGTAAAAATCTTCTCTTGACTAGAATTAGACCTGTACTTAACTTGTCAAAATATATATTTTGGTTATTGCAAATAGGCCACTTTTAATTGAACTATGAGTAAGATACCACTGAAAAGTTCTTGATCTCTAATTTCTAATAAAAGAAAATATTGTACAATTTAGAGTTTTGTAGAGAAAATTCTCACTATTTTAGTGACCATTATTTAAACTATCAATTCTAATATAATTAGAATTGTTTTCCCTAAATCCCAAAGAGTGATTGTGTTTTTCTCTTCTTAAAATAAGTCTTCAATAAGGCGCCCAAGTTTTTCTATTTCCTTTGGAAAAATTTATGTCAGTCCTTAAGAAATTAAAAAAAAAAAACTTTGATAATACATCTCTTAAGTTCATTTCTTCATCTTTGCTTATAAAGACTTATGAAATAATCAAAACAAGTGTAATATCTAAAAAATAAAAGAATTAATTAGCAAGATTAAGGTATATAATGACATAAATATATGTAAAATAATGGACCTATAAGCCAGCTCATATCTTGTTAATAATCATTTGTAGCCGATAACAAAAAAGAATGGGATAACTTGTCAGTCTTAAGGTTGAAACTTTTTACAATGATTTTTCTTTTTATGCTAGTATAAACATCTTGGTTTAGTATCCATTGTAGTGTAAAATAAATAATTATGTAAGCAAGACTAATTGTTGTATCTTAATACATAGCACTTACGTAAAACTTTGTTTTGGTTAAGTTTGAACAAGACACATGTCTTGTTCCAATAAGTAATAGTGTTTATCTAGAGAAGAGCGGAAAACAGGCTTTAGTCGGAGAATGTTAGATGCACATGTTTCATTTTCACTCCTACTTTACATGTGCCAATCATTTATTAAGTGTGGGGTCGTTATCTAATAAATTTTTGCAAGCCACAAATTCATCGTACTGAGGCCTCAAGAACCCTCAAGTTAGAATCTCAAACCTACTACAAAATTTTAAATTCTGACAAAATTCTAATTAACACAAACTATATACATTAAGTGTCAAAAAGCATTTATACGGTCGTTCTTCAACTGTAACTCATAAAACTTATATGTATAAAATCCTAACTAAAAGTTTGTCCAAAACAAATTAAAAAGATATCTCTACATCCAGCTACATGTAATATCCATCTCTTACCACCCTATCTTCAGCCCTCATCAAAACTTGAAAATTACAGGTTGAGTTAATTTTCAGTAGATAATTAATGTATAAAGATGTTTATAAATAAAATTTTCATGCTTTCAAAGAATTTAGTAACTAGGCATGCAACAATTCATAAAGTATTAAAATAATACATTTCTCAAATATTACTAACATGTGTCAAGTAAGAAAATAATTTATTTCTTGAATATTACTAATAAATACCAAGCATATTTTTAAAGCATTATTCACAAAGACTGTTACCTATAAATATTTAAGTAAATATATTCTAAGAGCATTATTAGCAAATATATTTTAAAAGTATTATTTTCAAGGGTCATTATTTCTGATTTTATAGTTTACCAACTTACACCATTGAACTAAAATCAACCTATATTTAACAGTGCTAAACAAAAGGGACGTATACATTATTCCATACTTCATAATCTAAACATATAATAATACTAAAACATTGTATACATTTTATTTCTATACCATTTAATAAATAAGGTTATTACATTTCTTGAAAGCATTAAAAGTAAATAGTAACACAAAGAGATCTAGTTGAAATCAACACATTTAAACTTTTATCACATATTTCATTTCAACAAAAAATTTGAATAAAATTCAAATTTTATTTCATCACTTTTAAACTTATTTCATGTTAAAAGTTAAAGAAATTCATAGTGTTCAACATATAATTTAATTCAAACATAACTTATAGTTGCTATAGAAGCACGAGCACTAAAGTAAATAGAGAAAGAAAGGAGGGAAGAAGGATAGTTTGATGAGCAAAATGCTGCCAAAACATCAAGAGAGGAGGACGATCAGCTAGTTAGGAGTAGCTACAAAATGATTAAAATCCTATTTTCCAGTTTTAAGAGCACCAAAATCACTCATTTATACATAAACTACCTACCTAAAACCAGATATCGACACACTAGTCACCTCCAATTTTTCCTTCCATAGAAAACTTGATTATTCTTGATTATTTGTAGTCATTCGCTAACTAGGCGACTGATTAATTCGGACCTCCATAAATGCAAAATATTAATGGCGGACAACTAAGTAAAATTTTCAAATAATTACTTATTTACAAAAGTGAATTAAATAATTACAGTTTAACCGTTAAAACTAGTATTTGCAGAATGACCCTATGTTTTGATAAATATCAGTAACATCTCAACTGTTTCAGAAAATAAGCATGAAAGTTCACATAAATTACAGGTTTAAACTCAAAAATCAGAAATCTTGGAAATCAACCCACTAACCGAATATTTATCTTCGATGACTATCTGACGAGTTGCGCCGCTAATACTCAGTCGGGGATTCCATTGGTGATTCCAATTGTAACTAAAAATGGTAGCTCTGAGTTGAATCACCACTTTATCTCTCTAAAATTAACTCTCGCTCTCACTAAAACCAAGTCTCTCTCTCTGCATTGAAACACAAATCACTCTCTTTTTCACGACTCTTCATCCTCTCTTAGTTTTCTCTCCTTTCTTTTCAACTTTTCTTCTTTCTTTCCTTCTTTTCTTTTCTTCTTTTCTTCTTTCCTTCATTCTCTCTCATTTTACTCTCTCTTTCACGTCTTAGAACGAGCTAAAATAAAAACCTTCTTTTGACAATTCAGGAAAATCGGGCTTAACAAATAATAACTTATTTAAGTACACTAGTAGCTCAATTATATATAAAAGAAAAATAAAGAAAAAGAGGGAACATTTTCATACAGAAATTCTATAAGTTTTACCATCGTATTTATGGGAAAAGATAAGGGATATAACATATATTCAATAAAGAGATCTAATTGATATTGCACATGTACCACGAACGAGATGAATCCACCCAATCACAAAAATCTCTCTTGAATTACAACATTTTAATTTTGTTGGAAGTACTTAATACTATTCCAATGAAAAACTTTACCAATAAAAATCTAATGGGATAAAACATGGACAAAGGAAAAAAGATTACAGTGTATATTTATTTAAAAATTTTATGTAGTTTTTTGTAATAGAATATGTACCTTCAAATGAAATTTCTACCCTTAAAGATAACAAATATTAATTTTTTTTTTAATTTATGAAGTCAATGCATGCTAATTTTATATACCAATTTTTCAAAAGTTAATATAAATAAAGTTTTAGTAAAAAAGTAAGTAGAATTATCAAAGGAGCATATCTAACATATCTACTTAACATTAATTTATTAGTTATTTTGGAGCTCATGAGTATATAAAAATGTTAGTGTTATATGTTTGGTTTGATCTCTCTAAGTATATCTATCTATAACTTGAGCAATACAAGCATCATTTGTTAGAGCTAATGTTTTAACACTAATCTCTTTTGTATGAATTGCTAATTATTTATATAGATTTATACATTTTTTAGATCATTATTTACAGTATTTTGACTTGTCTTGTATTTATTGGTAATAAATATTTGATCGAAGTGATGAATATAATTAACAAATACTCGAAAACATTTATTGTAATGAACATGGTACTAAAGAGTTATTACATTGGAACAAATTCACTATATAAAATATTTTCAAAAAGATTCTTAGTTGTACATTTACTAATGTGGGTAGATAAGTAAATTGGATAGACTAGCACATAATGTATATTGATGGATTCAAATGGTTTATCTTTAATGAACCATAAGTTTGAGGAAACTTGTACTTATGTGTGAGTGCTCACTGAAGAATGGATTCATCAAATTGACTCACCAAAGGCTCTTAATAGACATATCACAAAACTATCAACAAGAGGTCTTCTAAGTTAAGTTGGCATATGTGGTCCTTTGACTTAAAATGCCACAATGATCTTATGTGTGATGCTTTATATTTAGACACCACATGTTAGTAGTCTTTTATGTTTTGACCTTTGTTAAGTTTATATTTTATCTTGACTTTTTTTATATCAAAATAGTTAAGTTCATAAATAGTAATAATAAATATTGTCAAACAATATTATATGAACAGTAAATAATAAACAGTATCAATAAACAATAATGAACAATACTTTGCGTTTGACCTGTGCTCAAACAATCTTTTTCCAAAAACTCGGTGCTCGACCTCTACTTGATAACTGCTTGAGTGAGATAAACAGTACCTTATAAATAGTATTAGTGAATAGTATGATGACACATAATGATGGCACTCAAACTATGTGAACAGTACCATGAACAATGATAAATAGTGTTAAATAGTATTCAGCACTTGATCTTTGTTCACCTCCACTTGAACACCTATGTTATTTGAACAGTCTATTCGATCGACGCTTAACCTTTGCTTAAGTACCCAAGTCACTTTTATTTTTTTTGATGGCTTTTTTGAGAGTTTTTGGAGATTTTTAAGCTTTCTTAGCAAATATATCTTTTTCTAAGTTCTTGAAAGTATTCCTCGTTATTTATCTTAAGAGAAAATTGAAATCATATTCTTATGAGTGAGATTACTTTAGTATTTTATCTTGAGAAATTTTTAAACTTTTTTTCTTTACAAATCTAACCATGAAACCTTCAAAGTTCTAATTGTTATGGGTGTTAGAGGTTCTAACCTTGTAAACATGTCATTCAAGGATTCCATTTAGGAAAGAAAATTTTATAGTTTTGAATAATAGAATTACTCAGGATGAGTCACTCAAAATTCGGCTATAAGAGTTCTTATATAAAATTACTATTTGTAAGTTTTTTTTTTATTAGTAAAATATTTTGGTGGCTCTTGTTATCAGTCCAAAGAGCTTTTATCTTATAAAAAGGTTCTTCGTAAGGTTTTCCTTCATTAACAAATCCTTGTATTCGATTTATTTTAATTACATGACTTTACTTTTCAATAACAAAGGTAAAAACTAACTCTTGATAGGATGGACTTGGGGAAGTTCTCCTTTTTAATTATTAATTGGATTTGTTCTTATGATTTAGTTATAGTAGAGTTAAGCTAATTAGTAAAAAACTTATTATTTTTTATTCATCTAAAGCATAGCAATTCTTAACATATTTTGATTTACTTGTTTTTATTTTTATTTTTCTACATAAAACACTTTTCACTCACCTTCCCCCTCCCAATGTTTTAAGGTCTAAACATAGGAAATTAATTAATTTTTCAACCTCTAAATGTTTTTTAGGCGTACATTAACAAACATGGAAACCTTTATGTATTTAATACTGGGATTCATCACTCCATATGTTTGGTGCGAATATTCTATAATTTTAAGATCATACTTCATTCAATCTCTAATTGAAGTAATCATTGGAAAAGAGTTTATAATGTTCAAAGATAAAATTAGAAAAAAGTTTATAATGTTCAAAGATGAAATTAGAAAAGAATTTCTAAATTTTATTTACGAAGTGTGAAATTAGAAAAGAGCTTTTGAATTTTAATTTGCGAAGTGTGAATCCAAGATAAGGTAAAGTTAAGCATGGTGTAAACTTGACTATATAATTTATATATACATACTTATGGGAAATATCACATCTCTTAGGAGTGAGTCTAAGATATACCTTATAAGTGCTCTTTCTTTTCAACTAGTATGAGGTTTTTTAAGTGTAGAGTTAGAAAACCCTAAGTGCTAGGAACAAAATTATGATAAGCTAAGACTGAGTTCGTTATGCCATCCTGAGTTGTCAAAACAAAAAATATCATAATAGTTAGCCAAGTCATCACAAATGGTATCAAAACCAACTCGCCCAACCAAAAATATGTCAATGAGTTTGTTAGGCCTTAAGGGAGGTGGATTATAAAATCTCACATCACTTGAGAATGAGATTAGATTGTACCTTATAAATATTCTACCATATTAACTAGTGTACAATCTTTTAAACCTAGGGTTTAAAATTTTAGGTGTTAATAACAAAATCGTATGGGGTTTAGAACGGGGCCCGTTATGCCATTCTAAGTCGCCAAACCGGACAATATCATACTAATTAGGTTAGGTCATTATAACATAACTAGAATATTGGATGACAAAAGGATTATATGTATGTAGTAACTTAATTTATAGAGTAGTTCAAAATTCACGTTATTTAGGATTAACATGATATGTAAGCAATCATTCATGGACTTATAAAAAAGTTCTACATGACAAACACTCATGAACCTAACAAGTCACACAATATAGAGAGTAAACATTATAAGTTTGACTAACATTAATCAATAATTGATTAGAAGAGAATTGTTAGACTAATCTTTAATATCATTATAATAGTTTATATGACTAAGATTGATATCTATATTAGATATATACATTAAGCACAATGTGTAAATGTTTAAGTATGATGTATAAATATTAAGTAAGATGTGTAAACATTAAGCATGATGTGTGAGAAAATACGATGATGAGGCTTTCCATAATTTTGATTAGTACAAAGTCTTTGTGACATGTGTATTAACATGTGTAAGAAAATTATTTGAATTTACACACTATATAAACTGTAACACCCCTATATTTAAAATCAATCACAAAAGATAAAATCTGAAAAAAAAAAAATTCAAAGCATAAAAATATATCTAATGAACATTTTTGTTGCGATGATAAAAATATAAATATCCATACATAACCATTAATTAAAATATAATCTATTTAAAATAAAACATTTATCAATATCGATAGAGTGTGTACTAGAGATTATGCACTGATATAATGGATAACCCAACAGTATATTGATATGGTATACTCTTATATACACGCACACACTTATATCTAATTATGTAGTCACATACTACCTAAGCATGGTACTAATTATACTTGTACCATTATTTTCACCCAATGCACATATGAAATTTGTTCACATAATGAATACATAATACACTTGTAAATAGTAATATTTAATTAAAAATCCATAACACTTTCATAATTTCATACACTTGCAAATACCTAATTTACCAGATTTACTAGGATTTATCCATCACAATTACAATTTTTACTATTACGATACACATATCGCATAACCATCCAATATTAATAAATAATCACACCAATGCATCATTCACTATTAAAGAAAATTAACATAATAATTATAATTACTATAATTATTATAATAACTAATATGTAGTGCCAGGAATATTATAAACTATTCTAAATTCTGTTAATCACGCTTTGATTATACGGTCATAATAATAATTCCTACACATATTCAAACAATCCATATAAAACATTATACATACATAGTATTTAAAACACTTTTAAATCTTCACAAGTATACTCATTCTCTGCCAAAAAGATTTTCTCTACAATAATAATTAAAATTACTATTTTACCCTTTTTTAAATTTTCTTGTTTTGTCCATCCAACTTAAATGCTACCAATTCTAATATTTCACAATACACTCTTAAATATATAAATATGTCATAAAAATAATAATTAAGGTCACCAAAATAGTAGTCAAAATTTTCATTACTTCACCATACAATTATTAACACATAATTATAAAAAAAAAAATTATCATTTAATGCACAATAAATAGTATCTAAATTTACTATTTTGTTCTTTTTCTAATTTTCTTCTATTTTATATATCCAAATCAATTCTTACTAATTTTATTTATTCCTCAACACACCTATATATATTAAAACATATCATAACACATTAAAATTAAATATTTAGTGACTCAATAAATAGTATCTAAATTTACCATTTTATTTTTTTTTTCTAATTTTCTTCAATTTTACGCATTATCCTATACCCAATCTCACCTAAACACTATCCCAAATCCATTCCTACACAAATCAGCCACCAATCACAAATTTTATAAAAAAAAATTATATTTCCTTATCTTCAAAGTATGACAAATACTTGAGTAAACCTTTTAATACTGTAAAACCACATAAATCGCCATTTAAAATCATAAAATCATCATTTAAAATCATAAAATCACCATCAAAATCACTTTTTTAACAAATTAATAAATTTAAACTTAATAAAATCAAGAATTTTTATTATCAAATTAAAACTTTTAATGCTTGGAACAATTTTTTTTTTTGTGGTAACGTGTTTAATCGGGTGAATTGTAAGATTTTACTTTATTTTTTCAAGAAAATAAAAAAATTTGAAAGAGAAGGGAGAGAGTGATTCATGGCAAGAGAGAGAAGGGAAAAGATGAATTAATCTAATTTTAAAAAAATAAAGAGTTTTATCTAATTTAATATTTTTAAAAATTATACTTTTATCCAATAATTTTTTAAATTTACATTTAATTTCTAAAAAAATTATGAGGCTACCGAAACTATTTTCATACTTTTTCATTTTAGTCCATTAGTTTTAAACCCTACAAATTTTTAGATTTCTTGTAAAAAGACCATTTTACCCATATTGTTTAAAATGTATCATTTTGGTCCTTTTTAGTCATTTCTAGATAAATTCACATTCAAATTCAATTCTATTTTTTTTCTACATCTTATTTATACTATTTAAAATATTTCTAGATGGGTGATTTCTGGCAGAATCCTTTCCCTCCTTTATAAAATGATAATTTTGCCTTTTTCGACAAAATTGTTATTTTTTAGTAAAAGTGCGATTCTTGCCATTCTAGAGTTATTCAAGCTATCTCTTTTCATAAAACTCTATTACAACACTTATAGGAATCTTAGGTGATTAAATTCTAGCAAAGTCCTTCCGACCTTTGACCTAATGACTCTTTTATCCTTTATGTCCTCGACTTTGTAAAAAATATACTAAATGCATCCCGAATTGAAATTAAACTTACCAACCTAATATTTATAAAATTCTAAGACTTTTCATGTGATCAAAACCCATTTTGATCATAATTTTGAGTAAAAAAATTATTTTACCCTTACTCAGCAAAATGACCTATTTACACAATTTTCACCGAATTTTCTTCTAATGAACTTCATAAAATATTTTCAATGACAAAAAATAATAAAAATTAGGATTTACCTATATTCGGATGTCACATAAACTCCATTAAGTTTTGGTTTTAAGTATGAAAAAACTTTCCTTTGAAAAGTCGTTTTCGAAACGTCATTGTTTTCAAAACCTCTATTTCATTTCTATAAATTCAAATTTTCTCTATTGTGGAACTCTTACGGGACAAACTAAAACCATCCTTTAGAGGTTCTACTCAAGAATAATAAATTGTTGCTTGAAACTCACCTCGGTAACTAGTAAGGTATGATATACCATTTAATTGATTTCAGTCTTTGACAATTGTTATCATGCATCTATATTGGTCAGTAACATACTTGTATGATTATTTACATGTTTAAAATTTTTCTATCACCAAGGCTACATAGTGCCTAAGGAGCCTAGTTTTTAAGTTTGATCATTATGATTCCTTCGATCTTTTGTGGGATCTTAATTGGTATAAATTCACATACATACAATGAAATCAATTTTGTTTTATAATAAAATATTTATGATCCCAATAGCAATTGTCATTTACAGACTTTTCTTTATTTTTGTATTCTTGAACCTTTACAATAGCAATTGTCATTTTAAGGATAAATGTTGCTTCAAGAACATATGACTTTTAATATAGGTTGATGTATTAGTAGTTGAAATATATGATTTTGTCACTCTTGCATTATCAATAAATACATTCCATAATTAATTTGTAATTTTCTAAAGTTGTATTATCTTTCACACTTCATTTTTAGATTGAATAGTGCGATAATCAAGATAAGAAATAGTAATTATTTTCTAAGAAAATTTAGGTCTTACTTTAGGAGGCATTTTCTTTTTTCCTAATGGTGAAAAAAATTGTCTAATCAAAATGACAATTTGTAACACTTAGAGTAAATAGATTATCCTTATGGTTTAAAATATCTTATAACAAGATAAGTTAAAACCAGCATAAATCTCCAAACAACATTGGGGTCCTATTTTTATAAGTTGTGGAAGGGCTATATGTAACATCCTCAAATCTATATATTCCTCTAAAATCTTAGTATAATTATTTTTGTAATATATTTGAGTTTTGAACTGTGAAATATATAAGATAATTTTTGGAACTCTAATTAGAGCAATTTTAGCAAAAAATGGGTCAAAATAACAATAAAGGGCAAAATTATCATTTTGGATGAGCGTTGATAGATCAAATGAGAGACGATTGAATTAAGAGTTGTATTTTAGTTATTACTGAAGAAAAATATAGGTTAGATAATTTTAAAATAGTAAGAATTGCTAAATTGCCAGAAAAAAAAAATAATGACAATTCTATCGAAAATGGTAAAATGGTCAATTTGCCAATGTCACAAAGGTCAGATTGAAATTTTAATTTTTAATAACGTTAAAAATATTGTTAAAAGTATATAGAAAGAAACAAAATCGAATTTAAACAATGATACCCTTAGAAAAGAGAAAAAAAAAAAAAGGACCCAAAACGACCAATTTTTTTTCCTAGAGGTAAAATGATCATTTCATAAGAAATTTTTAAATTTCATGTTACTAAAATCTGATGGACTAAAGTGAAAGAATATGAAAATAGCTTAGGTAGCCTCATAATTTTCTTGGGAGTCAAATGTAAGTTTTGAAAAGTTATTAGGCAATAGTATAATTTTTAAAAATATGAATTTGGATAAGATTGGTTGACTTTATAAAATTGAAGCAAACTCACTTTTTCTCTTCTCCTTCCCGTGAGCTACCCATTTCTTTCTCTTTCAATTTTTGAAAAGAAATCAAGCAAAATCACTTAATCCACCCGTTTAATCGCGTTACCGCAGAAGAAAAACTTGTTCTACTCGTAGAGAGCTTGAATTTGACGATAAAATTTCTTGATTTTATTAAGTTTTAGTTTTTAGAGTTGTTGAAAAAAAATTATTTAAATAATAGTTTTATAGATTAAATGGTATTTTACGATTTTTTAGCTTGGATTTGGTGTAATAACCATCATATTTAGATTTGAGGTAAGAACACTAAACCCTAATTTTGTAATTTAGGAATTTTCGAGAATTGATGTCCAATTTATGAAATTGAGTGTTTGTAAAATAGATTGAAGTGGATAGAATTGTATAAATAAGAAAAAAATTTAGTTTGTGCATAATAGGACATATTTGGTTACTATTTATAGAGTACTTAAATGCTTGATTTTAATGTATTTTGATATGTTTAAATGTGTATAAATGTGTTTGGGAATAGATGGAATTGGTAAGAATTAGTTTAGATGTGTAAAATGAAAAAAAAAATAGAAAAAAGGGCAAAATGGTCCATTTCGGGTTACTGTTTATAAATGTTAAATTATGATATTTTTAATGTGTTTATATGTTAATAATTGTATTGGAAAACAATGAAATTGGTAGGAATTGGTTTAGATGTGTAAAATGGAAGAAAAATAGAAAAAATGATAAAATAGTCAATTTTGGGTACTGTTTATTTAGCGTTAAATTATATTAATTTTGAAATGTTTAAAATGGTAGATTAAATATGTATGTATATATATATATATATATATATAAAAGAAAATCCCATTGCCGAAGAATGGGTACGGGTGTGGAATTTAAAAGTGTTTTAAGTAGTTGATTAAATATGTGTGTAGATATGTTTGTGTGTGTGTGTGTGTGTGTGTGTATAAAATTGTGAAAAAATTAATGATTAAGTATTCTTTTTAGTCACGCCTTAGTCCGTCAACATCCATCGTCTAGAGAGGTATTTTAAAATACATTTCCGGTGATATATGTTTAATGTAGGAATACCTTAATATAGGTATGTACGTGTGTGTGTGCGTGAGTGTATGTGTGTGTGTGTGTGTATATATATATATAT
>CP135533.1:6196993-6240801 GCA_032402905.1 Khaya senegalensis
TTTTTATAATTGATTTGGTGGTACATAAATGAGTAAGTATTGAAAGGCGGCGATAGGTATAAATTATTTTATATTGGGAAGAAATTATAAAAATATTATATATGTGATTATTAGAATTTTAATAAATTACTAAAAAGCTCTTGAGTAATAGTAAATGGTAAATAGGTAATATGAGCATATGATGAATTGTGGAGAAATGTATAAGTGGCCAATATCCTTAAAGTATAATTTTGAAATTTTCTTACACACCGGCAGAGCCGTTTAGGACAAAATGGAATAATGATTTATTATTTACTGTGGCACTCTTTGGGACACATGGAACCCACAGTTGTCCTTGTGATATCCAGAATTGTACGTAAGAAACCATGGCAGTCATCCATGGCGCCTTTGGGCACGTTGAACCCATGGTAGGAAGCAGCAGTTCGCCATGGCGCCCTTAAAGGCATGATGAACCCATGGTAGCATTATAATTGTGCCAAACTTATTCATGTATTGGTGTGTAAGATAAATAATGTGGTCATAATCCATAGTTTGCCTAAGAATGACTGATCAAATGAAAAGAGAATAGGTTAGTAGAATTAGAATAGATGGAGTAGAAAATGTAGAAAGGAAAGTGGTACTATACTATGATTATTCGAAATATCCTCACTGAATTGTTAATTGCATAGTTAGGATGGCTAGTCCTAATTGGTTATTGTGTAACGTTGGATATACGGAATATATTGTTGTCCTAATTAGTTATTATTTGTATGGTTGGAATATTATAGTTTGTTAAATTATTTTGTTAGGTTTTATAGTTCTTACTGAGTAATTTTAAATTACTCACTCCGTAGTTGAAATAATTTTCAAGTATAGCTAGTAGGGCAGTAGAATCGGGCAAACCCTCAAGACAGTGACCTGTCAAGAGAATTGACATACCAAATTTTAACGCTGTAATAATTGTATTTTCGTTATAAATCATATTTTTGATATATTGTATATGTTGTAAATAAGTATATATGATAAATGTTTGCTTTGACAATAATAGAAAAAAAAAATTTAGTGTCTTTTTTATATACTTATTTAAAAATTATTATTATTATTATTTTTAATGGGTATGGGAATCCCACACTATAATAATAGATACAACATAACCAAAATTTTATAAATGGGAAATATCAGGTTGATAACAAAGTATAAGTAGCAGTGTGGAATATTGATGATAAGTAGTAATTTTGAGACAACTTAATATTGTAGCATGTAAAATAACATTTCACCATAAAAAAAAATTGTTAATTTAATGCGTAATAACAAGTTTAAGAATTTAATGCATAACAATAAGTTTAAGCTATTATTTGAAGTTGTTTAATCAATGATTCAACTAATTTCTTTTGTATATGGATATGTAAAACATAATATTCTATATCAATCTTAATTGATGTACAATAGTCAACAAATATCTTAAAAGTAAACTCATCAGAATTTTCTAGATGTATAGTCTTAATTAGATAATCAAGAATTATGCATTTAATTTAATAACTACTGCAAACAATCTAATAAATGCAACATTACAAATAAATAATAAACAAATATATGACCATTAAATAGATGCATTAGTTAAGACCATAAAATAGCAAAATAGTCTACTAGGTGGGTAAATAAACCCATAATGTCTCCTTGATTTCTCAATTAGAAGATAGAGACTCATAACTAATTTTAGGGTGGGCAGGTGATCTAACTACCAGTTTTCCTTATTAGTAAGTAATACAAATATTCTTATTGGTCAATAGAATCTTTTAGTCCTTTAATAATTATCGATGAGAATTTTCAATGATTTTATGTATCATTAAAAATCATAAGTGACTAAAATAGCCATACCATAGACATAAATATTTTAGAAAAAATGAACTTATAATACAACTCAAATGATAAATTTGGAAATTTTCTAATATGTATTTCTTGCTGGAGATATTATAAATAATGCAAAAGTATTCTATATTATTCTCATTTAGAGTTATTATATGATATCTATTTCAACGAATATCCTTGAAACTTAGCAAATTTTTCTAAAATTTTGTTGAATATAAGGCACTTTGAATACATAATTTAATTCCATTTACTAACAAAATTATTACTCTTTTAGAGCTTCAATTAAATTTGCATAACCTGATATAGCATTTATCTTAATTTCAATATTTGTCAGCTTCAAGAAATATTTATTATTTAAAAAAATAACTTGCATAATTGCATTATTAGCTAAGTATATATCCTTAGAATTATTTTCCAAGAAAGATAATTCATTTTTATCCATACATTTTCTTTAAAGAAGAACTTCATATTAGTTATTAGTAAAATATAAAACTTAAAATATATTTGACATAATAACATAAAGGGTTAAGATACCTAAGAGAAAGGGTAAATTGGGTTTTAAAAAATATTTTTACAACACAAGATAGCCCAAAAAATATTCAATAATATTTAATATAAAATAAAGTAAGAAAAAGAAAAACAAACACAAGATTTATAGTGATTCAGCAACTTAATGGCTTACATCCATTCTATAAGCTCTAAGCTTATGCATTTTAAGTAGAATGAGTCTTCCAATCTTAAAGATACTCAAATATAATCAAGAAAAGCCTTACAACCTTATTAGAAAAGATGGCAATTCAGATTATCATGTTATGTTTTTGTCATACTATATTCATATTGTATCAAATAGAGACTAATTCGAATCCAATTCGTTTATTAATATATATATATATATATAAAAGAAGTAAAACACAAATACAATTTGTTTATTAAATGGGTGGTCTGGATACGAATCGTTTAGATACAATTAATAAACAAATCATCAATGAGTCATTAATGAATTATAAATAAATAGTAAACAAATTGTAAATGAACCATAGGTGAATTATAAACAAATTGAGACAATCATTTTATTCCTTTATGATACAAATTTATTTACGAGACAAATTTATTTATGATTCACTTATGATTCGTGTCTTCAATGAATAAACGAATATAATAGTTCGAATACGAATATGATGTGATTATAAAATGGGTTACAAATGTGACACATTTATTAGTATCAAAATTTTCAAATTTGAATTTATTTATTTATTTCAAATTTATGTTGAATAATCTCATCGTGACTCGTATTGCCATTCTTACTTACAAGTGATTCACTCAATTACTCAACTCACTTTTACAATAGTACCAAACTTTTCTTGACTCTTTTTTGTGTTTAAAAAAAATAATTACAAATAAAAATCACAACTTAATGAATTTCTTCAATAAGAGTATGTATATAAATAAATGAGTAAGTTGTGTGATGTGTGTTTGTATCAATTTATAAGCTCAAAAATGATTTTGAAACTCAAAGTATGTTTGTAAGTGCTTAGAATGCTTGAGAGAGTGTTCAAATTTTACATCATATGTGTTTTAAGCTTATATTTATAGTTAGATTCAAAAACTAGTGGTTAGATATATAAAAATTTAAAAATCGTGAGAAAACGATTAACTTTTCCTTGAATCAGTCAATTGGTTTATTAAAGCAAACATTTAAAAATTTACCCAAGCAACCAGCTAGTTAGTTGCACAAACTGATTGGTCAATTCCTAGAAATTAATTAGCTAATTTAAAGGAAATGGTGGGTTGGTTCATTAATTATTTTTGTTTTCAAAATTTTAAAAAATCTTGCAATTTGGTTCTTGAAATCTTGTAGTTTAGTTTGTTTTTCAATTTTGAAAAATGATATTAAATTCAATTCTAGAAGTAACTTTTAGAATATTTAGCAAGTATTAAAAGTATGATTTTACGTAAAATGAACAAGCTTACAAATTCACCATAATCACACACACACAAACATATTTTATAAGATTTAACATAAATACTTTTAGTTTGTGATTTGAATCTTCATTTTGAGTTTTCTTGCTTCCCTTTTCATTTACTTGATTAAATAACATATTTTATTATCGTCAAAATATGAGTTCATGTGACACTAAGATCAACACTATCTTTTCTTTAATTGGAAACATCGAGATAAAGAATATCTATTAAATCGTTACTGGCAATAAGATTTGTCTTATTATTCTTTTTGCTCACTTTCATTGGTGTCAAATAAGGCTATATTAAATATTTTAAATATAAAAGATACATTATCAATGCCATTTTATACCACAATGAAGATAAATGATTGTCATATTTTTAAAAATTTTACTTATGGTTTATTATGTATATGTTTTATATTTTGTCATTGAGAAGATTTATGACCACAATATAGGCAATAATGTACCTTTTTTCACCATTTTGCAGCTACTTATTTACATTTTCTTTGGGAATGTTAGTTTGCATTCACTTATGGATATGCTAAACAAATAAATGAACATAGTTTATGGTAAGCAAAAAACAATTTTAGTTATACCACATTAATGAATGTATTGTTTAGTATATTATCTTTAATGAAGTTTTTACCACACAATTTTACTTGTGAGATATTCATGTATAAAGTTGAATTTTATCCAGCTATAGTTTTATAATCTCGTAATCTTATAAAGCATTTCATGTCTTGACTTTGGAGGAATACATTCCTTTAGTGGTCATAATCAAGTTCAAATGAACTCAAAAGAAAAACTAAAACTTTTGAATTTTATCTTACAAGAATATTTGTTTTTTCTTTTTCTAAATGTTGTCTTCTCGACCCATGACATTGATAATGCATATTATCATAAAAAAATCATGAAAGAATAATGGGAACATAGAAATATACTTAAAACTTTAAATTCATAATATTTTGTAAACTTAGAACCTCAAGTTCTAGTCTAATAGTTAATATTTAGAATTTCAAATTCTAAAAAAATATAAATATACTCAAAATTTCAAGTTCATATATGATTTGTAAAGTAAGAACTTCAAATTTTAATATAAGAATTATTATTTAGAACTTCAAGTTCTAATTTTGAAGCAATAATGTCTATCATTTTATAAATCAAAACAATACTATGATAAATCTTCTCGGACCGGCGTCCATACTGTGATCAATTCTAAGCTATCAAGATCATCAAAGTTTCAATAGCTTTGGTACTTGAGAGTATTGCTTTTGCAAGAAGGCCTCTTACATTAGAGTCATTGACGATTATATTCTTAAATGGCAAAGTGATGATATTGGACAAATTGAATTTGCCATCACCACTTCTCAAAGGTAATAATGTTATTGTTGTTGTCATTGTCGTCATATTAATGATTATGTTTGTAGCTGCTCAACTACAAAAATGAATAAATCCAATATTAGAATTTTGGTAAATTTGATTGCATTGATCAAGTTGGGGCATTCATTCACTTTGTGTGCGTTATGATCAAAAAAATCTTATTTCATGACATTTCTTGCTCATCTATTTTTATTCAATACAAAAAAAAAAAAAAATCTAGTAACTAATTCACAACAGCTGAAAGGAATGTGGCTTATTGAATTAGAAGCTTTCTAGCATACAGAGGTGATAGGATTAAAATTATGATTTATACCCTTAAAGCATTTATTGTAATGATATTTTCTTTTAATAAATTTTTATTTACATACAATTTGAGCATATGTGTACTTATAAGCTTTTATTTATAAAGTATATAATTTATATATTATGCATGAGATGCTACTATAAAAAGACATAAATTATAAGTTTTTTATAAATAAAATATTATTTACGGTCATTTATGAAATGGACATTTCATAATATATGACCATAACTTTTCTATTTGAAGCGAATGATTTATTTTAATCATTGAAGTGGAGACTTTAAATAGAAAAATTAGTATATGTTTGTTATACATTGAACTAAACTATTGTGAAATAAGATCTAGTTAAATAAATATCATTGATCTTAATTTGCACAAGTTTTAATAAGTTTGATTTATCTTAATCTTGAGCAGGTAATGAACTTGCATTCATGGGTTACGTCATTTGAATTATCACAGAGTGAGATATATTATATAATCAAAATCTTGAAGGTTTGAAAATACAATTTTATTGATCGTACGAACATATATTTACAATATAGAATCTACATATATATAATGCATACCCAAATTGTTTACAGTACTTTATTATTTAAATTTGTGACCATAATTTATTCAATAAATTATTTATTGAATGACAATATTTATTTATAAATTTATTTACAAATATAGATATATTGAAAATGATCATTATAGCAATTCAATGACTTAGTATAAATATGTAATTAAATAGGCATTATATTTATTATAAACTTGATTTAATTATGAGTATTAAATAAAGGATTAATTAATTGGATATTATTGATTTATGGCCAATCCCAAATTTAATTTAAAAAAATTTTAAATTAAATGAGTTTTATTTTATATATATATATATATATATAGTTTTTTTAGAGTGCCACCTTGGGTTTTTAGTGGAATAGCTCGAAGTTAATTTAAAATATCAGATAATCATAAGATAATTAAATTTAAACCTTTTGTATTAGATCTAGGAAGCCCATGAGTATGAAATTCCTTTATTAGCACAAATCCAACTCATGATATAGGTTAAATGTGTAACCTATATTTATAAGGATGTTAAAAAGTGAAAGACATGAGAGTATTTTTTTTTTTTTTTTTCTGTTCTATAGAAAAATATGACTTTTCTCTAAAAGGCATTTTGGTTCACATACTATTCAAGGTTGGTACCTGCACAAAAGAGTAGAAATTGAGAATAGTAAAAAAGACATCAATGTTTTCAAAGTATTTTTATGTTCTCCCTATACATGTCATAAAACAAGAACTTATTTTTTGCTGCATACCATATTAGAATAAAAATCATTTTAAAATTGCTATATTCCACCAATTGGTATCAAAGCTCACTTGTTTTTATTATATGTATAGGATTTTTATTTTGTATGGTTGTGATTTAACACGTGCCATCCATTATTTTATTTAATCTATAGTGTTATTTTTATCAATTATTATGATGAATGTTAATGGCTTTTAATCATGGAGAGTTTTCTTGGTGTTTTTTATTTAGGATTGTAACAAAAGGGATGACAGAATAATGTCATAATTTTTCTTTTAATTTATTATTTTATTGTTCATAAAAAATAAGATTTTTACTGTAATTGTTAAATTAAAAAATATAAAAATAAAAAATTGTAAAGGCTACACTCGACAGAAACCGAAAAGATTGATGTTATTACAGAAGCATCAATTTTAGATTTGTTTCAGCGAGAGGTGGCAGGAAGAAAAAAAGTACGAAACCTGTGCTTTTGAATTTTTTTTAAATTACATAAAGGTCCTATGATTTTATGAAATTTAAAGTTTAACGATATTTTGGTACTTTTAGCAGTAACACCCTAATTTATTTACATTGAAGCCCGCACTTAAATAGTTAAGTGAGTTATACAAATATGGGTAAGCCCATTAATTTTGTTATTGGTTCATTAGGTTTTTTTTTTTTTTTTAAAGTAATTTGTTTAAGTCAACTTTAATAAAAAATTGAATATGTTTTAATTAAAAATATTTTGTCAAAAAAAAAAAAGCCAATGAGTATTTTATTTAAATGACCCAACTTATTTTTACTTTTAATAGATAAAAAAAAAATCAAAACTTAAAATTACCCAAACCCAAATGCAGAAACAAAAGAAGATTGGAAGATGGATATTAAAGGGATGAAGCCCAAAAGTAATTCGTTTTAGATTTAGGCTTTATTTTAATATTTTTTTCTAGAAAAACTATAGATTAAAGCTTAGTCTTATATTTATCTTTTGACTGACTGTTTAAATAACACGCCATATAGATTAAGGAATGCCACATTCACATATCCATGCATGAATAAATTGTGTTGATATTAATGTTCTAATGAGATTAGGACAAGATTAATATCATTAATTTTTAAATTTATTAAATTAAAACTTTAAATTCTAAAATTTGAGTGGGTGAGGGCTTTAGGCATAAAGCCCACGACTTTCCTTGTTAATCCTATAATAAAGTAAATTAATACTTAATCTTAAATCTTATGAGTTCTCTACAAAGGATGTTAATCAGAACTAGCTGCTAGATAGGATTTCTTTAAAAGATAAAATTTAATATATCACTTATTCAAAATTGACTACTTTATATTGGCTTTTTTTATATATATAAATATAATTAAATTGAAACAATAGTTAAACACTCAACTTAAGTTAATTAATAACCTCCCTATGGAGTTCTTATTAATTAATTTTAGGAGGCTAAATAAATCAATAGTTTATTATTATTTGTATTAGATATTTAGGCAATAATAATAAATTAGTAGGGTACTAGTCTAATTAATTGTAACACTCCCTTTTATTCATTCCTATTCACATGACATGTAATGTATTGAAGTTATTAAAAAGGCAAAAATCAACGCTTTCTTATAGTGAAGCGAAGTTTTCATTTGTTTAAAAAGTTTATGAAAAATAACCACATAAGTTATAACAATTAAAATAGTGTTTGTTTGGTTTATATATATATATATATATTTTAAAGAATTGTTATACAGTTTAATAGAAATACTACTTCAGATTACGCAGAAAGAAATTACATAACAATAGGCAAAACTTTAGATATATTATGCCCCGTCAGAAAATCTTTCCCTCAACTGCACTTCTCAGAATAGCTATTACTATATCGTAATTACCTGAAAAATAATAATCCCACAAAGAGGTGAGCACATCACATTACTCAGTAAGATAATACAATATTTAAATAAAGGAAGGAGCGTGTTACCTGAATCTCTACTTATCTTAGTTATTTCATACAATTCCACATATATAGTTAAAGGCATGTCAATATATCAATGTATATGTATAGACAAACATATGTTTAATGATGTACACAAAATATCATGTCATATCATTCAGAACTTTAAGCACTATCTCAACTATGAATTCTGTATAAATAATGTCAATCAGAGTAATATTCCTCATAACATACCACACCACAGATTATGCAGCCTCAAACAATATGCATTCTAAATGAATAGCTTCATCACCTGTACTCGTTTAATTTCTTTTTCTATTTTTATCACAAAAACCTACATAACCATATAAAATCAATACATTGATATACGTATAGATATCAACTAAATGTCTCAGCCACATAAGGAGAAGGCGATCGAAAACTAGAATGACAACACCATTTCAACCCCACTCTTGATCTATGATGACCATACTATCCTAGGCACACAATCAATATCCACCTAAGACAAAAATATCTCAAATATATATATATATATATACACACACGCGCGCGAGGATATTAGTAAGAACGATAACACTTCTTCTCTATATCCTTTCCACTCTCGGGAAGTTAATGTTAGTAATTCTTAACATTTACAGGTGATCGTTCATACTTAAAGACATTATGAACCATAACTGTTACTCTAGCCCGCAAGGCCATTTAGAGGACAGCTGTGGATTCAACCTACCCCTCAAGGTGTCACAGTCTTACTATCATATCTCAATTATAAACTGGCTTACAAACTCAACTGAGTGCGAGGGAACATACATGTCTGATTCTCAAATCCCAATTATCTCAATATTAATTAATTACCATTCTATTTTATCACACATCTACATTGTCTCTTTATTCTTACTATATCAAGACAACCTGACAGTTATACCATAATCATAAATACATGTCCACCATTCCTTATCCCATACTAGGAATTCTTTCACCTACATAAATTATAACTATATCACTATAGGGACACATATTAATCTAATTCTAGTCATTCGCTAAGGTACACCGATAATAACAAATGTAAACTCATAACATAATTCCTATACCATCATATTCTTACCGTATTCTCAACCACATGTATAAACGTGTAGACTAACATATCGAATGACTTGCAATACACCTAGTGTGTCTTTTCAACATTATCTTCAAGCATATCATATGATCTTTAATCTATTATGAACTCGCACATATTCTTTTCGTTTCACAAGCATATCGGTAGGTTAGACAAGATTCTATATACTTGAAGTGAGACGGCATATATATTGCCTAACCCATTATCTTATTTAAATCCTAATTCCTCTTTTTCAAACTTATGCTAGTTTTCTTTTTCTACAAGGTTAAACTCTCTCTTAAAGTATTGAAACTTGTCAAGGTGTAATCGGATTTCAACCATTTTCGTAGTTCACAATCATAACACAATCCGATTGTGACTGCAAATAAGAGTAATTTTAGACCCTCCTCTACATATGAAAACTAGAATACAAATGGAAGGTCATAAATGGTTGTATAAATAGTATTTCTTATAGAAATTTGGCAAGGGTTCGCCTATAAATATAAATTACCCTACCTGCACAAGAAAACCAGGACAGTCCCAATATCAAATAAAACACAGCGTGTTACCACCTCATCACTATTCACACAAACACAAGCAACTCTTAGCAGATAGAGATATTCTACCATGCAATTTGAATCTAATAGGCACACGAATTCATTTTCTTATAGATCGGTCATAATTAAGTAAATTATGGATCGTGATCATGATATTCACCGTACATTTCAATATATGTATATAATGGTCATTCACTCTCTTCGGGTCCCTTAGACCGACAGGATAAATAGTTCTACCATGGGTTGCACGTACTCAAGGATGCCATGGTGAACAACAGCTTCCTACCATGGATTAAACATACCCCTCGGGTACCATAGTTTTTATTATCATTTCTCAATTGCTGGGGGTTCAACATACCCCAAAGGGCACCACAGTCTTATTATCAGTCTGGAGCTACTGTGTGTTCAACATACCCCAAAAGGCACTACAGTCTTATTATAATGATACTGCTCCGCCCTAAGTGACTCCACTAGTGTAATGAAAAAACTACCGATCCATAATTATCCCATCTATACCAGTTATCTACACAAATTTATTCTTAATCGACTTAATCATGACAACACATTTATTAGTCCTTATCTTCTTAAAAGACTTCATACGCATGGATTTCTAGTAAGACTAGCAGTTCTAAGTCATGAAAACATATTTCACTCTCACATATAAATACACCGTAACACTATCAAGATAACACACAAAAATATATTCCAATCCAAACACATAGATACACTATATCACTATTAATACAAATCCACAGAAAAATATTTTAGTCAGTTATCATATATTACGTTATTACACGCAATCCCAATATGTCATCACAAGTCTAACTATACTCATTACCTTACTACCCCACAATAATTATAACACATTAACATATACACACATGTCCATCCGGACAGCATTGCAAAACATCAAGTGCAACATCTGCTTAATCATTCAATCACATCAGCATAATTACATATGTATATACAAGCGTACCTACCATATATATATAAGCGTACCTACCATATATATATATATATATATATATATATATACAAACATGAGACATACAATGTTGTATAGGTATTTTAGAATACCTAATATAGCACTGCAGGTCGACAGTGATAGTATTACGCTTATAACTATATATATATATATATTTTAAAACACGGATACTAACACTTCTAATTGCACAATCATGCTCATTCCCCATCAATGAGACTTTTCTACACTTTAAACCATTATTATGATATACATTCATACAATTATAAACATTATAAATTTTAAAATCTATTTTTTCATAATTTAAATATTATATTACCTTACCTCTGGGCAACCGGTGCCTACGTGGATGATGAAAAGTTATCCCGAAGAGGATATACACGTTCAAAATACTCCTCCGTACGCTACGGGCATCTTTTCGAAAAACGTGTAAGTTACTGTTCATTGATACTATTTATAAATACTATTTAACCTACAAAATTTTGGTTTTTGTTTCACGAACGGAACATACCATCGCGATCCTTACGATGTCAGAATACCATCCATAGTGTCCATATGCCACAAAACACAAATTTAAGCATTTAAAATCACCAAACATCCTAAATTTTTAGATTTCAAGATACCTATTTTGGACCCTCAAATCATTATTGAAACACAATCCAAATTGAAATCTAAATATACCGCGTTGAAATATGAGTGTCGGAGAGCACACTGATCGGTTCAGATTCCACTGGAGTTGCACCAATCGCCGAAAATTTTACCAAAAAAACATCCTGCCGATCAGCCATCCCTCGCCAAAATTCGGTGGCCAAAGGCTGGATCTGGGCACACCACCATGAAGAGGGCGACGAGACGGTGCCAGGCGCGTAGGCGATGTCGATCAACTAGCCGTGCACTGCCGTGAATCGGCGATCAAAGTTCACGCCGGCGAGGATTCAGGCGGCACATGAGGGCGCGTGGCGGCGGCGATGGTGGCGGGGTTTGCGGCGCTACACTTGCGACGGCCCGGTGATCCTCCACTTGCCGGCAATGAGGTGATCTGAACTTCGGTGACAAAAGTCATTGTTCATAGGAGAGAGACCCGTGAGGAGGAAAGAGAGAAAAGGGAGGAAAAAAATGACGTTGGGTTGTCGGGTTTCTCGACTCCATCCCGCTTATATAGTCGTGCACACACAATGAAAAATTATATCTTTTCACTTGAGTTGTTAGATTTTTGATACAAGTAATGAAATACTGTATTTTTTGCTCACACAGTGCACTGCTCTAAATACAAACCGTCTCTCTCTCTTATCAAAACTCTCGAAAATACTATAATATAACTCCATGACATGATTTTAAGAGTATAAAAATTTCAAGATGTTACATTAATAATAGATATGACCACCCTACGGAGGCATGTTTAAAACAAAATTAAATTACTGATGCATAACAAAATATGGTTAAAGAATTCTATCTTGTGCATTTCATGCATTCATATTTATTATGCAAAAATTTTATATGCTTTTTCAATATATGCTCATTTATATATTTATTTTATTTTCAGAAAATGACTAGTCCACTAACTTTCATCCTAAAAAATAATAAATTAACTAAACCTAATTATGAAGACTAAAAAATGAATCTTAATATTATTCTCACAGTTGAAAGACATTAGTTTGTGATAATCCAGCCTTGCCTTTCTTATTCAAATGATAGTACAACTCAAGCTGAAATAAATGCTTTTAGTAAATAAAAGCACTTTAATGATATGGCCAAGTGTTATATTTTGGTATTTTTGTCCAATCCTTTGGCCAAGAAATATGAGACTATGCCTATTGCATCATATATGATGTATAGTTTAACAAAAATGTTTGTTGACAAAAATAAAACTCTAAGGCAAGCTACTATTAGAGAAATAATAAACACTCGACAAGCAAAGGGAGCTCTTGTATAATACTTAAAATGATTAGCTTATTTCAACAAGTACAGGATCTAAATGGGGATTATACTAGGGAATCCCAAATGAAAATAGTTTTAGAAACCCTCTTTTCCTCTTTTCAGACATTCAAGCTTAATTATTCAATAAATAATTACAAAAGCAATTCTATAGTTGGATCGATTGTTCATTATACTAAGGGCCAATATGCTTATTTTGTTCTTGATCTAAAAGGAAAGAATGGTAAAAAGAAAAAGAAAAAGGCCAAGAAAGCATCTAATTCAAGGGTTGTGCATATTCCAAAAAAAAATATTTCCATTGTAGAAATAAAGGACATTGGAAGAAAAATTACCAAACCTACTTAACTAAAATATCCTAACTAAACAGGCAATTTCAGCTCCAACTTCAAGTAATTTACTTATCATTGAGAATTGTTTAGTGGTTGATTTTACTAATTCTTATATTATAGATTCTAAAGCCATTAATCATATTTATAATTCTTTGCAAGGGTTCTAGGAAAGTAGAGTACTTAATGATGGAGAGATTATGCTTAAACTAAGAAATGGCATAATTATTGCAGCAAAAATAGTAGTAGTTAATCATCTTTATTTTAATGATTTTAGAAGTTTAATACTTGAAGATTGTTTATTTGTACCTGAACTAAAATACAATTTGATTTTAGTTAGTTGTTTGAATAAATTAAACTATTCAATTATTTTTTATTCAAGTATAGTTATCAAAAGAAGTAAATCATTTATATGTTCTGATACACTAGCTAACAATGTTTACTGTCTTAATCTTAAACTTAACTCGTTACATGATAGAGAATTAAATAATGTATCTAATCACCATTAGAGAATAAGATTATCTCCTACTAATAAAATGTATCTATGGCATTTATATTTAGGCCATATAAATCTAGATAAGATCTAAATACTAGTTAAAAATGGACTTTTGAGTTCATTCGTTATAAAACCTTTACCAATTTACAAATCTTATTTGAAAGGTAAAATGGCTAGAAAACCTTTTAATGCTAATGGAAATAGAGCCATAAAAATGTTGGAATTAGTGTATTCTGATGTACATAGGCCAATGAGTACTTAAGCTAGAAAAGGTTATAAATATTTCATTACATTCATTGATGATTATTCTAAATATGGTTATGTATACCTAACACACCATAAATTCAAAACTTTTGAGAAATTCAAAGAGTTTAGGACAAAAGTGAAAAAATAATTAAAAAAACACATAAAGACACTTTAATCTAATCATGATGGATAATATCTCCTTACTGAGTTTAGGGTTTATTTGTTAAAAAATGGGATTTGATCCCAATTAACTGCACCAAGGTCACCTCAACAAAATGTTATAGTAGAAAAGAGAAATAAAACTCTTCTTAAAATAGCGACGTTAATAATGAGTTATGCAACTTTGCCAATCTTATTTTAAGGTTCTGTATTAGAAATAACCGTGTATCTTCTAAACTTAGTTCCATCTAAGTTAGTTCCTAAAACACTTCTAGAGATATAGAATGCACGTAAACCTAGTTTATGACATATACACATTTAGAGTCGTCTAGCAAATGTAAGAAAAGACAAACAAGTTAGAATTCAAGTCAAAAGTTTGTCTGTTTGTAGGTTATCTTAAAGGAACAAAATGAAGTCTATTCTACAATACTCAAGACAAGAAAGTGTTTGTTAGTACAAATGCTATTTTTCTTCAAGATGACTCTATAAAAGATTTCAAGCCAATAAGTAAAGTTATTCTAAATAAATTATCTAGTAACTCCAATATTGTTCCTGAGCAAGTTAGTGAGTCAATTCCTAATTTAGAGTTTAAAAATCAACCAAAACTTATTATAAAGTAACAGCAACCGATACTTCATCATAATGAAAGGACTATTAGATGATCAACTAGATACATGTTAATTAGAGAATCTTATCAAGTAGCCTCTAATGAAAATGATCTAGATCCCACAATATATGATAAAGCGATGGCTGATGTAGATGCAGATCATTGGCTTAAAGCTATGAAATCATAAGTGGATTCTATGATTCTAATAAAGTATAGAAACTTGTAGACATACTTAAAGGGATAAAACTCATAAGGTGTAAGTAGGTCTATAAAAGGAAGAGATAGATAAATGAAAAGATAAAAACTTTTAAAGTTAAGTTTGTTGCAAAATGATTCATTTAGAAATACGGTGTAATATTTACTTTCCTAATTAAATTAGAAAATAATTATGTTATTTAAAATTTTATTTTTTATTATTTATGTAAAAATACTAAAGTTGCAATGTATATTTAGTTTTTTCAGTTAAATAATAATTTTTATTTTAATTAGTAAATATTTTGATAAAATTAAGATTTTAACTTATTTTACTAAAAGATATATTTTATTATTTATATTAATTTTAGCAAACTTTTTTTTTTAAAATAGAAATCCTAATAGGAAAGAAATTTTATTATACCTTTAATAAATATTTTATATATATTAAGTTTTTTTAAACAACCTATAAAAATCTATTTTTCTCAATAACCTCTTTACCTTTTATTCTCTTTTCAATAAATAAACGTGATATTTTTTCTCCGTCATTACGATTACTTGAGCTATTAGATATTAAATATAATATTTAATTATTTTTGTTATTTCGTTATTTTAATTTAATATAAAATAAATTTTCTTTTCGTTTGTCATTATTTTAGGATAAATCAAATAAAATTTCTTGAGTTAGTGTCTATAGAATAGTATTAAACCATACCTTGTGAATTGTTTGGACTAGAACTTTACATTATTTATTGGATATGATACTTCTATAATTATTTTAATAAAAATTTTATCAAAATTGTTCATAAAAGATTTTTCATAATTGAATTTTGACATGATAATAAGAATATAGAATTTTGTTTTACTCAAATTGAATAAGAATTAAATTTTATATAAATTTTTGAAGTTAGCTTATGAAATCTGAAATTCTGTATGTTTTACGATTTGAATATAAGATAAAATTTATTTAAAGGGTCAAATGATTTTCAAAATTTACGAAATTTTAACCAGAGTTTTATACATATGTTTAGTGTTTGTTATTTTAATTTTGTGATTTTTAGAAATATATATATATATATATATATACATATGTATTTATAAATTTTTGATTCTATGGATGTCAATTTTGAAATTATGTCAGTAGGTTTTTATAGTTTTTAAATTGCATAATTTTTTAAAATATGAAAAGACTTTCAAAAATTATGAAAATTTTTATATTAGTTTATACACATGTTTACTGGCTTGTCCATAAATTTTATAATATTTAAAAATATATGTTAATAGTTATAAATTTTTTATTGAGTCATATACAGTTTCAAAACATCTTGAATATGTTACTATTTTATCAAATACTTATTATTTTAAAAATTTTTTTGAACTTAAAATATTATGAAATTTTTATATATGATATCTTTAGGTGTGCTCAATAAATTTGTGAAGTTTTAACTTAATTTGTTTTATAAACTAAGAGTTAAAAATTTAAGTTTTATAAGAGATTTTGGTTAGAGTTGTAAGTGATTAGTGTAGTTAAAATAGAATTCTAACAAATTTTATTCATATATTATTTTTAAGTATTTTTAATTAGATAGTTCATTATTATTGAAAGTTCAGAATCTTTGAATGACGAATAAAGGTAGTTAAAGAATTTAACTTGGATCCAGGTAAGTAATTTCATTCATGATATTTATGATTACGAAACTATTTTATGGCATAAATTATTTTGACTTCAATGTTTGTGAAATATTTTGATTATTCGATAAATGTATTTATATTATGAATTTTCATAAATTGTATATTTTTAAAAGTTTAATAATTATTTTATAAAAGTGATGTTTAATTATAAAATTTATTAAATACTTTGTAAATAAATAAATGCAAACCACTATGTTATAAATGATTCTTATATGATTAATTGAGATGAAATATTTTTGACTCCTCTGTCCGTAGTATTATGATTATGAATATATTTGACTATGGTTAATATATGTATGGACCAACTGGTATTATATTCTAAGTGTGCATATGAATCTTTATGGCCGGGTCACTGAAAATATAGATGATATTATGTTATATGACCGAATCACCAGGAATACAGGTGATATTATGTTAATTGGCCAGGTTACCGGAGGTATAAGTAATACTATGCGACATAAACAAATTAAATATATTTTTTTAAAATGAATGTTTATTCGATTTTACATTTATAATTTATGATTTATGAAGTATAATTTTGACTTATAAGAATTTATAAAGTTTATGTGATAAGTAAATGAAATATATTTTCTGTAATGAATGTTTTATAAGTTTCTGTATTTATTTTGTATGAAATATGTTCTCTTATGAAAATTTATGAATATTAAATTTTTGTTTATTTAATAAAGTACTTGAAATTATATTTTTGCATAATATTTGAATAAAAAAGGCTTGCAAATATTTTTGTGCATTCAAAAATAAGAAAACTCATCCATATATTATGAATGACATTACTTACCGAGTTGACAACTCACCCCTCGTCATTTACTTTTTGCAGAGGAAGTTGTTTAAGTTAGTAAGCATGATGGCTTATTTGGAAAATGGTTTTGGAGATTTTATTTTATTTTGTTTATAGGTGATGAATAGAATTTTATATTTTATTTATCGCATTCTTTATTTTATTTGTGGAGGTTATTTTAGAACTTTTGAGATACATTGAGATATTATAGTATTTAATAAGTTTTAATTTAGTTGATTAATGTAAGAAAGTATTTCGGTATAAAAGCTATAATGATGAAGTTTTAGTATTTGTAAATGAGCTTGTGCGCTTTAATTTGACATGTGCAATGCGTGTTGGATTTGGGGCGTTATAGAAGGCATCGGTTATAAGAATACTTTTTCATCAGTACCCAAGTTAAAATCTATTAGTATTCTCTTATCCATTGCATCAAATCTCGATTATAAAATTTGGCAAATGGATGTCAAAATTGCCTTTCTTAGTAGTAATATTGACAAAAGCATTTATATGATGCAACCAAATGGTTTTATAGCTAAAGGACAAGAACATATGGTTTACAAAGTATAAAAATCTACTTATGAATTTAAACAAGCTTTTAGATCTTAGAATATTAGATTTGATCAAGCAATCAAATCATTTGGTTTTGATTAAAATCCTAATGAGCCTTATGTCTATAAAATGATAAATGAACGATTAATAATGTTTCCAGTCCTGTATGTTGATGATATTCTACTCATTAAAAAAACATAAGAATTTTATCATTAAGTAAAATTTGGCTATTAAACTAGTTTGATATGAAGGACTTAGGTGAAGCTAGTTACATCTTTGGGATCAAAATTTATCAAGATCGCACGAATAGAATGTTGGGTTTGTTATAAGCCATATACATAAACAAAATTTTGGTAAAGTTTTTATGCAGGAATCCAAGAAAGGATTACTTCTTTTCAAACATAGAATTATTCTATCTAAAGATTAGTTGCTTAAAATAACTGATAAAATAGAGTGTATGAGGCAAGTCTCTTATGCATTTGTAGTAGGAAGTTTTATGTATATTGTGTTATGCACTAGACCAAATATTTGTTATGCAGTATGTGTGGTCAGCATATATCAATCTAATATAGGATTAGAACACAAAACTGCAGTTAAGCATATACTTAAGTATCTTCGAAGAATGAAGAATTATATGTTTGTGTATTTCAATGAAGATCTTGTTCCTATTAGCTATATAGATTTTAATTTTCAAGTTGATAGAGATACTTAAAGATCAACAAAGCTATAAGTTGGCAAAATGTGAAACAAACTTGTATCACAGACTTCACTAAGGAAGCTAAATATGTAACTACTTCAGAGGCTGTAAAAAAAGCTATATGGCTCTAAAAGTTTCATATGGATCTTAAAGTAGTTTCTAGTACTAAAGTACTTATTGTCCTTTTTTGTGATAATAATGGGGTTATAGTGCAATAAAAAAACCAAGAAACCATAAGAAAGGAAAATATATTGAGAGCAAATATCACTTAGTACGAGTGTTCATGCAAAAATGTATAGTCTTAGTTTTCAAAATTATGTTAGTAGATAATTTAGCAGATCTCTTTACCAAAACTTTACCAACTAAAAGTTTTGAGCGTCACATAGATGACATGGGGATGCATGAAATTTCTAACGTGCTCTAAGGTAACTGAGAGATTATTAAAGTTAAAGTTATGATTTATGCCTTTAAAGTATTTATTATAATGACATTTACTTTGAATAAATTTTTATTTACATATAATTTGAGCATATGTATACTTATAAGCCTTTATTTATAAAGTATGTAATTTATATATTATGCATGAGATGCTAATATAGAAAAATATAAATTACAAATTTTTTATAAATAAAAAATTGTTTGTAGTTAGTTATGAAATAAGTATTTCATAATATAAGACCATAACTTTTTTATTTTAAATGAATGATTTATTTTAATCATTGAAGTAGAAACTTCAAATAGAAAAGTTAGTAAATATTTGTTATACATTAAATTGGACAACTGTGAAATAAAATTTAATTAAATAAATGTTATTTATCTTAATTCGCATAAACTTTAATAAGTTTGATTGATTTTAATCCTGAACAAGTAATGAAATTGCATTTATAGGTTATGTCTTTTAAGTTATTATGGAATGAGATCTATTATATGATCAAAATTTTAATAATTTAGAAATATAATTTTATAGATCGTATAAACATATATTTGTAATATGAAATCTATATATATAATACCTACCCAAATTATTTGCAGTACTTGATTATTTGAATTTGTAAACGCAGTTTATTTAATAAATTATTTATTTAATGACAATATTTGTTTGTAAATTTATTTGCAAATATAAATATATTAAAAATGATCATTAGAGCAATTTAGTAATTTAGAATAAATATGACATTTACTATGAGTCTAATTTAATTATAACTATTAAATAAATAATTAAATAAATAAATATTATTGACCTATGACTAAGGACATTTAATTTAAAATTCTTTTAAATTAAATTTGGGCAACTTTGGGTTTTATTAGATATACATGGTTTTTCTAGAATACAACCTTAGAATTTTAATGGAATAACCCAAAATCAATTTAAAAGATCAGTTGATTATGAGATAATTGGAACTGAACCTTCTATATTAAAGCTAGAAACCCATGGGTCTGAAGTCCCTTTGTTAACTCAAGTCCAACTCATAATCTAAGTTAAGTGTGTAAACTATATATATAAGGATGTTAAAAGTTAAAAGATGTGAGTTTTTTTTTTTTTTTCTATTTTATAGAAACTTACTACTATTCTTTAAAAGATCTTCTGGTTCACATACTAATTAAGGTTTATGCTCCTCATACACAAGTAAAACTGAGAATAGCAAAAAAGACATCAGTGTTTTTAAGGTATTTTTTTATTCTCCCTATACATGTAATAAAACAAGAGTTTATTTTTCCACCACGTACCATATTGGAATAAAAATTATTTTAAAATTCCTGTGTTCCAACAACAAGATCATCTATTGTGAAGCTTGTTTAAGAGATATTTTTTATTGGCTATGTTTGTAGGGATGTTCAACTTAGCTCATGAACAATGAAACTCAATTTGATTTGTGTCCTATTAGGTTCAAATCAGACCAGAAAGATAAAAGCCCACCACGGACTCAGGTTCATGGACCCATTTGTTATATTTTAATATTATTTAAATATTATAAATTATATTTTATAATAAATATTAAATAATTTATATAAATATTTTAATTATTTAATTTATTTATATATTAAATAATTTTAATTTTTTTATTTTAAATTAAATTGAACTTAATAATTAAATTATTTTTAAAAAAGTTTAAGAAAGGTCTAACCACAAGCCTACTTTCATGGGTTAAACTTCGGGATGTGTTGGGTCTTTCTTTTTTAAACCGATTTGGCATGTGAGTTAATATATTTTTTTTTTTTTTTTTTGGTGGATTGGACTAGACTAACCTATTTAACGCCTCTATGTATTTACTAACATATTCTTTAATGTTGAGACAAAATAATACTATTAAGTTTTTAATAATAACTTAAGCTTTTGAGTTAAGTGCTTTGAAAACCATGTCCATTTACATCAATCAATTTATGTCACAATCAATACTGGTTTCATTTCTATCATATGCCTTAGCTTAAAGTCGCGTCCATATTCCATGTAAGGGGTTTATTACATGTACTTAAAATACAACTTAAATTTACTTAAAATGCAGACGTTTTAATCTAATTGGGTACTGTTAGATTATATTCATATTTGTTCTTATTATTCTTCAGATCATTCACATGTATTATTAATTTTTTTTTTTTTTTAGTGGTGTTTAGTTTTATGCAAAGCAAAACTTTGACGTAGAACGGAAGGAAAATAAGAAAAGAAGAAATGAACTTCATGTATTCTTCTCTTAATTTTTATCTAAGTCTCCGGTGTTAGTATTTGACATCTACTATTTTTTAACCATTCAGAATTTTAATTTACCTATTCTACCTTCTATGACGAAAGTCATGACACTAATAATCTGTAATGTAAGCAAATTTGGTCACTTATTCATCTCTGTTAATATATTGACTAACTCACCTCTTACATTCCATTTTCCCCCTTTTCATCCTTCTTTTCTCTTTCCATTTATATGGGTTAGGGCACCGTATCAATATAAGTTATTCAAGTTAGTAAGACCTTCCATGGTCTGAGCTTGTCTCACTTGTGTTTGTGTTCTTATAAAACATCTAATCCAACTTTATCTTAACTAAAGCTTAAAATGGTTAATTATGTAAAACTAGAGGATATTGTTTTGAATTATATCAGTTGAGCTCAATATTAGTTAACATGCCATTTCAGCATGCAATCGTTAGAATACAAACAGATTTCCCTCAGTCAGTGCAGTGGGTTTGGTCCAACGGTATTCATAATTCCCTAAAGATACAATTATGTTGCCCGGCGAAAGGGCGTGTATCGGTTTTAGATAAAATCGGAATCTCCCACTGCTAAATCAAAAAATAAATTTTAGAATCAAATTTGATTCTTTTAAAGTAGATTTTAATGTTAAAAACTAAAATTCAATTTTTTTTTTCTAATAGGTTCCAATTCCATTATCTCTCAAGTAAGAATCGAATTGAAAAATTAATTTACTTTTAAAAATTAAAAATTATTTCAACACATAAAAATTACTAGCCTCATTTTAAAATGCAACTATAAATTCGCATTGAACTACACATACCAAGTTACACAATTTATTTACAATAAATTATTTAATTTAATTTATATTTTGAAAATAAAATTTATATAAATTTATATTTAATAAATTATTTAATTAATAAAATAATAATATTTGAATTTTTTTCATTAAAATTATAAAAAATTAATTTTATTAATTCAAATAAACACTTCTAGCTAAATAAAGCACAAACTATTGAAATCTATTATTGAATCTATACAAATATAATTTTAAGGTAAAATATATTCATCTATCGATGAACAAATAATTTATTAAAAAAAATACTCTTTATCTGTTGAGTTACATAAGAAGAAATAATTAATGTATTTATAATATTTTATTTAACTTCATTTATCATGTTATTTGTATAATAATTTAATAAAATCGTAATATATATACACTTATTTTAAAATTATCAAATAAGTTAACAATTATAATAAATAAATATTTACATAATATAATATTATTATATATATAATTGTACAATTATAAAAAAAATAAATAAATTTCTCTTTTTTATAATATGTAATATTAATTTGAGTAATAATATAATATTTTTAAATAATTTATTTTATATTAATTCCTTTTGGTAACTTATTTCTCTCTTTCTTTTTTATGCACTTAATTTTTTATTTATGTATTTTATTATTTTTGTAATATAATACCTTTAATTTTAATTTTAAAAAATTATGAAATTAACAATTAAAGAAATTAATACATTTAATGAATAAAATAATCTATTTTTAAATCAAAATTAAACCGAGATATCTTGTTAAACAAAATAGGTTCCTATTTTAAAATTTAGGAACCAAATTATTTAATGTAGATTTTGATTTGGAGTAAAATCAAAATTTAAATTGGTATTGCTCACCCTCTACCTAGACATCTCTTATCATACAACTTTACTATGATCTTATTTGCGCCTAGTTAGGAAGAACGCAACTATTCACTTAAAAAATGAAGAAGAAGAAATAGTGGGGTTATATTACTGATAACATATCAACCTAAAGGGAATTCGCACCCTATTACATCGTGGGGAGAACATAAAATAATAACGCAAAGAGTTTTCATCACAAGGTCCAGTGGAACCCACCAAACAATTTTAAATGTTAAAAAAGTAAATTACTGCATTAATTTAAATAAGAATAATTTTTGTATTGATTATAAATAATAATAAATTATTTCATTAATTGTAAATAATACTAAGTACATGAAATATATCCTTGTATAAGATAAAAGCAAAAAATCAAAATAAAACAACAAAATTAACATTTTTTTGATAAACCTGCAATGCGATCCGAGTATAGCCTTGGAGAAGGAGCCAATACTCGTTCTATTGTCAATTTGCCAACTATGTTTCCAATGCCTGCATAATAGGTTTGCTTGGGCCAGCTTCTTATTTGGGCTTGAGCTCGGCCTTCTAGCTTACTCGTTGTTTTTAACCGTTTCCAATGCCTGCATAATAGGTTTGCTTGGGCCAGCTTCTTATTTGGGCTTGAGCTCGGCCTTCTCGCTTACTCGTTGTTTTTAACCGTTGGAGATAATGGAATGTCGGTTTTTTTTTTTTTTTTTTGTCCTTTAATGAACCATGGGTATTTCAACAAAAAATGGATGTCACAGGATAAATCAAGTTGGCACAGAGACGGCAATTGATAAGATATTCAAAATTTTTTAAGTACTTGAATTCAATTCTAATCTAAACATTCACTATTCATAACCAAAAAAATTACCATATACATATTCAAAATTTACCAAAAAATCAAATATACTAAACTCGCTGTAAAAATATATGTTTAATTTTTAAATTAAAAAAATAAAAATTATATTATCTCATTTATTTTTTTATTACTTATATATTTTTTAAAATTTTATTTTTAACTACTAATTAATAATATTTTTTTATCTCATTAATTAAATATTCTTATTATGTTATTATATTCAGGTAATAAGATCATTCTATTAAGATTATCTTTTTAAAATTGATGCTAATAAAAATCATATATACAATTCAATTTATATTGTTGTTATTATTTATTGATATGTAAAAATTTGAATACCTAAATAATTCTCAACTATAATATTACAACATCTATCTCTTGACTAGTTGTAACAGCGGGAAATATAGGGACCCATTTGCAATAGTGGAGGAGAGGAGAGGAGAGGAAAGACCTATCATTATGACACGAAACGTTGTTTAATGTGTACGCGTCCCCTTGTTACAGTCCTGATTCTGATGTTCAAAAAAATTGGGCCACTCAAGTCATAACTCCAATCAATGATTGAGAATTTGTGGTGTCTGGAGGTCTTTGCTCATTTGCATCCTCCAGTCTTTAAGTTTGTCCATGCATGCATGTATGTGGCTGTAATCCATTAAGCTCACACTTCCACATATTCTAATTTCCATCGGCTCCACTCCATGTGTCAATTTCAAACTTCTATCCGGTCTGCCACGATTTCTATTATAAAACAAAACAAATAATATTAAAAAGGTCATTTTTATATAAATTATATTTATTTAAATTAATATAATAATATTTTATTTTTATTATTATTATTTCAAATAATTTATTTATTTTTTAATTATATATAATATAAAATATGTTTACAACTATCACATTAACATTAATAGGTAAGAATAATTTTACTGTATTAATGTGTATGAGTTTATATAAACATTTGTATAGATAATAATACACTAAACAAATTTGTAAAGCTGTTCTATTATTAATATATTTTGTTGAACTGAAAATTAAAAAAAAAAATGTTTGTAGTAGTATTAAGTTGTTTTTAGGAGTAATAATAACAATTCTATCATGTAGTTAAAATGTACTGACAGCGAAAACATTTTACAAGTCAGTGGGTACTTCTTTAGTCTTGTGAAAACCGTTGGATTACATAAGACAAAATCTAACGATTAAAGTATAGCGATTGTATAGCACAGTGGATAAAACTGTAGCATAACGCTTGGTATCGTTTGGTATAACTTTCTAAGTACACTTTCTTATTTAGACTTTCTACAAGTAATATTTTTGACAAAAAAAAAATATATATATATATAAATTATTTGATTGTCACAAATATTTTTTAATAATAATTATATAATTAAATTATATTACAAAAGAAATAAAATAAAATTTTTAAATTAAAATAAAGTATATTTTAACATTTTAAAAAAACTCAAAAGTCTCTACACTCCAATGGCCCATAATTTGAGTTTCTACAAGCTTCTTGATCTTCCAAAAATTCTTCATAAGTGACAACTAAACAACATAAAAAATAATTTAAAAAAGAAATTGACATTAAAATTGATGAAACAAAAATTTAAATCTGTTTAGATTTGTTTAGGGTTGTGTTGATCTCATTGTGTTCCAAAAATAAAATTGTAAAGATATTTAATAATAATAATTTTTAATAAGAGTCATTATTATCTCATGTAACAATTGTAATTTTAAATTCATTGCATATCAATATCAAAGAAGGCTTACTTTCATTATATTTGTACAAAATTTCATTATTACTTTATATTTATTTACAATAAAATACAATGATATGCATAATTGTTTTAGTTTTTTAAGATTTTAAAAAACCAATAGAATCAAATAATTATCGATCGTAACTTTCAAAAATTAATCATTATATCATCTGTTTTACTTAATTTAATATAATAAAAAATTAATTATGATTATATACAATAAATTAACTAGAATATTAACATATTTTATACAATTATTTTGAATTCTCGTTGTAAAAATTAAATATAATATTTTGAAGCATGGGAAGCGACAAAGAGGTGTAAAGAGCCGATGCACAATAGGGATGTCATGTTGGAAGATGACGAAATTATATATATATATTTTTTACTATTTTCATGAAAAATATGAACATACTCGTTTTATTTATAATTTAAGGGACAATTTCGGATTACTAATGGGAGATCAAAAGAAATATTTATAAGAGGCAAAACCTTAAGTAAAAATAATTTTCATTAAAATTTTTACACATTTTAATCATTTGCATATAAAAAAACACATAATAAAAATAATTTTTATTTAAGTTGTATACATTTTTGTTATTTGTATTATCACATCATAATAGCAACAAAATTTACTAAACACACTCATAAATTATTTTTGAAATTCACCTTTTAATTGATTCTCTTTATAATTGAGCATTTCTTTAATAGTAGATCACTTTAAAATTAACTCAATCTCAAGTTGACTCTAAATCTCTCAATATTTTTAACAGAATTTGAATATTTTTCTTAGTTTTTTTCTAAATTATTAGGATCTTTTGACATGTTATACTATGCTAGTTATTTTTGATAGGCAAGATTTTTTTTTAAATATTAATAATTATAAAGAGAGATTAAAACACATTATTTTGGTAATTACTTCTTAATTTTAGTCTTTTTTTTTTCAAAAAAAAAAAGTCACTTTTCTAATTTTTCTTTTCTTTTCTTTCACATATTTAAGAACTCAATTTTTTAAGATACACTAATAACAAATTCCAAATCTCTAAATACTAATGTCATTTATAATATTTATATAAATTTAATATTATAAATGTTAAATATTTAACAATTGTCACTTGTTAAATGACATTTTATACTATCGTCAATATAACTATTGTGTAGCATTTATTGATAAATGATTCTTGATGACATGATAAGTGCTTAAAATACATATTTGACATTTCAACTTTATAAATTTATTATGATCTATATTACAATATTCTACATGATTATCATAAAGTTAACTAATTTATGATTTCTAAAGGAATAAATAATTAATAAAATATTCTTAAGAAGATAGTTTAATGGATTAAGTTTCTTGTTATCCAATTTTTACTTTTCAGATGGACTATTTTCTATCATATATTTTCTATTTATATTTTAGGATAGGGAGGTGGAGTGTGTGATAATAATTTTTTTTGTTAAAGAAAGAGAAAAAGAAAAAGAATAAAAAAAAAAAAAGAAAACATGACCATGTCTTCTAGATAAAAGAATAATCTGGCAATGCTTACTGGTTTTATTTAAATAATTTATAAAAAAAAAAAAAAAAAAAACCCACATAACAAACGTCTGTGTTTTTCATGTCATTATTTGAAATATGGAGAAACTTCTACTTTATAATCTATACTTTCAACATCACCTAGTAATATAATATTGCATAATAAAATAATTTCATTGTTATGCAATATTATTGTCTTCGTATGGACAAATCCTACCATGCTGTTTTTATCTTTTGTCTGGCCCATTCTACTAGTACAATTTAGAGAAATGCAAATATCTAAAAGTTTTATATTAAAATAAAGAAAACAAATAGGTTCCTCAATTTTGACAAAACAATAACAAAAACACACTTTAATCTTATGTAACGAATACATCCTTAACATTAGGTATTTCTTGACAACAAATAGGTCTCTATTGCTATTTCTGTCAGCAAAAGTTTGCAATTTTTAATGTGTGAACTTAACGTGTAATTAATAAATTTAAATTTACATAAAATAATATTATTAATAAAATTATTAATAATTATTAAATTTAAATTTGAAATTTTTAATATATAAATTTATTTATAATATAATTAATTATTTTAATAATCATACTATATTAAATTATTTATAATTTAAAAAATATTTTTTCATATTTATTATATTTTAAAAAATATTTTTATAAATATTAAATATCATTATAAATATTTTAAAGAATATATTTAAATGCACAACAAAATATTTTAAACATGTAATAAAATTACATTTCAATTAATTTAATTAATAATTATATTAAATTATATTTTTTAATTTTAGTTTGATTATTACATAAATTTTATTTAAAATATGCTATATATATATTTATTTTACAGGACACGGACATAATAATTACTATCTCTATCGGCTGGAAATTTATTTATTATAAATGATTAAAATATATCTATGTATGTCATTTCATTAAAACAGAGATACCTATTATTTAATACCCATAAAAATAAACTCAATGGAAAACGGGGATGCTTTGCTTGTTTTTCCCGTTAACATATTTAATTTTGTCACGACACGGCACAAACTGCCAAAACCGAAATAAGAGGAGTGAAGCGCAAGCTAACAATTGGTAATACGGACGATTATTCATTAAACAAGCGGGGACCCACAATGAATGCCTTTTTCAAGTGGGTCCTCCTTCTGTTCCTGCTTCACTGTCGACATGGTTAATGGATGGAGGTATTTGCTGACGTGGGAACTAAATCACCTTCATTGTCTGCCACATCGTCACTTTGGTCTACTTGCTTTGCTATATCAATGCCCTATCATTATACGCATAGTTTTTCTATTTATCTGCAAATTTAACCTCTTGTAATGGCATTTATGCGACCGTCATGCAACTGGGGATGATTGACAATAGGGCGGGTGGAGACGGGGAGGTCATTCTCAATTTTATTTTGTTTTTTAATCCTTATTTTCTATCTTATTTTTCAATAAATTTAATGAAATGGAGACAGATAATCCCTTTATGAAGAATGGGTTCCACATCTATATATATATATTTTTAATTTTAGATTATTTTATAAATTAATTTTAGTAATATAATAATTTTATTAATTTTAAAAATATCATGAACATATTATAATATTATTTTTTTAAAAAAATCATTATAAGATTCTTTGATTTCTTTTATCAAAAGCACATAAGATTGAAATATTATATTGAGTCACCTAGCGACAGACCTTATAATGTATTGATGAACAAAAAAATTTCTCATATTAGTTTTTCACAGCTTTCCTGTTGTGCAAGATAATAAATTTTTTTTAAAATACTTTGATGAATTTTATGTAACAGCTGAAACCTAACAAATACTGAGTGGATATTGTCCGCTTTAAGTACATAATTCGTTATAAATTTACTTTTGAGTTTTGTAACCCAAAACGTGCCTTCTTAATTAGGAGATTCTAAATTATGTATCATGTAATTCAAACTCACCTGTTAGCGATGTGAGATGTGACATCCTAATCTTTCTAATAAAGCAATTCAAGGTGCCTTAACTTTTGAAATACAACACAAGGTTGTACTAGAAATTCTTTTTCTATTTTTTTATTGATAACTTCAATTTTTTAAATAGTCAAATGGTTTACAATCGAAAAGTAAATAAGTCAATAAAAAAAAATGCATTTTTTACTTGATTCAAGGTATTGAATCCTTATTCAATTTAAACAAAATCTTACTATAATAGTGTCCTATTAACTAGAATTGTAGCTTATAATTATATTGCTGGTCCCTTCATCTAATTTGATTGATCTTGCCATTTTTGTTCCTAGTACTACTTCTTGTTCTTAAGCCTCCTTTTCACCTTGTAGTAATTGTGTTTTTTTTGCCAAAAATGTCTCTAACAACTCCATCCCCCATAAAATTATCCTTGTCCCCAAGGATGAAATAAGGAAAACGGGCCTAAAAAGCTTCCACCTTTTCCCATGTAGCATTAAGAGGATAAAGATTCTGTTGATGCATCAAAACTTTTTGGCTTCCCCTTACTTTTCTGGTGCCTAAAACAGTTTGTGGAAGTGGATAAGTGGACTGTTCTTCTGAAATAAGAGGCAAAAGCAAATCAATAATATCCTTATCATCTATTCTCTTTTTTAGTAAGGAAATGTGGAATATTAGGTAGAGCTTAGATTCGGCAGGAAGTTCCAATTTATACACTACAACACCAATTCTTGAAATAATTTTAAAGGGCTCAAAAAACTTGGGAGCAAGTTTTTGATTCTTTCTTTGAGCTATTGTCAATTGACAATAAGGGCATAATTTCAAATATACAAAATCACCGACCTAAATTTCTTTTTCTATATGTTTGGTGTCATAATATCGTTTCATTTGTTATTGGGTGACCCTTAAGTTGGCTTTAGCTTCATGTAGCACTTAATCTTATGCAATAAAAATTTTTCTGTTAATTCCACCTTGGTGGTGCCATGCACATAAGCTAGCAAGGAAGGTGGTTCATGATCATAGACAATTTCAAAAGGAGTCTTCCTAATGGCAAAATGGATGATAGTGTTGAAATAATATTTTTATCCATGGTAACCACATTACTCATTCCTTGGGTTTTTCTTTAGTAAAGCATTATAAATACATCTCCATCGTACGATTCACCACTTTCGTTTGACCATCTGTTTGAGGATGATAAGCGAAATTGAAATTGAACTTAATTCCATTCAATTGAAATAATATCTTCTAAAAAGCACTAGTAAATACTAGATCGCGATCATAAATAATGGTTTTTAGTACCTTATAAATTTAAAAATGTGTTCAAAGAATATTTGGTTAATAGAGTTAGCCATATATAGATGAGAGATAGGAATAAAGTGGTTGTATTTTCAAAAATGATCAATGACCACATAGATGGCAGATTTTTCCTTTGAATTTGACAATCCTTCCACAAAATCCATAGAGATATTAGTCCACACAATTTCTAGAATAGAGAGAGGATTTAGGAGACCAGTTGACTTATAATTTTTCACCTTACTGCATTGACATATATCACATTCTTGGATGAATTTTTGCACTTGATTACACATTTCTTTCCAATAGAATGTTGAATGAATTCGATGCAATGTTTTGTGTAGCCATAGCATGAAATTCTTCTATGATAAGAGGGATAAGAGTTGATTTTGCCAATAGATAAATTCTTTCTTTAAAGAAAATAATACCATTTTTTAAGGCTCAAGGTCTCTCCACTTTATTCTCGATTATATTTTTGGCAATATCCTGCAATATAATACTCCCTTCAATTTTAGCCTTCACAAAAAAACCAGTATGGAATTGGTGATGACAAAACATTAATTTATGGCTCTATCTATTGTGAAAGAGTACTTGTAACTATATTTTAACGTCTTATCTTGTATTTAATTCTAAAATCACATCCCATAAGCTTCACCAACTGTTTTTGCTGAGCAAACATAGTGATAGTTTATCCCAACAAATATTACAAGTTTTTCTAATTAGTTCACACAATAAACTTAATTGCGTAAACTAAAACCAACAATTTTTTTTCATAAGTTGACAAAACTAGATTTTTTTTTCCAATATAATGCCTGGTTATAAAAAGCAATAGGCTTGCCCCCTTACATTAAGATTGCTCCTAACCTACTACTAGAAGCATTACACTCTAACACAAATAGTTGAGAAAAATCAGGCATCGTAAGGACAAGCCCAATAACCATAGCAACATTAAGATTTTTAAAAGCCATCTTAACTCGAGGACTCCATTGAAATGCATCCTTCTTGAGCATCTAAATTAAAGGTTGGGTTTTCTCTCTATATCCTTTTTTTGTAATAACTAGTTAGACCAAAATAACCTTTTAATCCTTTTAAGGTTAGTAGGTTTTGGCCAAGAAATTATGGCAGATATTTTTGTAAGGTCCATAGCCACGCCATGATAAGAAATAAGATAACCTAAATAATTAACTTCTTGTTATTCAAATTAATCTATTATTTTTTTTACAAAAAAGTCATTATCCCATAAGATATGCAAGACTTAGTTCACATGGTTTAAATGTTCCTTTAAAGTACGACTATAAATAAGAATATCATAAAAAAAGATTAAAATAATTTTTCTGAAGAAGTCTTTAAATACCTCATTCATTGTTGTTTGAAATGTAATGGGAGCATTTACGAAGCCAAATGGCATGACCAAAAATTCATAATAACCTTGATGAGTTCGAAATGTCATTTTCTTCACATCTTTATCATTCATCCGGATTTGATGGTAACCCAATTGCAAGCCTAACTTCGTAAAAAATTTAGCTCCATGTAATTCATCAACTAATTCATCAATTATTGGAATTAGAAACTTATCCTTGACGGTGATGTCATTGAGAACACAATAGTCAATCTAAAGCCTTTATGATCCATTATGCTTTTTAACTAATAATACTGGTGAAGAATAGGAGCTTATACTTAGCCTTATTATCCTAGTTATGAGTAAATTCTTACCAATTTTTCAATCTCATTTTTTTGATAATGAGAATATTAGTAAGACTTTACATTAATAGGGCAAGTTTCTTCCTTCAAAATAATACGGTAATTCTTCTATCTTTTGGGTGGCAAGTTATTGGGGTTCTAGAAAATAACAAAATTTTGGTGAAGCAAGTGTTGTAAATTTGGTTTCATGGGACTTACTCAGCTTGTTTAACCCCCAGTTGGATTGTATTTAATTGCAAGAGATAAGCACGTTTTCCTTTTCTCATATGCCCCTTTAATTATGCTACTCAACTAACTGGTTATTTGGTCCTCTTGTGTCTTTTAGCTCCATAGAGTTTTCTTTCCAAAAAAATCTCATCCACATCTTTTTAAATTATCAAATAATAGGGTCTAGTTGTTTTAGCCATTGAGTGCCAAAAATGGCATCACATATTTCTATAGGTAAGAGATAAAAATCTAATATAAATTCAACTCCTTGGACAATTAAAAATATACTTTTACACAGCCCCTCACTAGTAACTTTTTTGCCATTCACCACAATTTCTTCAAAGGTGCCTTTCTCAATTGGTTGGATCCTCATGGATGCCGCAAGTTTAGAATTTAGAAAATAATGGGTAGTCCCATAATCGACCAAAATGGTAATTGTTAGATTGTCAGTTTTTCCTTTTAATTTCATAGTTTGTGGTGTTGTCGTTTCTAAGATTGCATGGAAACTTATTTTTGAAAGTTCCTCAGTTTCCTTTTATTGGGCCATTTCATCATCATTCTCTTTAGCTGGAGGAAAAATACCCTTAATCATGCACAATTTTTTTATAGCAATGCCTTGGTGAAAAACTTCTCGTTGTTGTTGAAGCAAAGGCTTCGTTCGCACCAATCTTTGAGTTCAATCAGACTAAACCTTTTGATGATGGGATTCCAAGACTTCGAAGTAATAAATGGTGGTAAAGGTGGAAGAGTTAGGAGAGCAAATTTTTTTTTTTAAATCTAGTGCCTTCACTTTTGTAACTCTTGAATTTTTGACTTATAAAGTCTAGCCAACCCGATAGCTCCAGATAATGTTACCGAACTTGCTACTTGTATATTAACCCTTATTACTTCCTTCAATCCACTTACACAACCCATCTATTGCTCATCTGAAAGATTCCTAGCTTTATGTAAAAGTTGGTCAAATAGCAATTGATAGTCACACACACTTCCCTGTTGTTTTTACTTGGTGAGATCATCAAAAAAATTGTGGAACCGTAAAGACCTATAATGCAAATGCAGCTCTAATTTTAAAGATTCCTAATGAGCTCCAACTCTTTGCCTAAACTGTTGACATTATAGTTGAATGTCCCCTTCCAAATGGTATCTAGCCATTGGCATTTTTTCCTCCTCTTCCATATGTTAAAATTCAAAAGTTATTTTGTTCTATAAATCCACATGATCGGATCCTCCAATCCATTATAACAAGGAAAATTAAGTTTGGTTAATTTTGGCATGATAGCTCCATTGCTGCTAGCGACTCTTTTTCCCTTATTTTGTTTGTTTGAGAAAACTTCATCATGCCTATCCCTCATATTAAGAAATGATCTTTCATGAATTTGGTTGGATAGCACCATGATCATATCTTTGGTATGCTTTAAGAGTCGCTCTTGGATGATCCTTATCTCCTATTGCAATGATTGTTGATCCGAGTTTAATGAGCCAATTTCATTTTCTAATCTATCAAAACGTGGTCAGATATGCTTGACTCTAATACCAAGCTGTTAAATCGCTTAGTGATAAACTTTGTAACATATCGGTGGACAGGAAAATTTTTTGGATAAGTTTTTTTGAACTTTCTTATTATGCAAAATAATAAAATTCTTTTAGAATACTTTGAGGGATCCTAATCCTCCTACTAAGGCAATTCAAGATGCCTTGGCCTTCAAAATACAACATAAGGTTGTGATGAAAATTTTTCTCTACTTTTTTATTGATAACTTCAACTCTTTAAATAGACAAATAGTTTACAATCGGAAAGAAAATAAATCACAAACAAAATACATTTCCTACTTGATTTAAGATATTAAATTCTTATTTAATTCAAATAAAATCTTACTAAAATAGTATCTTATCAACTAGGATTGTAGCCCATGATTATAGTTACTCTGTGTGTGTATTTATAAAACTATGTTAAATTTTATAGTTAGTGCGCGTTCGTGCATATGTTTATAAAACTAAAAAAATTATATTGCCAAATAAGTAATTATTAGATAGTGTAACACCCAAACTATATTTAGTATTTTTTAAAATTAATTATAAATAATTTAATTATGAAATAACCAACACAATTTATACAAATAACTTAAGTAATTGCTGAAAAATGGTTTGTTCTGCATACATAATTTTTAGTAGATGCATTAATTATGATGTATTAATTATATAAGTTAAATTTAATTTCAATTATTAAATATTTATTAATCTAATGATTATATATATATGGCTATTGATGTTCAAATTTGTAATTTACTCATAGACAATTTGAATTTTTTAGCCTATTTCTACTTCTGTGTAGGCTTATTCTTGTTGAGTTACTTAAATGAATTGTTTGAAGGCTAGACTAGAAAACCTTAGTTTTTATAATGGATTTTATCATTTTTGTCCATAAAAATGAATATTATTAATTTTTATTTTTAAAACTTACAGATAAACATAAGTAATTATTTATGTCTTATTATTTTAGATAAAAATAAATAATTACTCTCTTATGTGAAAAATTATTAGTTAATCCTAGAACGTTAAATAAATGTAAACCATCTTGTGAGAGGCTAGTTTATAAAAGATAAAAAAACATACTATTTAATTTTAAAAAATAACAACAAAATTAAATAATTAAGCAAAGTTAAATTAAATAAAAATGAAAAAAAATCAAGTAATATTTAAGAATGAAAAATACAATTTACGCCGAACCCATTTAGGTCTTGGATTGAACCCATTTTTTGTCTTGAATTTATTTTGAATGAATAATGAATTTTTCACTCTTTCTTTTTTGTTATCTATTTTCTCATTTTTGACGACAGTGGTAGTGCACCATTGTCAATATCATGTAGTGGCAACGCCAAGTAACTATTATTATTATTATTATTATTATTATTATTATTATTATTATTTTGGATTTATTCTTGTATTTGATTGTTGAAAATAATCTCGCCGTTGCCTAGATCAAAAGATTTGAAGTTTAATAGCATGGACAAAAGGTGGCATTGAACTCTATGGCCAATAAACTTCTTTTTTTTTTCAAAATAAATATTAAAATTTATGAAAAATAATACTATGTCACGTGTCATTTGAAGAGTTAAATGCACCTAACTGTTCGTTATTCCCATCCAAAGTTTAAATTGCATTGATATTTTAAAATTACTTGATTAAAGTATATATTTAATTAAATCTTAGAGGGGTGTATATGTTGTTTTCTTTCAAAATAAACTTAGATAATTTACTTCTAAAAAGTAATAAAATAATATAAAATATTTAAAAAAATATTTTGTGATTAAAATCATAATACTATTAGAATATATGTGTGTGTGTTTGCACTCTAAATATTCTTTTTACTCCTATCTCTTAATAAAAATTTGTATTATGAAAATACTGTGATGTCATATAATTTACTAGTGAGTGGGGTTTGACAATGACACGTCCACCGTTCAACTTTCTCTTGTGAGAAAAGCAACAAATTTCTCTCTATTTCTTTTTTCTCTTGTTATTAAGGACGAAGATTTATATTTTTTCTTTTCTTTTGCCGCAAGACAATTTTTGGATTTTTATCTTTGTGAAAAATTATTTTCATGTCAATTTGATGCTAATTGTATTCTTTAACCTCAGCTTTGGTTACGGGAACCTTGAATTTAAATAGTAAAGATAGATAATTAAAAAAAAAAAAATTAGTAAGCAATATGATTTAGGTATTTGTAAGGGTGTATTGTATGTATAGAATACAATTTTTTTTTTTTTAAAAAAAAAAAAAGGATATGCAAAAGTAATAACATATTCGGTGATCTCTACGTTTGAGTGCACATGAAGCCATCCACAACGATTACGTCAATTGTCTATACAAATACTTAAATGAATATTATTAAAATTGTACCTGCTTTTAGACATCTTATATAGTTGTACGTACGTGGACCGATGTACACGTGACAATGGCACGAATGTAATATTACTGCATCTCGTGGGCAGCAATAGGATTAGAAATAATAGCCTGCAGGTTTTTCTGCTTCTTAAGCGCCGGAATCCTAGACAATGGAGTAACAGAAACCAGAAAGGCATAAAAACCACCTCAAATGAAGCTGAAGAATGGCTCTAATGGTGACCAGAACCAAACTCTCTAGACTTATTAAGTGTGCTCTGAATAACAATTACAAACCGCAGATCACTGTTCCTCCAAGACGTAACAATGGCTCAATCTTCCGCCATTTCTCTTCTGCCGTGGGATCAAGAGGCATTGGATTGGAGTTGTTTGGACTGAAAGACTATGAAGATTACAGGCGTTCTCTTTATGGTGAGATCACTCATAAAGCCTTGCTTATTGATGCTGTTGGCACCCTTCTTGTTCCTTCTCAGCCTATGGCCCAGGTATATTTTCATTTTAATAAAAAATGCATGTATATGTTTTTGCTTCTTTTCAATTTCTGTTGCAGTTGCTGTTTGGTTATTTCCTTTCTCTCTTCCATTATGAAGGATTTAATTCCATTTCCCTTTTTCTCTTTCAACATACATATATTTATTTTCTTACATAGTTGTAAAATTATATGTATTTTTGTCTGTAATTGAGTGTGTACTAAAGTTTAGACTTTCTGCGTGTTGTTGTTTCTATAAAGTTCTCTTTCTTATCTGTTTGTTTTCGCTTAAATTTGTGGTTTTTGTTTTGGACTTTTTTTTTTTTTTTTTTCTGTGAAACTTCTGGATTCTGTTTTGTAATTTGTATTTCCTGTTTCTGCAAGTGTATTATCTGTCTATATGATCATTAATTTTGTAGATATATAGAGAGATTGGAGAGAAGTATGGGGTGGAGTACTCCGAGGGTGAGATATTGAACAGATACAGAAGGGCTTATGAGCAGCCATGGGGAAGATCTCGCCTCAGGTCTACTTTATTTTTTCTCCAATTTTAATATGTTTTGGATTTGCTTTTTTGGCTTGATTTTATTTCATAATTAGAGAAAAAAGTAAAATCATTTTCACTTGCAGGAGCAATACATAGTATTAGTAAACAGTAACCAAGCAAAAGCTGACTTCTTTAATTGTAGTGTTGGTATGTTTAATTTTTTTGTAAAGTTAGTAATGATCATTAAGAAATGGGTGGGTTTTGTGCCTGTATAGCATTTCCCTGTTACTTTACAGGCTTTTTGTGGCTTAATAACTTGATATTAGTTATTATGTCCACTTTATTAAACTTCCACCCTTTTTTTTGGGGCCATAATTCACTCAGCTGAATTCCATTTACTTTTCCTCATACCTGACATGGAAGGATGGTTATATAGATATTGCAATTATTGGGTTTCTCTTTGAAGTAGATTTGATAATTTGGGCTAGATACATGTGATAAAAATCATTATAATTGATTCCATAGTCTTAATTGAAATTGATACAATGGATATGCCAATTGGAATACAACTTTGACATGAAATCCATAGTTATATACTCTTTTTATTTGTAACCAGAGGTTCTATCAACAAGTGTTCCTGGTTCTAAATTGGGGATTTCTAGGGATGCTGTAACCTTTGGTAGTTAGGAAACATGTGGGATATATTTTGGATTAAGAACCAAGGTCATGCCCAGTGGGTGAACTTTAGTGGTTAGGAAATTTGGGAACAATAAGTGGAAGTTCTCAATACAATAAATATTGGTTACCTGCTTATGTGACTTGTTTCAATATAACAGGGTTCATAATTATGCAGTATCCTGTTTTCTAGGTAGTTTGTGTAAGCTTTGACTCTTTTCAATTCAAAGTCAGTTCAGTCTTGGCATGGTAATTCTAATTGAAGCATGCCCTGATTCATATATAGTAGCTGAAATTCTGCGCCAGTCTTCTCTGGCAATTTTAGTACTTTCTCTGAAATAAATTCTGGTTTTTCTGACAATCAATGATCAACTATCTTGGCTTGGAAAGGCAGGCCACATCTGCCTAATGTGGCTCTCGTCCATGCTGCAAAGTTACTTTTCTCATATAGGTGATGAAGTTGACTGTTATACTGGCGCTTAATATCCCTCAAATAGTTGTGGGTTGAGGATAATAACAGTCTAACATGATTTGAAATAGCATTGGAAATCACTTAGATAAAATAATAGAAGTGATAATGTTCAAGTAATACCTAATTTATGACATATGCAGGAAATCTCTTACATTTGTGTTAAAATTTCTAGTGAGTTCAGGCTCAATAAAGTACCAAATTTCTCTTAGTGGCCTAATAATTAATATTTTCCGAAAGGTGGCATATGAGCCTTGTTTCTTAGGACATAGTAAAATCGCAAAGGCAATTCATAAATCTATGAATCATAAATTAGAGTAATATTCAAGGAATTTGAGCTTGATTTATAACTTGCTGAATATTTTTCTAGCTACTGTGTCTGCTGAACTGAAGTGACATGATATGTTAAAAATCTCACTGGAATTGAGGGAAGGGAAATCAATTTTGTGAATAGTGAAATGGGGTTTGGAAGCTTAATAAGATGAACCTGCTAAATTTTGCTTCAATTGCTTGTAAAATAATTGTGTCGTATATCTGTTAGAATTCAATTGCTCCCTGCACATAATTCAACTAATCTTTTCAGAAAGTTATTTTGTATCTTGTCTTTTTTTTTTTTCAATTATCTGCTTTCAATCTCCTCTTAATGAGAATACTAAAAATTATTTCCTCGGGAGATTTTGGGATGAAGTTGCCAAAATAACTTTTGTCTCATTGTAATTGCTGAGTACTTAAGAAATGAACTAAAGTCATTATCCTCTTGTCAAGATTGTGTGGGTCTTAAACTTGCTACAGATTCTAAAGCTTTTGAAATTGATATGGTTTCTTGACATTTTTTTATCCCCTTCTAAAGTTCCAATCCAGTAGCTCTATATATTATTTTTCTTTTGTAACAGATTGTTACTCATGATTGTTTTCCAAGTGTTATTGAGGCATGAGGTTGAACTGAACCCATTTGTGTATATTATAATAAGGCCTTTTGTTAAAGAATGAGTATACGTAAACTAATGTGAAATAGAATCAATTTGGAGAAAGATATTATTTTCCACCCATTAAGTCTTATTTCAACTGCCAGATTTTATGGTTCTCTTTGTACTATTTGGAAGGAATTTTTCCCCTTTTAATAGTGATGTGACCTTTATCTTTGAACTTACTGCAGATATGTGAATGATGGGAGACCCTTCTGGCAATTCATAGTCAGTTCTTCTACTGGCTGTTCAGACTCTCAGTACTTTGAAGAACTTTACAACTACTATACCACCGAAAAGGTAGGGTAGACTGGTCAAGTTTTGCTTAATTGTAATTTTGCAGTGCAAGGATGATTATTGACAGCCATGTTAATTTTTCGCTGTTCATTTTTCATTTTGAAAGGCTTGGCACCTCTGTGATCCCGAAGCTGAGAAAGTGTTTAAGGCCATTAGCAAAGCAGGAGTCAAATTGGCTGTTGTGTCAAATTTTGATACTAGGTTAAGACCTGTTTTGCGTGCTCTAAATTGTGACCACTGGTTTGATGCTGTTGCAGTGTCAGCTGAAGTAAGTGGTTTCTTAAGATCTCTCTATCTCTCAAAAATATTATACATGAACGATGTGCTCATTTTTCTTTCCTTCACATGTGGCCACTGAAACCATGGTTGTGCCAGGTGAGTTGTAAGTGATTTGATTAACCCTGGTTCTCTGTTCATTTAGAATATATGAAACCAAATCATTTGTGTAAATAGATATGGGTTTTTTTTTTTTTTTGTCTTTATTTAAGAAGCAGTCAAAAGATTTGCATTAGAATCTTACAAATTATTTTGGTTAAACCATGAATAAACCCATTCTAACTTGCTTTTTAACTGGTGAATAACTGAATATGATTTATATTTGGTTGATAGTTTTCTGCTCTTCTTTTGTAAACAGGTTGAAGCAGAGAAGCCAAATCCAACAATATTTCTAAAAGCTTGTGAGTTGTTAGGAGTGAAACCCGAGGATGCTGTGCATGTAGGGGATGATCGTAGGAATGATGTGTGGGGTGCTAGAGATGCAGGTTGTGATGCTTGGCTTTGGGGAAGCGATGTCTACTCATTTGAGGAGGTATGTCACCATTTTTCATTAAGAAAGAAGCAAAGCCAAACATTGAGAGAGGATTATAGCATAGCATGGCATCATATATTGACACCACCAATTCAATATCATCAGTTGTAGCATTTAAATGTTAAATCGAATCAAGTTAACTTAAAGTTTGGTCATCAGACTTCATTTCTTCTTTTAATAATTGACTCGAGTCAAATTCTTGCATACTCTTTACTACGCACATGGCCATTTAACGATTACCATTTTTTGATACAGGTTGCTCAAAGGATAGGGGTTAAAGTTTGAGAGAAGATTGATCTTATCTTGACTGACAAGTCAGCAGAATGCTTTAGGTATATACAAGTTTGCTCAAGCTTTGGGAAGGGGTGTGTGCTTTCGTATATATTCTTAATCAGAGAGATGTGAGAAGGGACTAGATTTAGGAAAGACAAAATCAGTTTGTTCATGTAATGGATAATTTTTCTTGAATTTGCAATTTCCGTGAAATCAAACCGCGGTTGAAAGCAGCAAATTTTGCTACAATTTCGCAATTCTTGGTTTGCAATGAGAGCCAAGCGTTATTATTGTAGACGAGTGTCAAGAAGATCGAAAGAATTCGGGATTAATCTAGAAATTGCATGGCATGGTCGTCAGATTTAATATTCGGTAACTCTGCACATATAAAACCACAAAGAAATACTTTAATTCTTTTAACTTGTAAGGGTAAAATTACTTTTAGTGTACATGGAATTACGTATACACATACCATTTTAAATAGAGAAGAATTATAATGTAAGGTTTTTATTTGGGATAATGGTGCTTTTTCTTGTGAAGGTAAAGTTGAAATGATATTTGATAACATCCACTCTTAGTGAGTTCTATTTATTTTTTCATTAATATCTGACATCTAATACTAGTCATCAATTTTGTTGAATTTAACTATTTTATGTAAGTAGGGGTTTTTTTTTTAAAAAAAAAAAAAAACTTAAATGAAACTTTTCAAATATTTTTATTTTAAGATTTTATTTTATTTTTCACACACTTTTTTCTTTTTACTTTATAGTTAAATTTAAAAAGTTTAAATTTTAATATTTTCTAAATAATATAAGTACTTAATCATTTTATTTATATCACACATACACACACACACATATTAATATAGTTGATGATACTACAAGGCAATAAGTGCCTTATTCTTACCTCTTGGAACTTATTTCATGAGATCTTCTATAACAGAGGTGGATTTATCATCATCATTGTTTTATGATCTAGGCAAAAGTTCTATCCCCCTTGATGTATTTTCAACTATCCTCTTGAATAAATGTGTCGACATTTTCAGTATACATCTTACTCTTCACTTTGACTAATATTACTTAACAGTTGCAATGTATATAAATAGAAAGAGTAAGGTGAGTATTAATGGGAAGATATACTAAGAGATTTCATAACCACTTAGCCTCATAACATGCCTTCTCTAAGGCAATAAACTTAGACTCTATGGTGAAATGAGTTTCACTACTAGGAGTAACAGTTGTCTCACGGGTCATGAGGCAAAAAAAAAACTCCCAAAAGATTGAAATAGAAACTATGTAAACTTTAATTTCTAAAACAAAAATAACAAAGGATATAAGAAATATATCATAATTTGTAAATTCAAAAAGCAAATTATCTCCAATTGTCTCCAAGTGTATCCACAAATCGGTTTGTTGACAATATTTCAAGTTTTTGTGTTGGAAGAATTGAATAAAGATGTAATACTACTATTACTAACTTTAACAAACCTTGAATAATTTTTCTACAGTTACAAAATATTTCTTGTTATTAAGAGGTAAGAAAACACAAGAGAAATTTTTTTTTCTTTTTTTTCTCTTTTTCTTTCCTTTTTTTTTTAATTCTTTTTCCTACTTATTTTTCTTAAAATATAATTTTTTTTTTCTTATTTATATATAACACATGCATCGTATACATTAATGAATGAATAAGTGACCACCATTCATTGGTGGATTTCAAAATCCATAAAACTAAATTAATAAAATAACGTTTTGATTTTATCCCTTTATTTAACAATTATGAAATAATTAAATACAAAATAAAAAATAGGTGTTAAAATCATCACCCTTGATTTCTATCATTATGAATAAGAAAAAAAATAAGATTTTGACACTTGGCCAAATTTTATGGTGATATTTGTCAAACAAGTGTTAATTAAATATTTTAAAAATATTTAATTTATAATTATTAAGTGTCAATATCCACACTTATGATTTGCATTATAATGGATAAGTATGAGAAAAATCTTAACACTTGGCAATATTTTATTGTGCCATTTTTCAAGTAAGGATATATTTGATTTTTTCACTTAACAACATCTTATGGTGCCACTTATCAAACAAGAATTTATTAGATTTAAGACAATATTTATTAAATATTAATAAATTAATAAATTTATTTTATTAATTTATTAATATATAAATCAAATAATATCTTTATTAATCTCCCATATATCTGTAAATTATATTTATGGTATTAATAAATTATCAAACTATTTTTTGAACTTACAAGTGTTAGCACATCATTATCAAAAATTCATTCTTTACTTTTATAAAATAAAATTGTCTTTCAATCAACTTATCAGTGTAATTTAATATTTGTCAATATTGAATATTATTAGTTTAATAATATTTATTTTATCTATTACCATTTATCTATTAGTGTGTGACACCCTTTGAGTTCACTGTAAATAAGATATGAGTCAATACGAACTTTTTCGTATTATTTTTATGTAACTTATTGTAACTAAAGTTTTCAATAATTATTAGGGGTGTGCAATGGCTTTGGGCAGAACTAGAATCACCAAGAATTGAACCGATAAAAATCAGTTTTGAATCGGAATCAAATTGAATCGAGGAACAGAAGAATCGATTTAATTTTAAAAATTAAAAATTATTATTTTATTTTATTTTATATTTTGAAGATAAAATAAATACCAATTCATATTTAATAAATTATTCAATTAATGAAATAATAATATTTATAATTTTTT
>CP135533.1:6240989-6275717 GCA_032402905.1 Khaya senegalensis
ATATTTTATTTAACTTAATTTATTATATTATTTATATAATAATTTAACAAAATCATAATGTATATATATTTATTCTAAAATTATTAAATAAATAAATAATTATAATAAATAAATATAAGCAAACTATAATACTATGAGATATATAATCTTAACATAAAAAAAAATTTAATTCTTTTTAATGATATATAATATTAACTCAAATAACAATATAATTATTTTGAATAATTTATCGTTTATCAATTCTTTTTGATAAATTATTTGTATTTTCTTTTATTCACTCAATTTTTTATTTATATATTTTATTATTTTTATAATTTAATACTATTAATTTAAATTTTTTAAAAATTTCTTGTTATAGTTAAAAATTATAAAATTAAGATAATTCATAAATAAAGTATCTTATTTTGAAATCAGAATTGAATCGAAATTGAATGAAATCGAAAAATAGAGTATGTTGTTAAATAGGATAGGTTCTAGTTCCATGTAAAACCATAATTGAACTCAAATTTGCACACCCTTAATGACCATGAGTGATCTCTAATAAGATATTATGACCCCAAAACACAGAGAATATATTTTTGGATAAACTAATATAGTTAACTTATGTGTCCATTCTTGACCAAGTGCAAGCCATGGTGTTATCAAACCCCTAATTTGATCATATGATTAAAAACTTAATCATATACGAGATTTGCGTATTCATAAAATTTATTTTCGAATATTGTATATTCTTATTAGAGATTTTATTCCTAATATGACAGTCTTGCTTAGAATTTCAAGCTCAAATATCTAAGCCAGTAAATTCCATATTCATCATCACCTGTCCACATATAATAAAAACAAATTGCTATCAAGTTTTTATTACCAAGAGTTGTTAGCCTAGTGCAATATACACCAATAAACGACATGCCTTAATGTGAAACCCATAACCCCAATACACACACACACACGCGCGCGCATACACACACATATATATAAATATTAAATATTTAAAATTTTAATTTATTTAGTTAATCTGTGGATATCAAAAAAAACTTATATTAAATATTTTTTTTCTAATAAAAGAAAAATATTTACCTTTATAAATTATAACCATAGTTTTAAAATATATGTCCAAAATTTTCTAAAACATAATATGATATGCTATTTCTCGAAATTCTTACTATGTCTTAGAGGAACCACTTGAAGCCATCCAGCCGCTAACCATACCTGAAAAGACAATCAATCATAGGGGTAAGTAATTGAAAATTACTTAGTAAAAATTCAAAACTCTAACAGGTATGTATTCAACTTAATCTATGCACTAGAATAACACTTGTATCATATGAATAGTAATTTCTATAAAAATTTCGATAAGAGTTAGTTTATATATATAGACTACACTACTTATAAAGGAAATCTGAATACTCCCAATACCAAATAATCACAACGTGCTGTGGTTTCAATAACTATGCATGCAATCTACCAACATATTTAGCACATAGAAATATTCTTTTTACATTCTAAATCTTTTCTCTTTTCTACTCTTTCCACTTTATTCATTCCAATCATATTATTTTATTCTATTTTTATTTAACTGGTCATAATTAGGGTAATTATAGATCGTGGCCACAACTCTGGCATAATTTTCATCATACACACTCATTTTTTTCGTTGGCTTGTGCATAAATCTTCCCATAGGTTTAACATGCCCCTCGGGCGCCATTTAGAAGATCCATATCACGGTCCCACTCCCTATACTTGGGCATGGGTGAGATCTAACCATGCCATCCCAGCTAGGGCCCACACTGGAGCCACGTCTTCTTAGTTATGGCTACGACTAAAATAAATTTCTTTTACAAGCTGACTTAACAACACAGTTTAAGTGTGAGAAAATTCATTACTGATACACAGTTATTCTAATTATTTAATCATTCATTTTATTTAACCATTGACTAATTATAACAAATTTCAATTCTGGCTATACCTAAGGGCATTTTGATAATTCTATCAACTTTGCGACCTTAACAAGAAACACACAAGCTACCAAATCCACAACATGTCCATGTACACATATAATTAATCAATTAATAAAAATCATAATTACAACCACGTTAATATTATTAACAATTATGTTAATAATAATAATAATAATAATAATAACAATAACAATAACAATAATAATAAGGATAATAATAATACAATTATTGTATCAACCATTTTAACTAAAATACCCAGTGTTGATAAGGTATTTTAGAATACCTGATATAATAGTGAATATATATATATATGTATAGATATTACCAAATCTATAATCATAAATATTCATCTATATGTATATATATACACACACACACACACATACACACACGTGCATATTCCGTATTAAAAAAATTTCGATATCATAATCAGTACTTAGCGTCAAAATTACCATTTCACCTTTTTTACATATATCTTATCATTTACTAAACTAAATCAATTCCGATTGATTTCATTATTTTACCATACAATTTTTAACATAAGAACCTATCAAATTTCACCATTTTTAGGTCTCAATGAACAGTATCTAAAATGGACAATTTTACCATTTTTTCAAATTTATTTTATTTTACACATCAAAATCATTCCCTACCAATTTTATTTATTCCCTAACATATTTATTCACATTTAAATATATTAAAACAAATTAAAATCAAGTATTTAAGTGCTCTATAAACAGTAGCTGAATATGTCTTAATATATATAAACCAAAATTTTCCTTTTTGCACATTTTTATTCACTCCAATCTGCTTCCCAAATATTTAATTTTATAAATTATGCATCAATTCTATAAAATTCCTAATTACCAGATTAAAGTTTAGGGTTCTTACCTCAAATCTAAAGGTTATGGCTATTGTACCAAATTCAAATTAAAAAAAAAAATACTTAAAACACCATTTAAACCATAAAACTACCATTTAAATCACTTTTCCAATAAGACCAAAAACTAAAACTTAATAAAATTAAGAACTTTATCATCAATTAAAACTCTCAACGCATAAAATAATTTTTTCTTCTGCGGTAATGCATTTAATCAAATAGATTGTGAGATTTTACTTGGTTTTTTCAAGAAAATAAAAGAAATTTGAAAGAGAATAGAGAGAATGCCTTATGGGAAGAGAGAGAAGAAAAGAAATTGAATGCATCCAATTTTAAAAAGTCAAAATCTTATCCAATTTTATATTTTTGTAAAAATTATATTTTTACCTAATAACTTTTCAAACCTTACATTTGACTCCCAAAAAAATTATGAGGCTATCCAAATTATTTTCAAATTTTTTCACTTTAATCCATCAGTTCTAATTCTCACTTTTTCTTCAAATTTCTTGTGAAAATATCATTTTACCCAAAATAAAGAAAATTGATTATTTTAGTCATTTTTCATCATTTCTAGGGAAATTCACATGCAGATTTGATTATATTTTTTCCTACATTTTATTTACAATATTTATAAGAGTTCTAGATGATCAAAATTTGGTGGAGTCTTTCCGACTTTTGGCATAATGGCCATTTTGTCATTGTCAGTAAAATTATCCCTTTTCGTCTAAAATAGTAATTTTGGTATTTTCAGGGTTATAAAATTTATTTTTTCTTCTAACACGCTCTATTATACTAATTTACATCCTCAACATCTAATTTTGTCAATCGAAACTTTATCAAAATGCCGATTTTAGTACTCGTTTTCATCCAATTTTTATCCTGACGGGTTTCTAAAACTTTTCTTCTATATTTTTTTTTAATTGAACACCTTTATTATATACATTTCAATATAATTATAATAAGGAGTCCACTAAATATTTAAATTTTTAGGATATTACACTCAGTATGGAGGATAGTCATAATACCTTAGGTCAAAGGACTAATGGTATACTAGTATAGTTTTGTGATGAATCATTGACCGTGAATAATCACTCATATGACTCGTCATGTTCGGTCACGTTCAATAATATGTTTTCTAATACATTGTCCATGTTCATACTTTTGTGATACGAAACTCGTTACCTAACTATTAGCATCATATACTAATAAGTGACAATAATAAAATATGCCAGTTTTTGCAATATCATTATCTTTAATAATATCACCTCAACCAGGAATAAATTTGGATGTATTTAAATCGAAAACTTTGTACTCATATCTACAATCTTTTGCAGATAGAGTCTTGATACATAATATATCATAGAATCTCATTTTGCATATAATATAAAGTAAAAAATAACAACTGAACAAATATAAAATTAAATAATTGTCATTTTATTAATTGTAAATATTTTTACAATTAAATACAAAAGTATATAAATAATAGAATGATATTCTCGAACCTAATGACATGATTGATTTTAGGACATATCTCCAACACATGGTTAACTGAGCTATACATGTTTGCTTGATCATTTCCAAGACATAACACCTCCACAAAGTGTGAGTACATAACCACTAGTGGATTTTATCTCATTTGATTATGAAATCCGTTTAGCATCATCATACCCCTTTGACGCAAGTAGAGATATACTATACTTAAGTCCATAACTAGTTATGAAATCCAAGTATTTTTTGAATAGCTTGCAAGTTCTCTAAGGCAGTTTAATGTTCCATGTTAGGATTTTGAGTATATCTACTTATTCTGTCAATATCATGTATTATGTCTGGCCTAATACCATTCATTATATACATCAAGCCACTAATTACACTATGTTGTAAGTTTTTCTTTAAATGAGCATTCAAATCATAAGGATTTGAATTAAGAACATCAACTATTTTAATGATATTTATATCTAGTATCACATTATCTTCTTCCATATCTTTTATATCAAAATTGAAAGCTAATTTTTTCTTAGTCTCATTTATCACTTATATGCTTGAACTAAAAATAAGCATGTGATTAACATAAAGTTATATGTTCAGGTTTGTCAATAGATGCACTTATCTGAATCCTTCAAATATCCATTAGATACCATTACATGATTTAATTTCTTATGTTACTATTTTAGTGGTTATGGATTAAAGAAAGTTTACATACTTTATGTTCAGTACTTGGAATGATGCATTGGTTCTTATAAATTTTCTCATCTAGATTTTCATTTAAGGACACAAACTTTGAATCCATTTGATGAATATGTGATTTATTAATTGCAACTAGTGCTATCAAACTTGAATAGATGCAGTTTTTGTCATTGAAGCATATGTACCAAAATAATTAACATCTTTCTTTTAAGTATACCATTTGACAACTAATCTTACTTTATACTTATTAATAGATTCATCATCTTTTAATCTCTTTTAAACATTCAATTACATCTTATGGATTTTAAACCATGTGACAAGTTAACTAACTCCTAAACATGATTACTCATAATCGAGTCTAACTTATTGTTAATTGTTTTTTTTCAAAGTGGTGCATTCTGAGAAGCCATCACTTTTCTGAATATTTGAGGATTATTCTTAATTAGAAAGACATAAAATTTTTCACCAAAATTGGTATTCATTCATACTCTTTTTCTTCTCCTTGGTTTAATATTCAAATTTTTAAGAGAATTAACTAACTCATTCGAAGAAAAAGGTTTTTTTTGATAATATCTTTCTTTAGAAAGTAGATTCAAATAACTCAATGTTCTTGAATTCTATAATAGTATTTATCTCATATAAATTACCTTCATTTTGAAGAACCAAGAACTTATAAATTGCACTCTTCAAAGCATACCCTACAAACATAAAGTTTATAATTTTAGGTTCTAACTTGCTCCTTTTATGTTTAGGTTTTAAAACTTAAACTAGATACTAGAATACTTTGAGAGATAGGTTAGACTTATAATCTTTTCATAGCTTATAATGTGTCTTTTCAAGTTTTTTATTTGTAAGGTATTCTTTATTGAATATGGCAAGTTGATGACATAGCTTCCCCCCACAAGTCCAACGGTGCCCAAAAGTAATTAATAAGGCATTTATTATATCTTTTAAGGTTCTATTTTTCCTTTCTACTATCCCATTAGATTTTGGTGAATAAGGAGGTGTCAACTCATAAATGATTCCATATTTTTCACAGATAGTATTGAATATGTTTAAATCATATTTATCTCTTTTGTTGGTTCTTAACCTTTTAATCTTCTTATTAAGCTGATTTTCAACTTTATTCTTATAAATTAAAAACTTTTCACATGTCTCATCTTTTAGTTTTCAATAAATATACTTTGATAGATCTTGAAAAATCATCAATGAAGTAAATGTAGTATTTATTTCTTCCTCAAGTCATGGTTTGTTTCAAATCACCAGGGTCATTTGAATAAAATTATGTATTTTAGTTTCTCTTTGAACAATTAGTTCATTTGATTTTCTAGTGGACTTTGATTCCCTACGCACATTATATTTTTTGTCACTTGATAAACTTAGATTAAATATTAAACTATAATTCTTCATTCTCTTAATACAAAATTAATTCACATGATTTAATCTATCATGCTAGAAATCAATAATATAAGTAGAAGAAAAAGCATTTTTATTCATTATGATATCAAATACATTGGGTTTAAGCAATTCATTTAAATTATAACGTTTCCCAACAAGGACCCCATTCTTGACAATTATAGTTTTATCAACCTCAAAGGAAACTTTTTACTAGCTTTGCCAAGTAAAAATACAAAAATCAAATTATACCAAATATTTGAAAAATGAAGAATATTACTGAGTCAAAAGTGAGCTCAAGTAAAACTTTTCCTTTGCCTAAAACTAGTGTGGATTGAGAATCGTCAAGGTAAATAACTTTTTATCCTTCTCTTATAGGTTTAATAGTGCCATAATCAATAATCCAATCTTTGTTTCCTACGTAAATCATGTTCAACTTGGAGACCATAATAAATGCTATTACGTTATCATCTCCTTAAAGCAAATTGGCTTAAGGAGAATTTTTATCTCCTTTCTAAATTCTATGCCCGCACTAACTAGCATTATGTTCAGGTTCTCTACAGATAAAACATTGTCCTTTCTTTTTAAAATTAGGGTTCTTACTATTAAAAATCCTTTGTTGTTGGGGTTTGGAAAATATTTTTTGTAAGGAGGCTTACTTTTAACAATATTTACCTTAGAATTTAATTCCTTGGCCTTATTAGCTTCAAATATAATTTTATTCTTCTCCTTAGTTCTTATAAGAATAAATAAGTCTTCAAGACTCATATGGTTCCTCTCATGTTTCATATTGTTTATGAAATCTCTTTAAGAATTTGAAAATTCCTCAAAACAACTAGCTATGAAAGGATCTTGGAGTTTTTCCTCATTATTTTTAAATCATTGATTAATAGATGATAATTATGTATTCATGAAGAAACATCTCTATCATTTGTCATTTTAAAATCTAAATTATTTTCTATTATGTACTTGTGAGATCCAACATGTTTAGCGACATATTTCTTTTTTGATAGTTCTAATCTTAAAAGTAAATAAATTCTTGCTGTTAGAATATGTCCTAAAAACTATTCATGTTATCGATTTTAGAAATATTTTATCTTATATATACATTTATTTATTAATAAAAGAAGGAGTTCTTGATTTACAAATATAAATTATTTTCTTTATTTAATCATGTATATAAATAAAATATATTTGTAAATGACCTAATAATTTATTTAACTGTTAAATAAAATTATTAAAACTATTCCTTATAGAGGTGATATTGAATGAGCAACTATATTGCATAGTAAATATGCTGAATATCTCTATTGAATATTATGAGATGATATTAGTGCGAGTAACATGAAAGTCATATTATTAGGACATTAGTATGGATTAAATAGTTAGTGAACTATTTTTTTGAATATGACCACACAATGATAAATCATATAACAATGTATATAATTAATAGTTTATTATATAATTGTATTAGTATGCGATATTATACTTTAATTTAAGACATTATAGTTGAATCTGTTGTTGATGTGCATAATTTATATTGTATATAAGTATGAGAGTTATTACGTCTTATATGATAAAATCGATTTAGTCACATATTATTTATATTTGAAAATAAATAATGGTCAAAACAGGAAACAATAGCAAAAGAAAAAGAAAATACCAAGGCTTGTGATCATTATCCTAGAGAAAAATTCTACCCCTCTAAAAATATTTTCTAGCAACAAAGGTAAAAGTTCAGGATTTGATCTCTAGGATTAAATGGTTAAATTTTTGTAAAGGTGCATACCCAAATACAATAATTTTTAAAGCAACAATATAGTTTATTTGGTGAAAAAGAGCAAGTTGACAAAAATTTTAAAGAAGAATTATTTTTCTTAGATTTTCAGACACTCAATACCCTTTTATATTCATAAAGAAAAAATATAGTTATTGTAAAGAGTTTAATTGTCGCATTAAATCTCATATTTATTCTTTATAACTCTTAATATAAATTCAAAATATTAAATTCAAAGTATCACATTTTTTCTTTATAACTATTAATATGAATTAAAATGCACATTTATTCCTTGATTTGAAATTAAAATTGTAACAACTATGCGGTAAACATAAAATTTGCAACTTGTCAATTTGGCCCAAAAGATGATTTGTATGTTTTGAAATATCACACACATATATAATAAAACTCACTAAAGATGCAAGATGCTCAAGTCATGAGGTCATAGTGCAAATAGTTTAGGTTATTTTTATGTCAATTGAACTATAAGGTGGTTATGGGATCCTTATGATGTTGTCTTTCAAGTGACAAGTTTGAGTGATTGCCTTCAAGGTAGAAATAGTGCTTAAGAAAAAGATCTAATTAAAGAGTTATTTAAAAAGCTCCCTCTTTTTATGAAAAATAACATCTTAATAGGTTTTAGGTATTGGAATTGTATATGAATTTATATTATAACACTTAATATGATCAAATATACATATTTTTATTTGTTTAAAATATTAGTAAATAAGATTTTTTTTAATTTATTTGTCTTTTTAATATATGTTAAAGAATACTATTTAATTTAAAGGTAGCCATTTGGGTTATGACATGATTACACAACATGAATTCAATAAAAACAAACTAGTTTAGATTGAAAAAAATGATAAACAATAAAAATATCAAATTTTGTCCCTTGTATAATGAATAGGTCAAATCCATGTTTGAAATTATGACTCCCCGATTCATTTAAGATATAATTATTTAAATAAATAATCATATAATATCAATTTTTTTAAAATATAATTAATTAAATAAATAATGAATAATTTTGTCCTGATATTTTGTTTAAAATTTGAATTCATATAAGGCCCACTTAAATATATTATATCATTAATATTGTATTTTTAAAAGAAAAAGGAATCAAATTTATGTCTAATGTGTTAATCAAGTTAATTGTGTTCAATCATGTTGTGTTTATTCGTGTCACAATTAAAATACAACCATTTAATTAAACATGTTTATTTGTGTAGTGTCACAAAATGAATATGAGTCATTTATTTAACGTATCTAAATGAATTATATTGTGTCACTTACTTAATATATGGGTTGAATTTGTGTTTAAAGTTATGATACGATAATAAATGAGCTAATTTTGCATTGATCTAAATTTTATTAAACTTACTGTGACACAAAACAGTTATGAAACGATACATGAATTGTTATTCTTAATTTAATATGATTAAAATTTTAATTATTCAAGATAGATTATAACTTCACTAAGAGAAGAATTTATTTGATAAAAGTCTCACTTATATTTATTCTAATAAGAAAAAATATTATTTTTAAAGGCTAGTAATGGATAATAATAAATTGTTTAACTTGTAATAAAATTATAGTCACAACATTGTTGATTTTATCTTTGAAATTTTTTTCTTTAGGTTTGTGCTTCTTTTTCACAAAACAATTAATTAGAATTTTTTTTAATGTGTTAAGCTTTTTTAAATAAGTTTACTTATATACACACATATATATATATATATATATATATATATATATAAGTGCAATTAAAACTCACTAGTACCTTTAACTCAACAATTTACAATTTAAGTTTTATAATAACAGTTTGATAAATTTAGGGATCTCAAAAACTCTTGTGGATTCCACACCTGTGGGAGCTTGGTCCATTTGGGTCTAGGAACTAGGTCATTTTTATTCAAAAATTAAAAACAAGTATGGTCCACTTGAGCTTGACGTGATCGACTATTCCTATACACCAAATTTTAGAAGTCATAACTTTTAATTTGGAAAGAGTTATAAAATTAGTAGTATAATTTTTGATATGAGAAAGATTTATCCCGTTGAGATTATTTTCAAGGTTAAAAATCTTTATTTTATATGCCATAATTAGGAAAATTTTTAGTATTGTTTATGGCTTTATGTTTTAGAATTAATATAAATATATATTTTTTAATAAAATATTTGAAATAATTAAAATTTTTTTCTCTCAAATTTTGAAAAATTTATTATTTTCATGTTCAAAATTAATTGATTTTTTAACTAAATTTCATGACTTCTTTGCTTTAGGGCGTAAGTATGAGACCATTTTTATTCAAAAATTAAAAGCAAGCTGGAGAATGTGGATGAGCCCATCCATATTTTATCACATTTCGGTTTTATATTTCAGAGGTAGAATGGGGATGAGTTGTTAGACCATTCTCCTTTTAAGAATTCTTTATTTGTTATTATTTTTATTTATTTTTGAGGTCTTAAAAACTAAAAAATATTTAACTAATGCTATGAAATCCTAATTTGATCCCTAACTTTCTAATCTGCGCTCCTCTCTCTTTTTTCATAGTCGTCATCCTCTATGCCCTGCACCCACTACGCCTCTCTCTTTATTTGCAAACAATAACTTCTCACACTTCCCTCTTCACATTCTTCTAATTACACTCTATTGTTGCTTTTCCTAAATTTGTTACCCTAATGAACTAGAAAAAATATAACGAAAAAACAAGCAATGTTATGGAAGCACCAGAACTCTTTCAGGGCTATGGTTCACAATTTTTCTGAGCGGGATGGGAGTTGATATCTAAACGAGGATGGGTCCATTGACACCGTTAGACCCATTACTTTTCACAAATTATCTACTGATGGCAAATTTATTGTGCAATAGGCTTTTGGGTTTCAAGCATATTTTTGGACATTATTATTTAGTCCCATTGATTATATGGACTGTGCAATTCTAAAACCAACTCGTCGTATGATCAACGACTTTCTACCAAGAGTTTGGATTTTCACAATTGTTGCCATGTCATTTATTGCCCAGTTATTTGACTATTTTAGAACATGACGAGTAACAACTTCTAATCCTATCTTCTATCCATTACCATTTGAATGTAGTAACCCAACAAGCGTGCTTTTACCTTTTTTTTTTGTCTGCTTTAGGATTTATTGCTCGTCTTTGATTTCTAAATCTTGCAAAGGTTGTGATTTGGCCGTTTACAAAACAAAACTTAATGATAATGGAATTTGGCAAGAGTTTTGTTTTGTACCTTTTAGTCATGAGCTTTGATGAATACATGTTCACGCCTTTTAAGGGCTTGTTTTGGTCTAATTTGAATGCGTTTTTGGCCTTGTGTTGTTTATATCATGGCTTTTCATTTAAGGCAATATCTTTCGAAATCCTCCAAGTGAGGCTCCATAGAAGTATTTGATCATCTCTTCAAGCTCGATGATGGCTTCGTCGATAAGATTAAATTATTTCTTAGAATGTTGATGATGAGGGCATTGATATCACTAATTAGAGAATGTTTCCGTGGTGTCATCATATAACACTTCTCGTTTGTTGCTGGGCGCTGATGTATGTAGCTCAATCTTTATCTTTTTCTTTTCACATCTCTAAATCCTAACAAAGGTTGGAACAAATGAGTTGCTTAGGAGCTTGAGATGAGAACAATATTAGAAACACTTTTTTCTGACAAGCGTAGTGCAGTGTAATGTGAAATTTGGCCTCATCATGTAGCATTTAAGTCACAGTTATATCATAATAATTAAGTTGAGACCATTAATTATAATTTACACAGTTGCTCAAGCTCACTCCAAAAGGAAACCCTAATATACCAAGAAATTAACTTGTAATATTATAATATGGCCATTAGAGTACATCTCTCAAATTACTGCATCTGCTACTTTCATACATATGTTTATCTTTTGTATACCAATAAAACTCGGATTCAATTGATATGTAGGAAATTACTCTTCCTTCTTTTCATACCATACCATGACTTTAATTTTTCATAGCGATACTCTAGTCCACAGGTTCTTTCCACCTGAATAATCCGAAATAGCCAATTTAATTAAATAACAAGAGAGGAAATAAACCCAACAAATAATAGGAAGAAAAAAAAACTGCATAAATGGATATGTTACTAACAAAACATACCTAAAGATGCAAATTATAGGAGACTCTAACCCCGAAGGATTCAAAGAAAGAAGCTTTCATAAGAAGGCGACCATCTTCTTCTAACTTAACAATCTCTCAGATGAGATTGGGTAGTTATCCGTTCAGTACAAATAGAAATCTGAACCCTAGTTTCTATTTCACTAAGCCGAATTGTTAAAATAGAATATAAAGAGCTCTGGGCATCAAAAATTTCCTTGTTTTTTTTTTGATGGATACGATTGAGATCACCATGCGTAGAAATCTATGATAAAAGTTGTTCCTTACTTTGAATCAGTCCACATATTTATTGTTGGAATTTTGGTATGTACTTTATCACTTGTGAAACTGTTATAGGAATGCTTAATTTCTTCTGTAGCGTTAATTATCAAAATAAATTGTTAATTTACTTGGTTTATATAACCTTAAATGAAAACAAAGAATAGGGTTTCACCTGCAGCAGGAAGTGGTGAACGGAAAGATGAATATAAACAGTTGATCTTCTTACGACGATCACGCTTGCTGGCGTTGTGATGGAGCTTCTTAACCATGGTGGCTATGGGTTCTTTGCTATTTGCAGAAAATAATGTAGAGCAATCAAGATGTGATATTTGAGGAGGAGCATGATCAAGGAAAACTTCTTCAATACTATCAGCAATGCAATGTTGTTGATTGTTTACTGTTAGTATAAAAGTTATGATTTATATCCTTAAAATATTTACTACAGTGATATTTTTTTAATAAATTTTATTAATAGATACTATTGAGCGTGTGTGCATTTATGTACGCGCGCATACACACACATACACACATATTTATAAGTTTTTATTTATAAAGTATATAATTTATGTATTAGACACGAGATGCCAATCCAAAAAGATATAAATAATAAATTATTTGTAAGTAAAAAATTACTTATAGTTATTTATGGATTAGGCATTTTATAATGTAAGACTATAGTTTTTTTATTTCAAATGAATGATTTATTTTAATTATTGAAGTAAAGATTAATACAATAATGGAATAAGTTCCAAGTGTAATTTCTCATAGATTTAGGCTTTGTTTTAATATTTCTTTCTAGCAAAATTATGGTTCAAGGATCAGTTTTATATTTGTCTTTCGATTGATTGTACGAATAACATGCTATATAGACTAAAGGGTGCCACATTCACATGTCCACGCATAAAGAAATCCTGTTGATAGTAATGTTCTAATAAGATTAGGATAAGATTAATATCATTAATTTTAATATTAAATTATTTCATTATTGGCATAACCTAATTATTTATTTTATCATATATAAAATTAGAAATTAATGGTAATGTCAATATTATGAATTAATTAGAATATTAAATTAAAATTGAGTTATAAAATTTGAATGTGGGAGAGCTTTAGGCATAAAGTCCAAGCCTTCGTTGTTAGTCCTATAGTAAGGTGGGTTAACATCTAACCTTAAATCTTTTCCTACGAAGAGTATTAATCAAAATTGGTTATCAAATAGAATTTCCTTAAAGGATAAAATTTAATATTTGACCTATTAAAGATTGACTACCTCAGAATGGCTATCTTTTTTTAGAAAATATAATTAAATTGAAATAGGAGTTAAACACTCAATTTAGGTTAATTAATATCCTTTCTATAGGGTTATTATTATTTAATTTTATGAGGATAAATTAATTGGTAGTTTGTTATTATTTGATATGAGAAATCTAGACAATAATTATAAATTAGTAGGGTATTAGTCTAATTTGTAATAAATATGACCACTATAAGGAGGAATATTTAAAACATAATTAGATTACCAACGCATAATAGAAGGTAGTTAAAAAAGTTCTATCTTGTACATTTCAAGCATTCATATTTATAATGCAAAATAATTATATGCTTTTTTAATATATACTCATGTATGTATTTATTTTATTTAAAAAAAATGACTAGTTTACCAGCTTCCATATTAAAAAATAATAAATTAATTGGACCTAATCATGAAGATGAGAAAAGGAATCTTAATATTGTTCTTGTAACTAAGGGACATAAGTTTGTGCAAGTTCAGCCTTGCCCTCCTTATCCAAATGATAGTGCAACCCACATTGAAATATATGCTTATAATAAGTGGAAGCAGTTTGATGATATGGCAAAATGTTATATTTTGGCATCTTTGTCTTACTGCTTAGCTAAACAACATGAGACTATTCCTACTATAATGTTCAGCTTAGCAGAGATGTGTGCTTATAAAAATAGAACTCTGTGACAAGTTATTATCAGAAAAAATAATGAAAAGTTGACAAGCAAAAGAAACTTTTTTATAAGATCAACTTGTTTCAACAAATACAAGATCTAGATGGGAACTATATTGAAAAATTTTTAGTGAAAATAGTTCTAAAAATCCTCGCTCCTTTTCAATCATTTAATCTCAATTATTCAATGAATAAATTAGATTATTTGTTAAACAAGTTGAGCTTAGGGCTACAGAGGCAATTCTAAAGTTTAGACTACTTTTTCATTATACTCAGGGACAATCTACTTTTTTTTTCCATGCTTTAAAAGGAAAAAGTGGTAAAAAGAAAAAGAAAAAGCCCAAGAAAGCATCTAACTCGTGGGTTGTACAGTGTTCAAAAGGAGAATAAACCCAAAGAAAAATGTTTCTATTGTGGGAATAAAGTGTATTGAAAGAGAAACTGCCAAACTAACTTAACTAAAGTATCTCTAGCTAAAGGGATAGCTTTAATTCAAATTTTAGGTAATTTATTCATTATTGAGAATTGTTTAATAGTTGATTCTATAGATTCTTGAATGGTAGATTTTGGAGCCTTCAATCATATTTATAAATTTTTTTAGGGTTTTAAGGAAATCAGAGCACTTAATAATGGAGAGATTATGCTTAGGCTAAAAAATCACATAACAATTGCAATGAAAGTTGTGGGAGTTGTTCATCTTTATTCTGATGATTTTAGGAGCCTAGTACTAGAAGATTGTTAATTTATAAATGAACTTAAATAAAATTTAATTTTAGTTAGTTGTTTGAATAAATTAAGTTATTTAATTATTTTTAACTTAATTGTGATTTTCAAAATAAATAATTTTTTTTTATATATTCTAATACACTAGTTAATAACTTCTATTATTCTAAAATTAATTGATTGCATGATACCTAATTAAATGATGTATCTAATCACTATAAAGGAATAAAATTTACTCCTACTAGTGAAATGTATCTTTGACATTTATGTTTAGGTCATATAAATTTAGATAGAATTTAAAGACTAGTTAAAAGCGAACCTTTGAATTCATTGATTATATATAAACATGACCAATTTACAAATGTTATTTAAAAGGTAAAATGATTAGAAGATCCTTTAGTGCTAAAGGAAATAGAGCCACAAAAACATTAAAATTATTGTATTTTGATATATATGTGCCCATGAGCACTTAAGCGAGAGGTGATTATGACTATTTCATCACACTTATGAATGATTATTTTAGATATGGTTATATGTACCTAATACGCCACAAGCCCAAAGCCTTTGAGAAATTTAAAGAGTTTAGGACAAAAGTAAAAAAAACAATTAGGAAAACACACAAAGATACTTCGATCTGATTGTAGTGGAGAATATTTTTTTATTGAGTTTAAAGTTTATTTGTTAGAAAATGGGATTTTATCGCAATTGACTACACATAAGGATAGCAATTTGGTTGGATATCATGAATATATGATAATATCCAACAAAAAAAAAATTATATTCAAAATTTATTAGATATTGAATAGGTTATGTATATCAAAATTGTATCCAAAATTAATTTTGGTCAGATATGGTTTTGAGTATTAGATATCCAATATTCGACTAGAAATAAATATTATTATTATTAAATTATAATCAACTCACCTATATATAATCTCTACCATATATTATAAAAATAAAAAAATAATTCTAATTTTTTGTTCAACCTTAGAATATTATGTTGTTACTTAATGTATTTTTTTTTCTTTCAATTTCTTATTGATAAATAATGAATTTATTAAACATTGATACTTTCTAATTGGGTGTTATGTTGTTGTTTAACCATTTTTTAAATCTAAATTTTCATCACAAATGATGACATATGTCATTGTGATGTAGATTCTTTAGATAATGAAATATTCTTTCATTAAATATATTTTAATACAACTACAAATTAATATAATATTTTGTTCAATGGATAATATTTTACTTGAAATCTCTACAAATGAAATCTATACCATACAAGCCACAGCTTGCCTCAACAAAGCCATCAAAAATAAATCTTGAATTCAAGCTCTGACATAAAAATTGATATTTATGTCTAACTAATCTTCAATTATTTCAAATGGATATTGATATTTAATTTTTCTATCGAACATGAATACATATATCAAATATATAATTTTTAAAAATATATATCAAATATTGAGTATTTTAATTAAATATAGATATAGATATTTTAAATTTTTTGGATATCCTATCTTTTGCCATCCTTAACTACAATAGAAGTATCCTAACAAAATGATATAGCATAAAGGAGAAATAGAACTCTTCTAAAATTGGTGAGGTTTATGAAAAATTATGCAACTTTATTAATCTTGCGTTAAGGGCTATGTCTTAGAAACAATTATGCATCCTCTAAACTTAGTTACTTTTAAGTTAGTTCCTAAAACACCTCTAAAAATGTGGAATACATGTAAACCTAGTTTACGATACACAATTGGGGTTATTTAGCACATGTGATGAAGGGAAGGACATATAAATTGGAATCTAAATCAGAAGTTTATGTGTTTGTAAGTTACCCTAAGGGAACGAAAAAAAGCCTAATCTTTAGTATTCAATATAGGAAAGTGTTTGTTAGTACAAATGTTATTTTCTTAAAGATGACTATATAAAAGATTTTAAGCTAAGGAGTGAAGTAACACTAAATGAATTATCGAATAACTCTAATATCGTTGTTAATGAAGTTAGTAAGTTGATTTCAAATTTAAAGTCTGATAATTTACTATAACTTATTGTAGAACAACAACAATCGATAGTTTGTTATAGTGGGAGGACTATTAAATGATTAGTTATATACATGTCAATTGGAGAGTTTTACTAGGCGGTCTCTAATAACTTGATCTAAATTCTACTAGATATGATGAAATGATGGTTGATGTGATGCAAACCATTGGCTTAAAGTTATGAAATCAAAAATGGATCCTATGTATTATAATAAAGTCTAAAAATTGGTAGATATACTTAAAGGAATAAAACCTATAGGGTGTAAATGGAAGAGGAAGAATAGATGGAAATGTAAAAAAGCTTTAAAGTTAAGTTTATTACAAAAGGGTTTAATCAAAATGAAGGAATTGATTATGAGTAAATATGCTAAAGTATAATAGGATTTCTTGTCCATTACAGCATATCTCGATTATGAGATTTAACAAATGGATGTCAAGCATGCTTTTCTTAATAGCAATCTTGACAAAAACATTTATATGATGTAATCAAATGGTTTCATAGCTAAAAGATAAGATGGACAAGCACATCTCGATTATGAGATTTGACAAATGGATGTCAACTTTATTTTTCTTAATAGCAATTTTGATAAAAGCATTTATGTTATGCAATCAAATGGTTTCATAGTTAAAGGATAAGAACATATGGTTTACAAACTACAAAAGTTTATTTATAGACTTAAATAAGTTTATAGATATTGGAATATTAGATTTGATTAAGTAATCAAATTATTTGGTTTTGATCAAATTCCTAATAAGCCCTACGTCTATAAAAGGATAGATGAGAGGTTTGTAGTGTTTCTAATTAGTATATTGATGATATTCTACTAAAGAAGTTTTTATCATCATTTAAAGTTTGGTTATTAAATTAGTTTGATATGAAAGACTTGAGTTAAGCTAGTTACATTTTTATGATCAAAATTTATCGAGATCACAAGAATAGAATGTTAGGTTTGTCACAAGTTACATTAATAAACAAAGTTTTGGTTAAGTTTGCAATGTATGAATCCAAGAAAGGATTACTTGCTTTTAAATATGGAATTGTTCTATTTGGAGATCAGTGTCTTAAAGTAATTGATGAGATAGAACACATGTGATAAGTTCCTTATGCATCAACAGTAAAAAGTTTCATATATGTCATGTTATATATGAGACTGGATATTTGTTATGCAGTAAGCATAGTTAATAGATATAAATCAAATTCAGGATTAGAAAATTGGACTACGGTTAAGCATATACTCAAGTATCTTTAGAGAATGAAGGATTATTTACTTGTGTATTTTGGTAAATATCTTGTTCCTACAATTATACAAATTCTGATATTCAAATGCATAGAGATACTCAAAGATTCACGTTCAATTATGTGTTCATTTTAAATCGTGGAGCCATAAGTTAGCAGAGTGTGAAACAAATTTATTTTATAAACTAATGCCAAATATGTAGCTACTTTAGAAGCTATAAAAGAAGCTGTATGGTTTCAAAAGTCTCTTATGAAACTTGAAGTGGTTCCCAATGCTCAATTACTTATTATTATTTTTTTTTCTGTGATAATGGTAGGGTTGTAACATAATTAAAAGAGACAATAAATCATAAGAAAGGGAAACATATTAAGAGGAAATATCACTTAGTACAAAAATTTGTATAAAAAGGTGAAATCTTAGTTTTCGAAATTATGTCAATAGATAATTTAATAGATCTTTTCACTAAAACAATACTAACTAACAATTTTGAGCGTTATAGATAATATGAAGATATATGAGATTATAGAAACCCATATCTAATGTCTTAATAAGTAAGTGATAGTATTAAAAAGTACATGTTAGATTTATTTTTTTTTTATTATTTTTTTTTTTTTTATAGTTAACAGTTCCAAAACAGTATTTTCTACCATTGATATGCTATATTTGAAAAATCTACTTACACGTGTCCAGTTAGCCTTATATCATTTAGATAAGGGTATATATATATATATATATATATACACACATATATATATATATGTTCGGTCAAAAATAATATAATTTTTTTCCCCATCCTTTCTACCGGTCACTACTTAGAGAATTTGCTTGAATCTATTGCCCGACTAGACGTGCTTGGAAAATAGTTTAACCATAGAGTGAGTAATATAAAATTACTTAGTAAGAAATACAATTGCCACAATAATAATTTAGTATTCATAACATCCTAACCATGCAATTAATAATCATTTAGGGTAATAATAATAATAGTAATACCCTTCTTTCTTTCTTTTATACCTCTTCCACTTTATTCCTTTTTATTTTATTATAATTTATTCCTACTTAGTATGAACCAGTTATAATTAGGGTATACTATAGATCATGGCAACCATACTCATTCTACACACCCATTCCTCTATTAAATTGTGCACAAATACTAGTTCTACTATGGGTTCATCATACTTTAGGGCACCATGGCGAATACTTACTTTTTACCATGGGTTCAACATACCCTTTAGGGCACCATAGAGGATTGCCGTGATTACAACATACTCTTTCAGGCATCACAATAATGACTGTGGATTTAATCTACCCCTTAGGGAGCCACAGTTAAAATAATAATAATTATGCTCTATCTTGAGTGACTCTACCAGTGTGTAGGAAAATTTTGTTGATCCATAATTATCTTAATTATACTAATTATTCATTCTCTTCATTCACCCATGCCAATATTACCATTATTTACCCTTAACCATTCTTAAGGGTATTTCAATAATTTTACTTTATTCATAACACCCATATATAATTTCTTACTAATATAAAAGGAACCTATATATATATATATATATATTACAACCCACAATGTACACAAGTGTATGAACCAATACTCAATGAATAGTCATAATAGTAATAATGATAGTAATAATGATTATAACACACACACACACACACACATAAAAGATATTACTAAAATTGTTATTCTTATATCTTAATATATATATATACACACACACATATAAGATATTACTAAAATCATTATTCTTATATCTTAATATATATAGATATAAATACACACATACACGTTTATATTCACATAACCATAATTGCCATAATTTTTACATACTTCTATTAAAACATACACCGCTAGAAAGTATTTTAAAATACCTTGTTCGACGATGAATGTTGACAAAACTATTCGCGACCATAATTATTACTCAAGTTATTAACTCCACATATAGGTACACACACACACACACACACACACACACACACACACACACACATATACGCATATCCCAATTTAACCATTTATCTAAAAAACTTCTAAATTTCATAACCACTCCCATTCTCCGGCAATAAATTTTTTTTTTTCACAAATCTATCTTTGATCATTCTCATGCACAAATAATACATATTACATACCAAAGTAACAAATTTTGTTCAAGACATACAGAACACAAATAGTCAAAAGTATACTAAATGGTGACTACATGCTGAACTCCTACATTTATTCATTTTCCTCAATTTTTTCTCATTTTCTTTACTTCTCACACCATTCACTTATTTCACGTGCGTTCACTATTATATAATTGCGATAATATGGCCAAAACATAATCAATCATTAACTAACCATGTTGGCTAAATACACACCCGCACCTACACTTCTAATTTTTTTCACTTCTGATCAGCATACAAACATAGCAATTTATTCCAAAATAATTTTGCTTTCATAATTTCATTATTATAAACATCAAACAACAAAAATCTAACTAACCCTAATACATTTCTCTTTGGCCGATTGAACATGCATACATATAACCCATTTTCCTCCAATATTTTCACTTAAGCAATCATCACACAATTTTACTACATTCATTATACAATATATTCATAAAAATCTATCACAATTTTAACAATACATAAACTATAATTTATAAAAAATTTGGGGTTTTGCATTTCTTACCTTAATAGTGCAAAATCCTTCCACTATTAAATTTTATTTCTCCCTTCTTCACTTATTTTCACCATTAATACCTATTAAGCTCAACATCAAAAAAATTAAAATACCATAAACTAATGCAAAAATAGTAATAAAAGAAAGTTCTTACCTTACTTAACAACTTTTTCTTGAGAAATTTATTAAAATTTCTTGTATTTGGTGAAATTTTTGACTTGAAAAATTCAAAAATTTTGAGAGAGAAATGGGAAAGCTTGGTTCGGCCAAGGAAAAAGAAAGGTGGTGAAATTTCTAGCAATTTTTACCTTTTTATACTAAGGTCTCCATTTTACCTTTTAAATTTTTTAAAAATTTTCTTTATGCCCTAGTGTACTTACCATACTAGTCATGCTATTTTAAGATAATTTCCTTCTTATCCTTGAAATTTAGCTCTCACTTATCCCTTGATTCTTTTTGAAATGACTATTTTGCTCTTGGTGATCATAAAAGGTTATTTTTATCTTTCTTTTTTTTTTTTTTTTCATCTTTTCTAAGAGAAATTACATCCAAATCAAATTTTAATTTTTTCCTACCTATGATTCACAATATTTCAATGATTTCAAGTGGTTGGATTGCAACGTTATCCTTTTAGTTCTTGGCGAAATGATAATTTTGCCATTTTTGACAAAATTACCCTTTTTCAACTACTTTGTTCCTATAATAATTTCTATCATATAACATTTAACTCATTAGTCTCTAATTCTATCCTTTGTCATTTTTTTAAAATGATAATTTTACTCTTTAATACTATTTGAACCCGTTGTCGTCAAATTTTCTCCCATCATGTGTCCAAAACTTCTTTTCTATATTTCTCTACCCTAGTAATCAATAAAATATAATAAAATACATGCGCTAAGATACTTCAATGACACATAAATTTGAGGATGTTACAGAGATTTCTACTAACATGCTTTAAAGTAAGTGAGAGATTATTAGGATTAGAGTTATAATTTATGCCCTTAAAACATTTATTGTAATAATATTTTTTTAATAATTTACACACACACACACACACACACACACACACACACTCTTATAAGCCTTCATTTATAAAGTTTATAATTTATGTATTAGGCATGAGTTGTTAACACAAAAAGATATACATTATAATATCTTTAGGAAATGATATTTTGTAATGTAAGACTTTAACTTTTCTACATCAAGTAAATAATTTATCTTGATCATTGAAGTACAGATTTCAAATAGAAAAGTTAATGTATATTTATTATACATTAAACTGGACTACTATGAAATAAGATCTAGTTAAATAACTATCATTGATCTTGATTCATATAAATTTTAATAAACTTAATTAATTTTAATTTTAAACAAGTAATGAACTTAAATTTATGGATTTAAATTTCTTAGAGAATGAGATCTATTTTATAGTCAATACTTTAATGACTTGGAGATCCAATTTCATAAATCCTACAATCATATATTTGTAATATGAAATATTTATAAATAATATTTGCCCAAACTATTTGTGGTACTTGATTATTTAAATTTATAACTATAATTTATTCAATAAAATTACAAAAAAAGATCTATTTTATGGTCAAAAGCTCGTTGACTTGGAGATAATAACTGTACTACTCTGTATTTGCAATATGGAACATATACAAATGATGCTTAGTCAAATTGTTTGCGGTATTTGATTATTTAAATTTGTGACCACAATTTATTTAGTAAAATTATTTATTGGATAATAATATTTATTTATAAATTTATTTATAAATATTAAAATATTGAAAATGATCATGAGATCATTTTTGTGACTTCATATAAATATGTAATTAAATAGACATAGTATTTACAATGGGCTTGATTTAATTATTAGCATCAGAGAAAGGATTGATCAAGTTGGTATTATTGGTTTAATATTAAGCTCAAATATAATTTAAAGGAGTTATAAATTAAATGAATTTTATTATATATACATAATTTTTCTATAGTGCAACATCTGGCTTTTAGTGGACCAGGTTGAAGTTAATTTATAAAATTAGATAATTATGAGAGAATTGGCTCTGAGCTTTCTAAATTGGAGTTAGGAAGGCTATAGATCTGAAGTTCCTTCACTAGTTCAAGTTTAACTCATAACCTATGTCAAATGTATAACCTATATAAAAAAGTTAAAAGAAGAGAAACCACAAGAGTTATTTTTCTATTCTACAGAAAAATATAGCTTTTTTAAAAAATTACTCCAGTTTACATATCAACCATGAAACATACCCACACATTTAATAGTATAACAATGTGTTCTTCTATTGCCTACATTCTTGAATTATTATTAGCTTGTGTGGATTAAAGCTAAAAGCAAGTTTGACTGTAGAGTGAAATGATAATCCTGACATAATTACATATCTATATATATGTTTATATGAAATTAATATAAGCATTTCATAGAAAATATACAAAGACCTTTAGTTAAAATGCCCTCTTTTGTCTTTGGTAAAGCTCTTACAGGTAATACTCTTCCATTTAAATACGCTTTTGTAAAATTCAAGACATATCATTAACAATATGGCTTTTTGTTCTCTCATTATACTAACTTCTAACACAATTAAGTTTCTATACTCAAGTCTACATGATTTTATACATGCATGAAAGGACTACTAATAAAACAAATCACAATTACTATTTTGCATTTTACACTTTTTATATGACTATACTTAAAATACTCAATTTGTTAAATATGAAGTTATACCCAATTTTATATATAGTTATATCTAAATGACAAAGCAAGTTCGCGTAGTCTAATTGAGGAATCAACAAATTTTGAACAAAAAATGATAAACTTCTTAAAACTTAAGAGAGAAAATTTTAACGTTTATAATTATTCTCAAAATTATATTGAAAATAAAAATATAACATATTTATATTACCCTAAAAGATAAAGTTCTAAAATATATCAAAAATACTCTTAATTACAACATGTAAACTAAAATGGCCTTGAAATAACCTAAAATAGAGGTTTTTGATCTTGAAAACGACCTCAAGTCTACATAATTTTTTACATGCATGAAATGTACTGTTTATAAAATAAATCACAACTATTATTTTAGCATGTTGGAGAGCTTGAAAAGAGCTTTTTATTAATATGTTGTGTGTTTCGTAATTTTTTTTCGAACCAAAAGTTAAGATATTTGAAAATTTGATACGTAAGAGTAATCAACCACATCACTAAAGATAAACATACTCCATTTTAGGGTGTACAAACAAAAGCAAATATTAAAATAAGGCTTTTATTTTGTTGATATGAAAAAGTTGTCTAACATAGTACATATACTTAATTATTTTTTAACAACCTTTATGAATAATTATAATTAAAGTAGGTGATAAGATCCTGAACCAACTTGGATATTCAATTCATTGGTTTCTATATTGAGGAAATTAGCTAAATCTATTCCCTGTCCTGAAACAAGCACTTGACAATAGAATATAATTTTCTTAATACTTTTATTATTTGTATATTAGGGAGTTTGCTTAATAGAAGGCTTGATGTTTAAATTACATGTCTTGTGTATAACATACTTTAGCCTAAACTAGGTTTACTACTAGCATTCTCATGCATTAGTTGCTGTGTCACATGGGGCCACACATTTGTCTTGTTCTCTATTTTTATACAGATGAATTTGTTGGTATATGTCCCAAATTTAATAGTACTTTTAGATATTTAGTATATTTATTCCTTATGTATTATGACATTATTAATTTATATATATATTTATCATTTATTATTTTATTATTATATAGCTGTATATTTAATAAATATAATAATACCCTTAAAATAGTAGATTTAATTAGTTAAATATTATTGTTAAATATCCTTAATTAAGTATTATTATAAATAGGATAATAATAATGTATAAAAACTAGTAAATGCATTGACTAATGATAACATATGTGTGTTATGATACGAGATATCAAGTTAAAACATGGGTACAAGTAAATGAACTAATGTATTAAACCGCCTATCATAAGAATACTACATAGATCATTATATGAGTATCATAAGCAATTCTTATAGTGACAATGGTGCATGTGATCTTTGAACTTGAAATTACCATGGTTTCCAACATTGAGAATAATATATTTTGATATTTTCAATAATCAAATAATCAAATATTTTGATATTATCTATAATAAGATAAACTATAAAAAAAATAATCAAATATATCATGACTCGTATAGAGAGATTTATGCGATCAAGATAAGATTTGTCTCTCTTATATAATAGGAGTAATATTTTGGATCCTTTAATTGAGTGAGACTATGAAAATGCATGGTTATACTCAAATAAGTCGATATATAATGTTGATTTTATTTGATAGAATAAGTCTACTTAAGATATTAAAAAAATATAAAATTAAATTATACGAGAATAACACCTTCCATATCTTGTGCTCAAGTGGGATATGTAGGACAAAATGATTGAATTATACAATAATATTAGTCACAGATAAGTTGATGTTGAACCATTAACATTCTCGTTGTTTGAGTAATTGTAATGTGTTGTTAAACACTACTCATTACTTGTAACATAAAAATTAGATTTTAGTGTTCCTACAAACATTACGAGAGCTTATTGGGTTGTACATTAATATCAGTATGTGCTTATTTGAGTATGGTAATGTATTTTTCAAAGTCTCACTCAATCAAACGGTCCAAGATATCACTTCTATTATATAGAAGGGATAAATTTTATTTTGATCACCCATATCCTTCTACACGACTTATGATATATTTAATTATTTCTTTTATAATCTATCTTATTACAATTGACATTTGAAAATATCAAAATATCTCATTTTTTATATTAGAACCCATGATAATCTCAAGTTTAAGGATTACATACACTATTGTCACTATGAGAATCACTTATGACACTTATATAATGATTTATGTGGTGTTCTTATAATGGGTCAATCTAGTATATTAATTTACTAACTTATACCCATGTGTTGATTTGATATTTCATATCATAATATACATATGTTGTTATCAGTCACTATATATAGTAGTTTCTATGCATTATTGTTACCTTATTCACAATAATACTTGATTAAAGACATTTAAAAATAGTGTTCATCTAATTGAACTTAATATTCTAAAGGTATTATTATATTTATTAAACACATGTATATATAATAATAAAATAATTAAATAAAATATATAAATAAAAAAAAGATCATAATACAAATATACCAAACATCTAAAATACTATTAAATTTAGTGCATATATCAACATTATTTAGTTAATGAATTTGACTAAACTCATCATATAAAGATTGAATTAAATTTTGTTAATACATACTTTACTAAATGAATTAGGCTTTATAAAAAAGTCCAATCTAATGATTTAAGTTTAAATCAAAGTCTTAAAATAACATCATAAATATATGATATTTGTAACACCCCCTTCCTTTCATTTCTATTCATATGGCATATAGTACATTAAAATTATCGAAAAGACAAAAATCAACGCTTTCTCATAGTGAAGCGAAGTTTTTATTTGATCAAAAGAGTTTATAAAAAATAACCACATAAATAGTAACAACTAAAATAGTATTATTTTTTTTTTCTAAAGAATTGTTACGCATTTTAATGAAATTAATACTTCAGAGTATACAAAAAGAAAATTACATAACAATAGCCTAAACCTTAGATATACTATGCCCTGTCCGAAAATCTTTGCCTCAACTGTACTTTCCGAAACCGCTACCGCATTATCGTATTCACCTGAAAATAAAAATCCCACAAAGGGGTGAGCACTCCACATGGCTCAGTGTGACACTCAGATATAAATAAACCCTAATTTTTTTTATTATCTCTTGTCTTTGGAAATGTTTTATGGAGTTATTGGAAGGAGACAGAGTGAAAATCGATTAAATAAGTTATTTTGTCGGGTAAGGGCAAAATAGTCTTTTCACTCAAAATTGAGGCCAAAGTGAGTTTTGACCTCATAAAAAGTCTTAGAATCTCATAAACATTATGTTGGTATATTTAATTTCAATTCGAGACGCGGTTGGTATATTTTTGGTAAGTCGGAAGTAAAAAGGGTAAAATCGTCATTTGATAAAGTTTTGATTGATCAAGCTAGATGTCAAGAATATAAATTAGTATGATAGAGTGTGTTAGAAGGAAAAATAGATTTTATAAGCATAAGAATGCCAAAATTTCTATTTTGGACAAAAAGGGATAATTTTGCTAAAAAGGGCAAAATGATCATTACGTTAAGGGTCGGAAGGACTTTGCCAGATTTTGATCATCCAGAACTCTTGTAAATGTTGTAAATAAGGTATAGAAAAAGTAGAATTGAATTAGGATGTGAATTTCTCTATAAAGGATGAAAAAGGACCAAAGTGACCAATTTTCTTTATTAGGGGTAAAATGGTCTTTTCACAAGGAATTAGAAGAAAAAGTGGTAATTAAAATTGATGGACTGAAGTGAAAGAATATAAAAATGGCTTGGGTAGTCTCATAATTTTCTTGGAAGCTAAATGCAAGCTTTGAAATATTTTTGGGCAATAGTATAATTTTGAAAAGTATGGATTTGGATAAGTATGGTTGACTTTTCAAAATTGAAACAAAAGTTGCTTTTTCTCTTCTTTGCCGTGAGGTGCTTCTCCCATTCTCTTTCAATTTTTTTGGACAAAATCAAGCCAAATCTTTTAATCCGCCCGATTAAACGCGTTACCGCAGAAGGAAAAATTGTTCTACGCGTCGAGAGCTTGAATCTGACGGTAAAAGTTCTTGATTTCACTAAGTTTCAATTTATGGGTTTGATGAAAAGTGATTTTTAAAAGTGGTTTATGGTTTTTAATGGTGATTTAGGTGGTTTTGCGGTATTGGGAGGTTTAATCAAACAATTGGCATATTTTAAGGTAAGGAAATGTAATTTTCTTTTATGGAATTTGTGATTGGTGGTTGATTTGTGTAGGAATGGATTTAGGGATGGTGTTTAGACGAAATTGGGTATAGAATAATGTATAAAATGGAAGAAGATTGAAAGAGGGGCAAAATGGTAAATTTGGAGTACTATTCATTAAGCCTCTAAATGTTATCTTTTAACATGTTATGGTATGTTTGAATGTGTTAAGTATGTTAGGGAGCAAATGAAATTAGTAGGAATTGATTTGGGTGGACAAAATGAGGAAAAATTTGAAGGAAGGGTAAAATGGTAACTTTGGTTATTATTATGGAAATTTAGAAATATTTTGATGTGTTATGTATGTATAATACTTTATATGGTTGTTGGAATGTATAAATGAATTATTATTATAGCCGTGTGATTGGAGCGTGGTTAATAGAATTTAGAATAGATTGTAATATTCAAGACGTTGCACGTTAGTTGTCATAATAATTATATTAGTTATAATTATTATGTAAATTTTCTTTATTAGTAAATGATGCGTTGATATGGTTATCCATTAATATTAGATAGTATACGATATATTTATCGTAATAGTAGAAATTATAATTGTGATGAATAAATCCCAGTAAAATTGGTAGACTGGGTATTTGCGAGTGTATGTGATTATGGAAGTGTTATGAATTGTTGGTTAGGTATCACTATCCGCAAGTGCATTATACATTCATTATGTGAACGAATTTTATATGCGCATAAAATCGAGATGTGAACGTTATTTATCATTTCTGTATGTATAGGTGCGCATATGTGGTATTTATTGTGCATGGTTTGAGTGTACAATAGTTTTCAAAAAGAAATGAATGCATGGTTTTAGGCCATGTGGTATTAATTGTGTGACTACATTAGTTATGGATCCGAATATTCAGATACCCTTCACACCCGCTGGCTTGGTTATAGCTAGATTATATGATCGATCATGTATAAAATATATGCTCAGCCCGATAGACGAGTGGTGTGAATGGATGAGGGTTGGGCGAATTTACTTTGTGTCCACGATCCATAACTGTATTAGCACGACCGGTCATATATTTGTCGATAATTTGTTAAAAATGTCATGTGTTTTGATTTCGAAATGCATGTAGATTTATTTGTATTCTATATAATAACTATGAGCATTATGTGGATAGTGATACAGAGTATAGGGTCGGAGTGTATTTATCTCGTCAGATTATGTTAAGGCGATATAAGTTTAATAACCTCTACGTCATCAGTATCGTATAGTATATATAGTAGGGAAACAAATTCTGTACTAGAATATTATGTTTCCTTACTGAGCTGTTTCGCTCACCCTTTGTGGATTGTGGTTTTTACAGGTAATGTGACGCCACGGGATATGGATGCGAACTCTTCGAGGCGTTAACAGGGCTAGTATCTTGATAATAGGGATATTTTTTGGTGTTAATGCATAATTATGCGTATGTATCTATATGTATATGTATATATATATATATATCTTTATGTTAAAAAAAAAAATCAGATTATATCTTATGTGGTTGATTTTAAATAGAGGGGTGTTACATTGGTGGTATCAGAGCATGACCTTGGATTTAGTGGGTTATGTTATATTATTATTATACATGCATATGTATTAAGATGCCCTGTCGCCTCGAAGCCGCATCTAAACCCGATGGCAGTAAAGATTTTATAGTTTTATTACCTGTATAAGTATATAATTGAGTGAGCAATTAGCATCAGCTCTATTTATTGTGTGAAGATGCGAGGTACTCGTTCTGGGCGTTACCGAGGACGAGGACGAGGACGAGGTCGAGGTCGAGGATGGGCCCATGATGCAAGGGAGACTCCGAGTGTTGGTCGAGGGCGAAGAGTCCCTCAAGAGATTGGTGAGACATCTACCCTGCCGGAAGTAACCGGTGTACCGGTTAATGAAGCTTTATTACAGGGTATGATTGATCGAGCAGTGAGGGAGGCGCTTGATAGGCGTACCTCTGGAAGTTCAGATAGGCCTGTGGCTGGGAAAATACCGGTTGTTGCCCCGGGTACGGGTAGAGAGAATGTAAGAGCAGAGGCAGTAGTTCATGCGACTCGTACTGCTCCGACTGGTTTGGGATCGATCTATAGTTTACCCAGCCAGCATTCTCCTCGGGAGTTCAGAGGTACTGCAGACCCCGTAGTTGCAGAAGAGTGGATTAGGTCGGTGGAGACAGCTATGGATTTATTTCTAATGACCGACCGAGAGAAGGTCCAGTATGCTAGTTATCTTTTTAAGGGTGATGCTAGGATTTGGTGGGATCTAGTCAAGGAGACCCAGGATATTACACTACTTTCGTGGGTAGAATTCAGAAGTATCTTCCACTCACAATATAGGACTGAGGATGTGGTAGCTGCGAAGGTGCAAGAGTTTATTATGTTGCAGCAGGGTGCCATGTCAGTTAAAGAATATTCTACCCGGTTTAATGCTTTGGCGAGCTTTGCGTCAGGGATGGTGAGCACTCAAGTAATGCGGCGAGATAGATTTCTTCAAGGATTGAGATCAGATATAGATGCATATGTGATGACTGGTCCACAACCTCCACAGACTTATGGTGAGGCCTTGAGTAGAGCTTTGAGGATGGAGGTTTATGCGAATAGAGTGCTACAAATAGTACCGCAGACAGCAGCTGCAATGTCGGCTAGACCATCTCAGACTAATATACCACAGAGAGGTGGATCCTCAAGACAAAGTTTCCAAAGTAGGAAGAGATTCCCATCCCGAGGTAGTCAAAAATCAGAACGAGATAAGAGACCGAGGACAGCTGGTCCATCACAAGAGGGTTTTTCGCAATGCCAGAGGTGTGGCAGATTTCATGTAGGCGAGTGCCAGTATGGGGGCCGACAAGTAATATGTTACAGGTGTGGAAAGCCGGGCCATATTAAGAGGAACTGTCGGGTTCAGATGAGTCAGACCGTAGTACCCCCTTCAGCTCCATCCTTGCAGAGTGTAGGTGGATCTCAGGCACGAGTATTCACTATAACCCAAAGTCAGGCTGAGGCTAGTCCATCAACAGTAACTGGTCAGCTCTTATTTCATTCTACTCCTCTGTATGCTTTGATAGATTCTGGGGCTACTCATTCATTTATCGCATTTGCTATAATTGAGAGAATGAGTTTAAAACCTATTAAGCCATTGTATCCTATTAGAGTAGAAATGCCCGACGGGGAATGGGTAGAGATTGAAATGATTCTACCAAATGAACATATTGTTATCCAGGGTAGAGAGCTAGAGGTAAACATGATTGTGTTGCATATGCCTGATTTTGACATTATCTTAGGCATGGATTTCCTGGAAAAATATAATGTGGAGATTGATTGTAGAAGGAAACGAGCTCGATTTCAGTTAGAAAATGGGGATAAATTCAGTTTCGGCAGAGGCCAACAGCTTAGCATGATGATTAGTGGCATGCAAGCTAGGCGTATGTTAAGGAAAGGATGTATGGGGTATTTAGCTCATATAGTGCGCGATAGTGCAGCATTGAGCCTAGGGATAGCGGATATTCCCATAGTACGTGAGTTTCCTGATGTATTCCCCGAAGAGCTACCTGGCTTGGCTTCAAAAAGGGAATTGGAGTTTAGTATCGAGTTAGAGTCAGGGGCAGCGCCGATTTCGATGGCCCCATACCGTATGGCGCCAGCGGAGTTGCAGGAATTGAAGAAACAACTTCAAGAGCTGCTAGATAAAGGATTCATTAGACCGAGCCATTCTCCTTGGGGAGCGCCCATTCTGTTTGTTAAAAAGAAGGATGGGTCCTTGCGGATGTGTATTGATTACTGGGAGTTGAATAAGATGACTGTGAAGAATAGGTATCCGCTACCACGTATCGACGATCTTTTCGATCAGCTGAAAGGAGCTGTCATGTTTTCAAAAATTGATTTGAGATCAGGATACCATCAAGTAAGAGTAGCAGAGAATGATATACCCAAGACTGCTTTTAGGACACGATATGGGCATTATGAGTTCGTTGTGATGCCGTTTGGAGTGACTAATGCCCCAGCAGTTTTTATAGATTTGATGAATCGGGTATTTCATGATTGCTTGGATAGATTCTTGGTGGTATTCATTGACGATATTTTGGTGTATTCCCGATCTCGGGAAGAGCATGAGCAACATCTTAGGTGGTGTATTCCCGATCTCGGGAAGAGCATGAGCAACATCTTAGGTTTGTGCTACAACAGTTGCGAGAGAAGCAGCTGTATGCCAAACTATCGAAGTGTGAGTTTTGGTTAGACCAGGTGGTATTTTTAGGTCATGTGGTGTCCCGTGAAGGTATTGCAGTGGACCTTAGTAAGATAGAGGCAATACTTGAGTGGCGTAGACCGAAGACTGCCAAGGAGGTGCGGAGCTTTCTAGGTTTAGCCGGGTATTATAGGAGATTTGTACAAGGATTTGCGAGGATTGCCCGACCACTTACGGAGTTGACGAGACAAGGGGTAGTGTTTCAGTGGACTGATACTTGTGAGGAAAGTTTTCAGGACCTAAAGAAGCGGTTGACAACTGCTCCCATCCTTGTTTTACCAGAGGAGGGAGTAGAGTATGATTTGTATTGTGATGCTTCTTATCATGGTTTAAGCGCTGTGTTGATGCAGCAGGGAAGAGTGATAGCATATGCCTCACGACAATTGAAAGACTATGAGACACGCTACCCTACGCATGATTTGGAGTTAGCAGCTGTGGTTTTTGCACTAAAGATTTGGCGACATTATTTATATGGAGTCAAGTGTAATGTATATACGGATCATAAGAGCTTGAAGTACTTTTTCACGCAAAAGGACCTAAATATGCGACAGCGTAGGTGGCTAGAATTGGTAAAAGACTATGACTGTGATATTAAATACCACCCTGGGAAGGCTAATGTAGTGGTAGATGCTTTGAGTAGGAAAGTCTCCATAGCTCATTCTAGTGTTCAGACGGGATCACTTCAAGAAGTTATGGATGATAGTTTTGAGATTGTGGTAGGGAGATTGGCAGGATTGAGTATTCGACCCACCATACTTGAGAAAATTCAAGAAAGACAGTCGAGTGATCCTTGGTGTCAGGAGATGATACAGCAGGTTAGAGAGGGTCGAGAGACCGATTTTCAGATGATCAAGGATATTCTCCGATTTAGAGACCGTATATGTGTGCCAACAGACTCGGAATTAAGAAGACAGATTTTGAGTGAGGCACATGATACACTTTACACTGCGCACCCTGGTAGTGTAAAGATGTACCATGATCTGAAGAAAAGTTTTTGGTGGCACGGGATGAAAAGAGATGTTGGAGAATTTGTTGCACGGTGTCTGATATGTCAGCAAGTTAAAGCTGAGCATCAAAGACCCTCTGGGTTACTACATCCACTTAGTATTCCTGAGTGGAAATGGGAGGACATTTCTATGGATTTTATAGTTGGACTACCGAGAGTGCAAAGAGGATATGATGCTATTTGGGGAGTAATAGATAGATTGACGAAAACAGCCCACTTTATTCCGGTAAGAAGTAGTACGACTACTAAGCAATTGGCTCAGTTGTATGTACGAGAGATAGTGAGACTACATGGTGTACCCAAGACGATAGTATCCGATAGAGATACTAAATTTGTATAAGCTTTTTGGGGCAGTTTACAAAGAGCATTAGGTACTCGACTAGCATTCAGTACAGCGTATCATCCTCAAACAGACGGTCAAACGGAGAGGATTAATTAGATATTGGAAGATATGCTTCGAGCATGCTGTATGGAGTATCAGACATCGTGGAATGAGTTGTTGCCTCTAATAGAGTTCGCATATAATAATAGTTACCAGTCGACTATTCAAATGGTTCCATATGAGGCATTGTACGGTAGACGATGTCGATCTCCGCTATATTGGGATGAGATAGGTGAGAGGAAGGATCTGAGTAAAGCCCTTGGACCGGATATGACTCAAAAGATGATTGAAGATGTTCGGATGATCCGAGAGAAACTAAAGCAGGCTCAAGATAGACAAAAGAGTTATGCTGATCTAAAGAGAAAGGATGTGGAGTTTCAAGTAGGAGACAAAGTATTTGTGAAGATTGCCCCTTACAAGCATGTAATGAGGTTTGGAACGAAAGGGAAACTTGCTCCTAGGTATATTGGGCCTTTTGAAATATTAGATCGAGTGGGCAAGGTGGCATACAGGCTGGCTCTTCCACCTAGCATGGACAGGATTCATAATGTATTTCACGTTTCTTTACTCCGTAAATACATTAATGACCCTTCACATGTATTGGCACCTGATACAGTGGAATTGGAGGAGAGTTTGATTTATGAGGAGCGACCAGTTCAGATTCTGGATAGAAGGATCAAAGAGCTCCGAAATAAGCAAATTCCACTAGTTAAGGTTTTATGGAGAAATCATCAAATAGAAGAGGCAACTTGGGAAGTGGAGCAGCAGATGCAAGAGCGATATCCTGAGTTGTTTGCTTAATTTCGAGGACGAAATTTCTTGTAAGGGGGGAGGAAATGTGACACTCAGATATAAATAAACCCTAATTTTTTTTATTATCTCTT
>CP135533.1:6276081-6332377 GCA_032402905.1 Khaya senegalensis
TATATATATATATATCTTTATGTTAAAAAAAAAAAAATCAGATTATATCTTATGTGGTTGATTTTAAATAGAGGGGTGTTACACTCAGTAAGATAATACAATACTTAAATAAAGGAAGGAGCATGTTACCTGAATTTCTACTTATTTTAGCCATTTCACGCAACTCCACACACACAAGTAAATGCATGTCCACATATCAATGTACATGTTCCAACAAACATATGCTCAATAATGTACACAAGATGTCATATCATCTTCTCTAGAATTCTAAGCACCATATCATCTATGAATTCTGTCTAATATCTCAATCAGAGTAACATTCCTCATGATATACCATATACAGATAATGCAATCTCAATCAATATATTTTCTAAATGAATCACGTTATCACCTGTGTCCTTTTAAATTCTATTTCTATTCTTATCAACGAACACCTACATGATCATATAAAATCATTACATAGTTATTTGTATAAATAACGACCAATGCCGCGGCCCCGTACAGAGGAACTGCTTAGAAGCCGGTATAACCACACAGTATCAATCACACACTCGGCCCGAGATAGCCAAAATATCCTAGGCACACAATCAATACCCACATAGGATACAAATATTTCAAACACCTAAATATAGATACAACCGAGGGTATTACTAAAACGATAACACTGTTTCTGTATGCCATTTCCACTCCTAGAAGGTTTGTGATAGAAATTTTATTGCGTTTACAAATGATTGATTATACTAAGGAACATTATGGATCATGGTTGTTATTCTAGGCCACTGGCCATTTGGTGGACAGCTGTGGATTCGACCTACCCCTCAGGGTACCACAGTCTTAACGTCACACCTCCATTAGAAACTAGCTTACAAGCCCAGCTGAGGGAGATGGAACATACATATCCGATCTACATATCACAATTATCTCAATACTAGTTCACTACCAGTCTATGTTATCATACATTTATATTATTTCTTTATTTTCACTGAAGTAAGACAACCTGACAGTTATACTATAATCACAAATACACGTCCTCTATTCTTTATCCTATACTAGAAATTCTTTCACCTACATTAAATCTTGACTATACTATTATAAGGACACATATCAATTTAATCCTAGTCGTTCGCTAACGTATACGGATGATAACAACGTAAACTCATAAACACACTTATAAACGTGTAAACTAATAAATCAAATGACCTGCAATACATCCAATACACATTTTCAACAATATCCTCAAACTTCTCACATGATCTTCAATCTATTATGGATTCACCCATATTCTTTTTGCTTCATAAGCATACCGGTAAGTTAGACAAGATTCTATATACTAGAAGTGACGCGGCTTAGATATTGCCTAACCCATTATCTTATCTAACTCTTAACTTTCCATTTTCAAGTTGATGCTAGCTTCCTGTTTCTACAAAGTTAAGTTCTCTCTTAAATAATTGAGACCTATCAAAGTGTATTCAGACTTCAACCATTTCTGCTATTTATAGTCATAATGAAAACCCGATTGTGACTGCAATAAAAGGTAATCCTAGACCCACCTCTACATATGAAAACTAGAATACAAAGGGAGGTCATGAATAGCTATATGAATAGTATTTCTTATAGGAATTCGGCAAGAGTTTGCCTATACCTATAAGCTACCCTATCTGCACAATAAAATCATGACAGTCCCCATACCAAATAAAACACAACGTGTTACTGCCTCATTGCAATTCACACTAACACAGGCAACTCTTAGCAGATAGAAGTATTCTACCATACAGTTTGAATATAATAGGCACACGGATTCATTTCCTTATAGATTTGTCATAATTAAGTAAATTATGGATCGTGGACATGATATCCACCGTATACTTCAATATATGTATACAATGGTCATTCGCCTACACCGGGTTCCTCAGACCAACAGGATAATTAGTTCTACCATGGGTTGCACGTACCCAAGGACGCTATGAAAAACAGCCGCTTCCAACCATGGGTTCAACATACCCCGCGGGCACCATAGTTTTTATTATCATTTCTCAATTGCTTTGGGTTCAACATACCTCGAAAGGCACCACAGTCTTACTATCAATACGGAGCTGCTGTGGGTTCAACATACCTCGAAGGGCACCACAGTCTTATTATAATGATACTGCCCCGTCCTGAGCGGCTTTACTAGGGTAACGGAAAAACTACCGATCTATAATTATCCCAATTATACCAGTTATCCACACAGATTTATTCATAGTCGACTCAGTCATAACAACATGACCATTTTGCCTACATTAATCAAGCAGCATTTTAGTAATTTCATGATAGGTAATATAATTACCTATGCAACACATTTATTAGTCCTTATATTCTAAAAACACTTCATACGTATGGATTTGTCGTAAGGCTAGTAGTACTTAGTTATAAAAACATATTCCACTCTAGCATATAAATAAACCATAAGACAATCAAGATAAAACACAGAAATATATTACAATTCAAACGCATGGATACCCTATACCACTATTAATACAAATTCGCAGAACATATTTTATTCGGTTATCATATATTGCGTCATTACACGCAATCCCAACACGTCATCACAAGTAAAAATATACTCATTACCTTACTACGGCACAGTAATTATAATATACTAATGTATGCACACATGTTAATTCGAATAGCATTACAAAAAATCGAATGCAGCATCTACTCAATCATTCCATCATAAGGGTATAATTACGTATGTATATATATAAGCGTTCCTACCATATAAACGTATGTAAATACAAATATGGGACATACAATGCTGTATAGGTATTTTAAAATACCTAATCTAGCACTGCAGGTCGACGGTAATGGTATTACGCTTATAACTTTATATATATATATATATATATATATATCACACAGATATCAACACTTCTAATTGCACAATCATGCCCATTCCCCGTCAATGGGACTTTTCTACAATTTAACCCATTATTATGATGTATATTCATGCAATTATAAATATTATAAATATTAAAACTTATTTTTTCACAATTTAAATATTATATTATCTTACCTCCGGGTACCCAGTGCCTATACGAATGATGAAAAACTGTCCCAGAGAGGGTATACCCGTTCGAAATACTTCTCGGTAAGCTACGGGATTTTTCTCGAAAAACGTGCAAGTTACTGTTTACGGATACTATTCACTAGCACTATTTAACCCACGAAATTTTGGTTTCCGTTTCACGAACGGAACATACCATCGCGATCCTTGCGATGTCTGGATGCACGTCGAAGTACGAGTATCGGAGAGCACACTGATCGGTTCAGATTCCACCGGAACCGCACCAATCGCCGGGAATCTTGTCGGAAACACCCCTTCCCAATCAGCCTTCCCACGCTGGAATCTGATGACCAAATGCCGGAACGGGGCACACCACCGTGAAGAGGGCGGCGAGACGGTGCTAGGTGCGCCGGAGGTGTCGGTCAACTCGCCGTGGGCCGCCGTGAATTGTCGGTCAAAGTTCACGTCGGCAAAGCTTCGGGCAGCGCGTGAGGGCGCGTGGCAGCGGCGATCGGGGCGGGGTTGGCGGCGTTGCACTCGCGACAGTCCGACGGTCCTCCACTCGCCGGTGGTGAGGTGATCCGAGGTCCGGTGACAAAAGTCACTGTTCATAGGAGAGAGAACCGTGGGGAGGAGAGAGAGAAGAGAGAGAAAATGGAGGAAAAAAGTGAAATTGATTTTTCGAGTTTTTCGACCCCGTCCTGCTTATATAGTCGAGCACACACGACGAAAATTACAGTTTTCCGATACCGGTAATGAAATACTGTATTTTTTGCTCATACAGTACGCTGTCCCGAATATCGGTCAACTCTCTCTTTTATCAAAACTCTCAAAAATACTGTATTATACTCCATGATAAGGTTTTACGAGTATAAAAATTTCAAGATGTTACAATATTTGCGTTTTATAATGTGAGCTTAAAGCTTTTTGTTCATTTTTTTTTTGAAAAAAAACACACAAAAATGATTGACACTCAAAACCATTAAAGTTAATACTTCAAATTGATTCCCGATCATTTGGATAATATAGAGATATAGAGGCTAATAATTTGTGTTTGTGGTTTAATGAATCATTTAATATAAAGGTATGTACAAATCTACTGTGTTGTGTTTATATACATATGATAACACTAAGATTTATCCTATAGATCTTGAAAAGCAAATAATTTTTTATGTATTTTTTTATTATGTTTATGTACTTGTTTGCTTACAGAATTTTTATTTACATGTCAAACTTTGAGATTTCGTCTAGCATCTTTGGTTGAGATAAAATAGAATTTTTATGTCAATATATTCAAAAACCAATAATAAGAGGAAGAAAATGAAATCAATGTTAGAGACATGCTAAGTCCATTGGTAGGTGGCAATGGTAGAGTTCAAAAATTTGTTTGAAGGAAGACATTTATAATAGTTATAATAATATGTTAGTTATATTTCTCTGTATATTTTTATTTATTTATTTAAAAATAATATATATCCTATAAGTAAGTTAGTTCAACCAATAAATTTCTTAAAGTAATACAAGATGCTTAAAATTGCGAAAAGAAATGTGGTAATTAATTCATAATATAAGATTATTCAAGGATTTCGAAAAATATAGGTAAAAAAATCAAAAATTAATTATTTTATTGCTTATACATCTGCAAAAGTTTATGCTACTAACCCTTAGTATTTTAATAGTGGATGCTCTAAGCACATGATAGGAAATTATGGAAGGTTGATGGATTATGATAAGTGTTTAAAAGGACAAGTGAAACTTGGTGATGGCACCAAAGGCGAATTACAAGAAAACGAATACTCAATAGTCAAGGATTTCTAAAATTGAAAATTTGTTTCATATTATGATAAATTTGATTAGTATTAATCAAATTTGTGATAATGATTTTTATGTAAAATTTATACAAGAAAAATATTAAGTGTTTAACTAATTTGAGAATTATGTTTTGAAATCATCTAAATCATTTGACATTTACTATATTTTGACACATTCACTCACTTATCATAAAATAAATTTTGTTAACAAAGAAATATGCCATTAAAACTTAAGAATTTAAATTGTAAGAATTTAACCAAGTTTATGAATATAGGTGGTTTTTGTGGTGCTCGAAAACTCAAGAAAAAGCCACTTGTAGTTTTTTGTTTGTGTCAACTCAAAAAACAACTAAAGTCTAAGCCCAAAGCACTTCAACATACTAACTCTTGTTTTTTCAAGAAATTGTGCTACTAACTCTTGTCAAATGCTTAGAACATCATTGTCAAAATACCAAGAGTCAATAGCACAAGCTTTTAAGGATATATAAGCAACAAAACCATTAATTTCTGTTTTTTTTATTTACACTTTTCTAAGTTTTTGAACAGTCCTAAGTTTTAATTTGATAATATTTTTTAAGAGTTTTAGAAATCTAAAACAATTGGGTCAAATATGATCATTTTTTATGCAAAATAACAAGTAAGAACAAATCTTTTTGTCTTACCTTGTGCACCATAAGATTGATGACCTAAAACCTTACCATTAATCATGCTAGAAGGGATGAGATCAACAGGTGATGCCTTAGCAAATATTGGTTTTGAAGCAAGATGATTTTCTCCAAGATAGCCAAGTCTTTGATGATCGTTGCAATGTTTTCTCGAGAGCAAAATGTGATCAAGTTTAGATATACCTAAATTCAGTAGCTTCAAAGACTTATAAGTGTACTCAAGTTCATATTCAATTTCACTTGTCTTTATATCTTTCTTAGCAATAATGGTGTTCATTGTGTTCATCATTCTTTTTGCTTTAGATTGTTCATTTCAGAGGCTATCAACTTCATTTTCTAAAATTTTGTTACATTTGTATGTATCTACCCACTTGTTAAACATCAACTTGTAAAAAGTTTGTATAGTACCCATGTCTAACTTATCCTCTTCATTGCTTTCGTTAGAATTAGTTTCACCATGACCAAGTTCTAAGTTAGTCATTTTTTTTATTTTATTGCAACAAGCATCTGTTGATTATGTTTTAACAAAATTTGATTCTTGCATTTTCTCATCTTTTCCAAAATATGAGTAAACATTTAAAAAAAATGTAATTACTTATATTTTTTGAAGTTTCCTTATTTGATTCATTATCGTTCCAAGTGATGTTCATAGACTTTGACTTCTTTTTAAGTGTATTTGAACATTCGACTTGAATATGTTTGAAACCATCATCACATTATTGCATACCTCTTTTTCTTTTATTTTTAAAGGGATTGATAGGAAACTTACTTTTTGAAGAATTTTGAAAGTTTACTTGTTTTTTATCCCATTCTTTTGAGAATTTTGTTGAAATACTTGGCAAGAAGGCCAATTGCTTCAGAATTGTCAATATTTATTTCTTCTTCATCTTTAACGTGCTTTGTTTTTACTTGAAATGCTTTTTCTCCTTTCTTTATTTCAAATTCATTTCAAATATTTTAAGAGACTGCATCAATTCTTCATCTTTCGTTTAATCAATATTTTTATTTTTTTTAATTGATATTCAATACTAAAAAGAGAAGCTTATTTTTTAATATAGAACAAATTTTTAAGTCAATTTTCAGCGAGAAAATGGTGGCCTCGGTTCAAATTTTTTGGGGGGTATATCTCTGCTTTCCATATCCATTCGTCGGAGGAAATGAAGGATAAATTAATTACATATGTGAGAGACTGAGAGAGAGTACAATGCATGATGTATCGTACGTGTATGAATGTTATGTTCCAATTATTACTAAGGTTGTTGCCACGATGACGTGTCGGTTTTTACGAAAACATATATAAACATACACTGCAAACTTGATTATAACGATTTCCGATGATCGATTGGAAATTAATTTTCTTGCAGTTCAAAGGACATCAGTGAAATCGCTAACGATCAAAACTTCAATTATTGAATGGTTTCGGTGATGCAGTCAAAATATTTTATGCATTAATTCTTCATGATTGGATTATATGTTGGACAAATTGTTTAACGGGGATTGTCAAATAATTGTTGTAGTGGCAAGAAAAAGAGGACAAGTGTATGGAAAATTCCTCTCTTTAAAGTATATAAGACAATAAATATAAGTTGAACATAGTAAATATTCCTTGGCGGCGGAAGCAGGAATGAATGATGATAAGATATTGTTAGGGTTTTCACTTTTTCCTTTAATTATTAATGAATGGTCAGATACGTTGTGTTGGTGTACTGTAATGTTTTTTGCATAACGTTGTCTCATAAGTGGTGGAATTCGGACTAATACACACATTTCCTTTTAACAGTGAATTCCTACCAAAATATCTCTATGCTTGTTTAGTTGATGTGTATTATATCCCTGCTGATTATACACACACACCCCAAAAGATTTTTTTTAAAAAAAAAATCTATTTAAATAAATAAATATTTAAATGTTAGAAAATTTAGTTTTAATGGCTTTAACATACATCACTATATATATATCACAGTTATATACTATTGTTTAGTAGTGTATATAATTTTGATGTATAGACACCCAAAAAAATAAAGAAAGACTCTTTAATATGCTACATCTTTTCTTTCAACATTTTAGCACAAATTTCAATAAAATTCTAAATAAAAGATAAATGAAACTTTATTACTTGCTACCAAAGGGTAACCTTCAAGTCTTTGTTAAAATAGTTGCATACTTCTTGTGAGTGAGAGTTTAGCCATTGCAATATCTAATACCAAAAGATGTTAATTCATGATTAAAAATGTCCGAGTTGCTAATTAATTACAAGTATGTCTTTACCTAATGATTTGATGAATGAAAAGATTTAATTCATTAAAAATAAAGGTTAACTGAGGATTAGATGAATCGGGACACAATAGAAAAGTGGGGTACGTATGATGGTGTTGGCCCATAACGACTATGACCAGTAAGCCCTGGCTACATCTTTCATATCATCAACTTCGACAATTCTGTATAATGAAACAACAACAACAATCAAGGAGGATGAAGTTGAAGCAACGTCAACTGATTCTGTATGAGATCAATCGTGGTTATGGTTGTCTTCACTTTGTTGCTTCTGCTGCTGCCTCTATTCCTGCCAACGCTGCCTCCACCGCCGTCGGTGCTGCTCTTCGTCCCGGTAATGATTATGGTCATACTCATTGTGTTGGCCTTATCTCCATCACAGCAATCTATCGTAACCTAAATATAGTTTAATAAAACAAAATTGTGAAGCTACGTCCCGGTAATGACCATACTCATTGGAGGCTCTTCAGGCATCCAAAGTGTGTTATGGTTTTTTTTTTTTTTTTTTAATGATACATGCATACTTTATCTTCTTGATCTTGCCTTTTTTACTATAATTTGTAAGTCCACGCAATACTGAGATAGTGCAGCTGCTTGACAGAGAAATTACCAGTTACAAACTTCCAAGCGCACTTTTAAAAATTTAAGTTTCAAGTTTTGGAAACGGATCCAGAATAAAATTTAATGCCTAAAATCGATCCGTTCATTTTTGGTTATTTGGTAGCAATATTTAATTGTATTAGTTATATATCCACACACTTATATGCATCCTGACAGATTTGTAGCCTTCAATTCCACTCTTTTCTTCTCTCTCCAATTTCGCAGTTCCTCGCTCAACACAAATCATTAGGAAGTGTTGAAGCCTGGGCAAGAAAGGCAATTCTTATTCTTCTTTTAGTCTTAATTAAAGTCCTTGCAATAAGGAAAATAAGCTTATTAAATAAATTATTCTTAAAGAATAAATTATAAAAATATAAATTTACAAAATTCAATAATTATTGGACACGCGTGTGTGCGCATGCGTGAAAGAACATTAGGTAAAATTATGAGATTGTCATCTCATGATCTAATTTCAGTATCATCCTACTAAAGTTAAAACAATAAACACACACTCATATACAGAGGAGAGAATATATATATATATATATATAATAGTAAATGTTATTTTAGTATTTTATACTATAATAATAAGTCTCTTACTACACAACATAAAAATGGATCATGGAATATATAGCTTATAAGAGTGCAGTGTGCTTGCTAATTATCTAGTTAATTCACATGTGTTCTCCAGATAACTGGCGAATCCTGCATAATCTTCATGAAAGAAAACTCAAGGAACATCGGCAATAGTTATTGAACATTTAATTATTCAGTCCCTAATTTATATAATTTCTCATGTAATTGAGGATATAGTTTATTCGTTTTATTAAACAAGTCTATTATCTTCACTAAAATAATTAAACTTTATTTATATTATTAAGCTCAGAATTCAAAATTATAAGAATTATTTAATCATTTTATGGTGGATAAGGGACCTATTTAATATAAATTTAAATCAAATTTGGTTTACAATTTCTTTATTTCTTTCTTTGAAATACATACATACATACATACATACATACATACATATATACATACATAGATACATACACATATTTCCTTTGAACGAAATTTCATTTACATTGTAGCCTACTTTTCATATTATTTTATTTTCTCATATGGAATACTCAAATTGACAAGTAAAATTCATTACACACCTATATTGATAAATATTTTATTTTTTAAATTATCAAAATTCAGTTAAAAATTTAATAACAAAGTCATTACAAATTTAGCCTAGTTCAAAAAAATATTATATGGGTTTACATTGCTCAAGATTATCCTTTTTTAATATTATGTATCCAAAAAAATGTTACATTTTATTTTAATCTCTAAAAGAAAAACCTTTTAGAGATATACCAGATAAAAGGATAGAGAAAGGAAAAATCCAGGCCATAGCTCACTATAAAATAACAAAAATTTTTTTAAAAAAAAAAAATAAATTCAATAACACAATACTTGTAAAATTGAAACATAAAAATAGTATGCTACTAATGTAATATTTATCAATAACTAGTTATGTGTGTGAGGTAGTCATTCACTTTCTACTATTAATTTGCTGTTAAATGGCACTTATTACCATGTGACCTGTCATTCACTCCAACATGTTGAACACAAAATTTAAATCTTAATTTTATGAATATAACATTGGATATATATTAGTCATAGAAATAGAATTGTTACACTCCTTAAGCCTTGAGGAGCAACTTGTTATGAATTTTCAAATGAAAGATTTTTCACTGCAGAAAGTAAAGAAAATCAAGCCAACAAATCAATCATGTCTAAATGTATATTCAACTTGGCGGACTTTTATGTTGACAATATTTATTAGGAAAAGTTTTGAATTTTTATTATTAAACTAACTACTTTAATCCATTTTATTCTAATAACTATTTTTATATTTAAATAAAATGCTAAATAACAGATAAATATTAATAAATATTGATTCAAAAGTCAAAAGATATAACAGCTCAGTGGTCATTTGGGTTCAATTCTCTACAATTATATATTTTTTTATATTATTTATTTTATTTTTTTTACTTTAATTTAAATATTCAATATTAATATATTAACTATCTTTTTTAAAAAAAATTTATACAATAAATAACAAGTGATGAAATTAATTGTATATTTTAATTAAATAAAATAAATAATATATATTTAAAATCAATAAAAATGAAAAATATTTAATTGATTATATATAATTAAATAAAATTAAGTAAAATTTAAGGATACTAGATTGTCATTTTCTTTTTCTTGGTATTCATTCTAACTTATGAAATAAGATTCTCGAAAGAAATTAACGAATGTCCAAAACAAATTTTGGGTGACGTTGTTCATTTACAGCATTTCTGTGTAATTTCTTTGTGAAATTAGATAAAACTTTTTGGGAACGTTATGAATAATAACTCTTAATTACGTTACTTAAAATTTTGGAGGCAGCAAAGCACATAACCTGTATTTTGCTTTTGTGAAATTGCTACGCCATAATTTTATTTAAGTTAAAACAAAGTTGTGATTTGCAATTGAAAATGATAGGTGCAGGTAGATTTATTTATTTATTTTTATTTTTATTTTTATGCTGATGGTTCCGATTACAATCGGACACAAGTAACGGTCAAAAAGGAGAAACAAAAAGAAGTTTAGTATTTATGTTCGGAGTGGAAATTTATAGATGAGAATCAGGGAAGGGAGCTGACAGATGCATGCATTGTATTGTATTGTATTGTGTTTAATTAAAACAATTACACCAAAAGAATCATTAATGTCCCTCTGACGTGTCGGCTTTGAAACTTCTTAGTCTGAAAGTACAATCCATCCAAGTGCACTGCAGAGTTTCTTTTAACATAAAAATTCAATTTCGGAGAATATTTTTTATATTAATACTTGGCAATGAAACGAAGCCTTATTGATATATAAGTCATCTAATTTGTTTTTTAATTTCATAATTCAATATTGTAACCAAACAATCTGGAAATCATATATTTGGACCAAGACAAAGAAACTATATATATAAAAAAAGGAAACACTAAATTATGTAAATGCTCATTGTAGAAAAAATGTAATAAATTTAACTAATTTAAATGATTAATTCTTTTTGTTTTTTTTTAACCCACTACCCATTTTTTTAACTGAATACAAAGAGTGATGGTGCTTTATATGCCCGGTTAAAACATGATAAAATTTTTAAAAAAAATTATTACACCTTATTAATTTCAAAATTAACATCAACTCAATTATTATTATTATTATTTGTTGTTCTACAAACTCTCTATCAACAATATTATTTTACATAAACTCCATCATTATCATTCTTCTTATTGTTCTTATTTAGTTATTATACAATCAACATGTCGACAATATTTTATTGATCATAAACTTCTTGTTATAATATGTTATCTTTTTTCATAATTTTTTTTTCAAAATTTCAATAAATACATGATTGTTATTTTTTTAGATTACAATCAATCTTTCAATAAATTAACAAAAATTAAAAAAAAATTTAAAGAACCTAACTATGCAATTAAAAAATAAAATTTTATTATAAGTAAAAAATTTAAAACTATTAGTAGTAATAATTTATAATTATAATATGTAAAATGTAAATAATGTTTAACTAAAAGTAAATTAGTGGAGTTTAATTAAATATATCTATTTATGTAAATAATTATTTTACGTGATTTTATTTAACATTAAAATTATAAATATAAAATATACATTTTAAAATGATTTTAGAAGCATCACTCGAATACAAAATCTAATGTTTTAGACTTTTTATGTTATATTTTACGTAATATGAAAAGTGGAAATATTATTAAGTCCTATTTACATCTCGGTCAACTTATTTTGTTTGTTTACACCCATGCAAGGGTGCTTTCATTTTTATTTAATATATGTTTTTAATTATGTAAAAATGCATCGAGCAACAATGATTACCTCAATCTTTCATATAGGAATAATATGACATTGGATTTTTATTTGGTAATTGGTTAGACTTCAGAGTACAATATGTCTAATTTTAAGTAGCCAAAATTTTTTTCTATCACATTTCTAGCAAATGAATGTTTTATATTGAAGATTGCTTCTTTGTTTTGAGGTGCTTTCTCATCTCTCTATTATGATAAGTGGTGTCTTGTATCCTATATGGTGCAAGGGATCCCTCACAATTTATAAATCTAGCATTGACAATATAGTAGTAACTTAGTCGTTTTGAGTGAATATTCGTATAACATTAATTTAAAAGAAAATAGATTTCAACAATTTTATGATTATATTTTAATTGTAGGGACTCTTAACCTAGTCGGTTTACTTCATGCATCATGAAGTGTCTTAGAGTCAAAAGTAGTACCCTCTTATCCAAGCATTATGAAAATAAATTCCTTGTGCATATGCACCTAAAACAATTGTAGCTACCTCACTCTTTTTTCTTTGATATCTTTGCTTATTTTGTTATGGCAAATGTGCTTTAACATAAGTCTCATCTAAAAATAGAACAATTTTACATATTTATAAAAAACAAAAATAACTATTATCAATTTCAAATATATTAAAAATAGAACTAAAATTGAATATTAATTTAAAAATATACCTTGAAATATTTCCATCTTCCATTTTTGCAATTTTTCAATATAGGTTTGAACATCCTTAGTAAGCAATCTTGTTATTGTAATGCTATGTGTAACATGGAGTTAAAATACTTACTAATAATCTCTCATAATCAACTAAATCTATTACTAATTGTGAAATTCTTCACATGATGGGTGAGAATGTGTAAAAACATACAAACTTGCTCTTCAACAGTGACCTATCCACTTACTTTGACCCCTTATTTACTTTAAATTACTCACACAATAGACTAAACATTTGTTTATCAAGTCTTAGTTAATTGATGCATTCTATGTTGCTATTGCTCATTATGTTTTCCAAGTAATGTAAGTGAGTTGTAAAAAACACACGATAACAAAGAGCTTTTCTTTTATTATTGGATCAATGTCATTAGACATAAAAACATCGTCATTGATGAAACAACAATTGCATTTTTGTATAGAGCAAAAACAAACATAAGGCAATGTTGTAAAACTTTATTAAGATTAAGAAAAGATTATGTATGTAAATGGTAAATTTTTTTTTTTTTCAGTCACAAAACCATTATGTAATTAGATAGTGTTATTATTATTGATTGAAGGCCTATCAAATATTTAATAGTGTAATGACCCTAAAAATCCTTCCTTCTTCCTCATTTTTCCATCCTTTCCGCTTCCCTTTTCAAATTCTTTCTCTCCTTCCTTTAATCTCCCACTTTTCCACACCCACTCTTGGTTTCAAGACTTCTATTAAGATTGGGTAAGGTGTCTAACCATCCTCAAGCCTTAAATTTTCTTTATTTAGCTGTTTTAGCTTAAATAATAAAAATGAGTTTATTTGCATTATAGTGTAGCATTTGAGTTTTGGATTTGATTATGATGATTTGAGATTTGATTATGAGATGTATGAGAATGAGAAAATCTTGCTATAGGATTTCGTTAAATGAAAATCGATTAAATGACAAGATTTTTCTATTTCATGTTCATATAGGTTTTTGTTATAATTGAGTCGTATTTTGTTTTGAAATATATTTTAAGACTTAATTTAGACTTTAGAATTGTTATTTTTTATGTTTAAAAGTTTGATTTGAAACTAATTTGAAAAAGTTCGAGTTTGGTGTTGAGGTGAAATGAAATCAATTTTTGTTGATCTTGACCTCTTTATAGTTTTCATGATTTTACCATATATAGAAGCATTTTTGAGCAAACTTTATTGGAGACAAAATTATAATATTCTTTAAAAACTTTCCAATGAGTAGTTAAGGGATAAATTTTAAGTTTATATGCCTTGCCAAAAATCTCTATTTTTTTTTTTTTGTATTTTTACTATATAAATTTCGATTAGGCGTTGTGGCCTAGTGCTGTGGCCCTAGTACTTTTATTTTTTAAATACATGAGTCAGTATAGTAAAGATATCGTAGCAAAGGTACTATAGCATGGGTATTGTAGCATGTTGTGGTGCTAAATGACCTTCAAATTGAGTGATTCAATAATCATTGAAAAGTTTAGAGAGTCTAGTTTATTTCCTATATTCTTTTTGAAATTTTAACCCTATTTTTTATGAAATTATCAAACTATTCTTAAATTTCACTTTAAGTAGAGGCCATATTAATTATTATAAGTGATTTTGTATAAATTCGAGTCTCAATCTATATGCCAACTTGGAGATTTATATTTATCATATACCTATATTTCATATTAAAGGTGGATAAGTATTTTATTATAGTTAGTTTTTAATAAAAAAACATATCGTATCCTTTAGGTACTGGTACTTTGATAAGGGATCCAAGCCAACACAAATACTAATTAAAGAGTGTAGACTCTCTTTTAAATTGTGTGCAATATTTGATTTATTAAAAAACTATTTTAAATGGCATGCTTTAACTTTGATAACTTGTTTTATTCTTTTTGAGTTATTAGGATGTTAGATTAATATATATAAATGATTTAAGATCAAATAAGGTTTGTGGATTAATTATTTATTATAGTTTTGCATATTTATAATTATGAGATATTAAAATGGTCCTTGTTGCATGTGTGTGTATTTAAAATGTTTTATTTTATAAATTTTGTTTTTTTGGTGTCAAGACCTTCAACCATATTTATGTGATGGATTGGTATGGCTATAAAACTACAGGAAGGAGTCTATGGACAAACCTTTGTAAAGGCAATATAGGTGATTGGTTATTAGACAGGGTTAGTATTAAGGAGAATGTGGTTGTGAAGCCTACCTAGTGAAAGGTAATGCGAGAACACCACGATTGTCTCCTTGAGAAAATTTGGGATAATGCTAGTTAATTGGGTTATGATTTATTGTTTTATAATATTTATATGGTGTATTGTTTTATTGGTAATCTTAAATATTTACCTCAGCCAGTGTGACAACTTAAGAAAGAATAGCAAGTCTAATCTTTTATAAAGAAAATAAACATAGGCCTAGACCATAATATATAATGTCTTTTTTATTGCATAACTAATTTTTGAAAAAAATTGTGAGATTGCTAAATAAATGAGTATATTTTATAAATTATTTTAGCATTCCGATGCCTTCAAATCTTATAAGTTGATATTGCATAACTTTTCACTTGCTGAATATATTTTATACTTATCCCTTCACTTTATCTCTTTTATGTTAATCTTACAATTACTACATTACTACATTATTTTTGGTATAAGTTCTTCGACTCATCCTATATTTCTTGCAGTATATTGGCAAAATATTTTCATCTAGTGTTTTGATATTTTATAATATATACCTTTGATATTATTTAAAATTTAAATATTTTATTTATCTTCTTTTTCAAGATTTTTTAAGTACCTATGTTATAAATGATTTTAAGTGTAATATATATATATATATATATTTTAAATTATGTGAGTGGAGTACATTTTCTTAAAAGCCTAGTAGGCTTTTAAGAGATGTTTCATGTAAATGGGGTATATCTCGATAGTGCACGATAGTTGTCACGTGGTGGTCTCTGAATCAAAGTATGATAATTTTATTGATATTAGAGTATGAGATTTTAAATTGTTTTAAAATATTTTTGAATACTTGTAGTGGACCTTGGGTGAGTCGAGTACAAGGTTTTAAATTGTTTTAAAATGTTTTTCAATACTTCTAGTGGACCTTGGATAAGTTAAGTCTTAAGTTTGCATAATAAGTCTTTGAGCGTATGATCACTATATTTGAGACTCTTAGGAGTATGTCAATTGTTATTGGAGAGCACAATGATAAGATGCGTAAGGTAATGATGTTTAGAGAGTTATAAGTCATTAACTTTTAAGGAGTTACTTGATCTTATTGTAGGTGAAGGGTGGCTTAAGGCTATGAAAGAAAGATTTGACATTATCGATAAATTTCTAAAGAATTTGCTAGCTATAAATCTAGTCATGTGATTGTTAAACATGAGTTAATGGTTAATTTGATTGTGATACCTGTGTATAAGTTTGGTGTAATTCTAGGTATGGATTGATTATATAATTTTTGAGTTAAAGTTAATTGAGATAATAAAAAAAATCATGTTTTACGAAAAGAGCAAGGAGATAGTAGTATATTGAACTGATTTAAGTACGGGATCCTTTAGTTCTATTATTAGAGAGATTATGAGATACAAGAGTACTCTCACGAATTTTCTAGCTACCACTTAAAAGTCTTGAAAAAAATCAATAATTTCATCATCATTTTAGATTTATAAATTAACCTAACTAACTAAATGTTCAAAATTGCACTCCAGTGTACTTGTTTATAGTAAAAATTAATTTATTTAAAACTCTATTAAATTAAATATTGTCACTTAATAAATATTCTATTTAATGCTTGTAATTAAAACTAGTCCTAAAGTAAATATCATGCTTTTTTATTATTTATCTACCCTAGGTCACTAAATAAACTAATTATTATTTTTTAATATATCCATATTTGTAAATATAATGAAAGGATTATCATTCAAGAAGTAATTTAATGAATGGATTAAAATTACTGATGAAAATAATCAAGTACCATAAACAAATTGGGTACCTATTATTTATATAGATTTCATCATAATAACTATATGTTATTAAAATCCATGAAATTATGTTTTCAAATTATTGAGATCATTTTGACAACATTTTAGGGTTCATTCTTTGATAATTTTAAAAATATAATACATAAATAAAAGTTCATTATTTGCTCAAAATTAATAACAATCATGCTTATTAAACCTTACATGGGTTAAGATTAATAACTTTTATTAAACTAGATTTAAACTCACAATATCTTATTTAGTGTAACACATCTACACTAATTTTTCTATATAAGCTCTCCACTTCAACGATTAAGATAAATTATTCGCTATGCAATAATAAAATTACAATCTTCAATTATGAAATGCCTATTTTGTTAATGATTATAAATAATCTACCATTTATATATTTGTTTTTTTGTTTTAGCACCTCATTTTTAATATAAAATTCTCATACTTTGCAATTATGGGTTGATAATATATACTTAAATAATTTATGATTAAATAAATTATATTAAATTTTAAAAAATATTGTTAACATAAATAAATAATAAATAACAATTGGCATAGATACAAGTTGAGTTTTCAAAATGCATGGAAACGAGCAAGCCAAATGAAGAGCAAGCCAAATGAAGAAACTTTCTTGTATTTCGGTTTTTATTTTATATATAAGATTCTTCCAATACACTGAAATCCTAAGGGAGTAAAGATAACAATTAATTGTATAAAAATTCAAATAACTTGTAGTTGTAGCTTGTCTTTCACATGCTTTTCATAGCAAAATTGAGGAGACAACAAGGCTACTCGTAGGCTAAGTTGTTGTACCTAACACAAGGAATGAGTAGCACTAAAAGAGATATTTAATGCTTTTATTATGGAAAGGTTATGGAGTAGGGGCATTTAAAAACCTTCATTCCTCAACACTCCCTCTTAAACTCAACCATGTAAGAGGATGTTATGTTTGGTTATGAGGTTTTTGAATCTCTCAATTTGCAATGGTTTTTATAATGATGCCAACAAGCTAGTCCATGGTTGGAACACACCTATTTTCAATCTCCTTTTTGGACAATTTTTCTCTAAGAAAATGCACATTTATTTTGATATATTTTGATCTCCTATGTAAAATTTGATTTGATGTTAGTGAGGTAGCACTTATGTTATCACAAAACCAAATAGGAATTTGAAGGAGTTTAATTTTAAATTATGATAATAGAGAAAATAACTAGGTTGTTTTAGTAGTATTAAGAGCCTGGGATCTATATTCAGATTCTATGATTGACATGGCCACCACTTTTGGCTTCCTTGAGCTCCAAATTACTAAGTTTCTAATAAGAAAGATCTTAAAACCACTAAGTAATCTTCTATCATCTATGTTTGTTCCCTAGTTTCAATTTGCAAACACTGTCATTTCTTTAACTAGTGTTGTAATGTAGGCCAAGATTCTTTTACACCTTAGCCAGTGTGTCTACGTTGGATATTGCATAAACTAACTTTGTTTTTTCATTAAAAATGCAATCCCAAATCTAGTTAAGGTGAAATTACAATGATCCAATATGACTCATATATAGTAAAATGTCCTTAAACTTAATTCTTTCTTCTTGAGTGAATTTGTCAAAAGTGCTCATTAGAGAAAAGTTGTCTTTTACATTTTTTCATACTTGATTTCTCAATAAGGTCTTGTATATACTTAGTTTTACTTAAATGCATCCTAGATTGATCCTTTTTAACTTCAATACTAAGGAGGTAACTAAGTGAATATGAATCTCATATTAAATTCATCAAGCCTTTAATGTTTATTTCAAGCTATGTAATGCTTTTCTAAGTTTGTAGAAATGTTTAGGCTTTAATTTTTCTCAAAAGCTTTTAATTCTTGCATATAAATTTTCTCTTATAATCTTTAGTGCAACAATCCATTGTTTAAATACTTTTGATTGTTGTATATAAAGTTTCTCTTATAGGTTTTAGAGCAACAATCCATTATTAACATTTAGTTATTTTACATCCTAACTTAGATACAAAATCATACTCAAAACTACTCTAGCAATGGAGAATTTCAAAATTGGACTAAATATTTCAGTGTAATCTACTCCTATTATTTTAAGGTATTTTTTAGCTATTAGCTTGATTTTATGTCTAGCTATTGTGTCATTTGTATTATACTTGATCTAGAAGATAAATATTTCCCATCGGTTTCAATTTAAGCTTTTAAGGCACCAATTCTCAACTATTATTATTCATTAAACTTTATATTCTAAAGTTATGGTATTCTTTTATTCTATGCTATTCATGTATTTTTTTGTTGTGTTTGATATCTTGTCATCTTCACTTTATTCCTTCTCAATTTGATAAAACTTAGGTTTAAAGATACTTGCTTTAGATCTCATGATTATAGGATGGATGTTTTTTATTACTACAACTTTATCATAGTAGGTTTTGCCATGTTGTTTATTTTCAACTTAATTTTAAGTTTAAGTTGGATGCTCATCTTGATCAAGTTTTTTGAGACTGCCAATGTGTCATGTTACGGAGGTAAGGTGAATGGTTGATTGAAGTTGCCATTTGAAAATGGAGAAGAAGCTTTTGTTGTTGTTAAATTGATTAAGGTTAGTTCCATGCTTGTTTCTTTTGAGGGAATGTAAATTACTAGAATTTGAAAGCTAAGAATAATTGAAAGACCTGTGATCTCCTAAGGTGTTGCTAATAGTAGCAAAGGACTGATATGACTTATATGAAAGTTATTTTTCATTAAAATTAACATGTTAACAATGACACTTTTCTTTAATTGCTTAGGCACTTATACCTTTGTATTTGAAGTTGTAACTTATAAAGATGCATTTTTGTATATGGTATTGAAGCTTATGTTTGTTGTGTAATCTTAAGTGAGAAAAGCATGCATAGTCAAAGATTTGAAAAAGATTTGAAAAGCTTATGTTTGTATATGGTATTAAATTCTTAACCTAGTATTCTATTGAAAATTCTTTTATAAGATAATGAATCATTAAGCACTTGAATTGGAATTTTGTTTATCAAAATTGTTATGGTTTTAAAGGCGTCCACCACAAGTTAAGAAGCAAGCCTGCTTATCTAAAGACAGTGAGGCATGTCTTTGTGATGTGCCTATACTTTCTATCAATTCTCTTATTTTGATTAGATATGTATGGGTAAAAATGTCTAAGGGTTACCCTTTGGTCTCTTAAGAAGTTTCCTAAAGGTATAAACCCAACTCCCATGTTAGATTGAAGGGTTTTGATGCTCTTTCCTATGAGTTTTTGTATTTGTCTTTTAAATTCAAAAAGGATTTGAATGGTATGTGATTCATTTTAAAGTAGAAATATTTAGCTATATTTGCTATATTCATCTACAACAGTAAAGTAATATTTAAAGTTATTTCTTGAATTCATAGGTGTTGTTCCCCAAAGATCAAAGTTAAGCAATTAAAGAGTTTGTTTAAAGTATAATTCACTACTTTTAAATGATAATCTATGATTTTCTAAAATTGATAAGAAACATAAAAATAGAGTTTGTTTTTGATCTATTTGTTTCTTTTATTCTTTGATTCATTGATTTAAGCTATTTGATCCTAATTCATTTATGCTTAAGCAAGTGATCTTGATTCTATTTTTTACTTGAAACTTAACAAACTAATATTAAAGCTTGGTAGGTAAGGATTCATAATTTCTATGAAATTCGATATTGAAAAGCTTATTGTAAAGACTAATTTTAATTTGTGGAGGTTGAAGATGCAAGTCTTGTTGGTTTGTCAAGGTCTTGATGCACTTTTGGAAAGCGAGAAGAATCTTCCACCAACAATTGGAAAAAATGAGAAGAAAGATCTACCTAAAAGGGTACATAATGTAATTATTTTGAGCTTAAGGGATTGAGTATTTTGAGAAATATTAAAGCAAATCACACTTGCTGGTTTATGGTTTAAGTATAAAATTTTGTTCATGACTAAGCCATTAGCAAATAAGTTGTATCAAGAAAGTCAATTATACAATTTTGTCATACAACCTAGCATTACAATGCAATAACACTTTAATAACTTTAACAAAATCACATCTAATCTTGAGAATATAAATATTAAGGTAGAGGATGAAGATCAAACTTTTATGCTTCAAGATCTTTAGCAAACTCTTATGAGTATTTTGTAGATACCTTGTTTGACAGAGAATCCTTGTTAATGGATTATTTAAAAACTACATTAATAATGAAGGTTTGTAGGTCAAGGATGATTATAGCAAAATAAGGGGAGGGAAACAAGCTAAAGTAGATCCAAAGTTTAAAACAAAAATGAAGGAAAAGTGTTGTCACTATAATAAAGAAGGATATTATAGAAGGGATTGTCTAGAAAGAAAGAATAAAGAAAAAGAAAAGTAAGAAAGGCCTGTAAATGCAGCAACAACTTCAAGGTCAAAGTGCATCTTAAGTGATTTAAATTCATCAAATGAAAAATATGAAAGTTCTGATGCATTGGTTATTAACTCAAGTTGCTCATTCCATACGTATCTAAATTGAAATTTATTTGAAACTTATAAAGTTTCCAAAGGGGGAAATGTTTTAATGAGAAATAATAATGCATGCACTATTTTTGAAATTAAAAATATAAAACTTAAGATGCACAAGGAAATGATTCAAACTCATTACCAAGTTAGATATGTCCTACTTTAAAAAAATATATATATATTTTTTTTATAAATGCTTGATAGTCATGAATGTAGTTTTAAGGCTGATATTAAAAATTTAAAGGTTCTTAAAGGTTCTATGGTCTTAATGAAAGGAAGAAGGATAAGTGGATTATATGTGATAATAGGATCCACTGTAGAGGATAGTGTTGTTTTGTCATTTGAAATAACACAATATAAAACTAAGCTTTGACATCTAAGACTAGGACATATGAGTTTAAAAAAAAAGGTCTTAGATAGCTTAACAAGTAGGAACTATTAGGAAATAATAAGATTGAATCACTAAATCTTTGCGAAAATTACATTTTCGGCAAAGTAACAAGGGTGAAATTTGGAAAAAAGAGAGCATAAGTCTAAGTAGACTCCATATTATATACATTTTGGCCTTTAGGGTTTAACACAAGAGCCATTCCTTAGTGGTGGTAGGTATTTCTTGTCTTTTATATATGATTTTCAAGAAAGGTGTGGATTTGCATTCTAAGCATAAAGATGAAGTTTGTAACAAGTTTAAGGAATGAAAGACTCTAGTTGAAAATTAAACAAAAAAGAAAGTAAAGAGGTTAAGAATAGAAAATATATTTGAATTCTATGATAAGGAATTTGATTAGATTTGTAGAGAAAATGACATTGCAAAATACAAAATTGTAAGATGCATACCTTAATAGAATGGTTTATCAGAAAAAATGAATAGAATCTTTCTTGATAAAACCAAATGCATGTTAATAAATTTGAAATTACCCAAAGTGTTTGGCTAAAAGTTATTAACAAAGTTTATTATCTTGTGATTAGAAGTCCAATTGCAACTCTAAGGTTCAAGAAACCAAAAGAAAAATGAAAGGGAAAGCTTGGAAATTATGAAAACTTGAAAATTTTAAGCTGCTCTACTTATGCACACATCAAGCAAGGTAAGCTTGAGCCTAGAGCTATGTGTTTATAAAATATTTAAATAAGGTCAAAAGCTACAAGATATAGTGTACAGACTATAAGCTAACCATATGCATAATTAATAGAGATGTGATCTTCGATGAAGAAGTGATGCTTCACATTGATAAGGAGCTCAATAAAGATAAGTTTGAGAGCAAACTTGAATAGCTTTATGTACATTTTGAAGTAGAAAGGCATAGTAATGATGCTAATAGTGAAGAGCCGATTAGAGGGGAAGAATAAGAACCAAAAATCCAAGCATCATAGATTTTTTTTACATCCTGAGTATCAATTAGAACAACAACAAAATTTATATTATTATAATTTGACCAAGGGTTGAAAAAGAAGATACATTAGACACTTATGTAGGTATGCACATATAAATCTTATAGATTTTGCATTAATGTCTGCAGAAGATTTAGATGCTAATGAGCTTAAATCTTATAAGGAAATCATAAGAAGTAGTATTGCAATGATGTGGTGCAAGCAATGACAAAAGAAATGAATTCACTAAGTAAAAACAAAACCTAAAAACTAGTTCCTAGACTAGATAGTAAGAAGATTGTTACATATGAATGGATTTATAAGGCTAAAGAAAATGCATTAAAATTTGATTAATGAGATTCAAATCAAAATTAGTAGCTAGAGGGTTTTCATAAAGATAGGGAATAAACTTCAAAGAAGTTTTCTCCCTAGTAGTGAAACACGTCTCTATAAGAGCTTTATTGGCTATGATTGATGTTTTAGATTTAGATTTAAATCATATGGATGCAAAAACTATCTTCTTACATGGCATATTAGATGAACAGATATTTATGGAGCAACATGAGAGTTACAAAGTATCTAATAAGGAAGATTGTGTATGCTTCCTTGAATTATGTATGACAGTAGTTGAAACTTATTAAATATTGATATTCACATATTTAATTGTCTTCAATTTTTAATGATATTTTTAAAAATCTATTACAAGTAAAAGCAATATTATTATTATTATTATTTAAGTTATATTTGGCAGTTATATTATATCTACGAAAATAAAAACATAATTACTTTAATAATAGTTTCTTGTAAAACAAAAATAAAATTATTAAATAAATACAACTAGTTATATAAATTATAGTAAGTATGAGGAATAAAATAAAGTTATAAATTAATTAAGAATAAAAAATACGAGAAATTTTATTTTATTTTTAATAAGAATGATGGCTAAAAAAATAATAACTTAAGTTATAATAAGATAATGTTGAATTAATTAACAAAAATAAACATTACATTAATAATTCTAATGTACTTTTAAATTAACTTTATCAATAATTTAAATAATATAATAATTTATTAAATATATTATATATTAAATAATTAATTGTAAAATTATTTAAAATATTTTTTTGATAAAATATACATATTATGATGACTCTATCTATTTACTATAATATGGTTCACTATAATAATTTAAGATAGTACAACGAACGTAATTTTAAATTTTTATTATTTTATTTTTAACATTCAGAATTTTAAATTTTGGATTCAAAATATTTTATTCTAGTTAAAAAAACAGAGTATTTATAATTATATTCTAAGATTTACTCTCAAATGCAATTTACTTTTTTAACCCCATCGGCTTGGTTAATACTTTTTTAATTACCAAATTTGTTTGACAATGTTTGTGACAACTCCATTCATCCCATGCGATATTCTCTGCGCGAATAAAGAAGTACTGTAAGAATAAAAGCAATAATGAGAATCAAATCGACAAATGATGTGATGTGGTTTGCTTTATTGATTCCATTGGCTTTGGGCACTCCCAAATTATTACATTAGGGAACACGTTGAAAGGCTACCATGCTGTTGACTTCAAAGCGAAATTATGGCCTCTGGTATTATGAAATTATGGTTTCATATTGATATCAGAAATGCGCTCGCGTGGAAGTTCTTTTCTGGAAGTAACTTGGCACGTGGCAGTAAAAATGATAATATTATTTTTTAATTTATAATTATTATAAAATAAAATTATTAACCGTGAACAGAGAGTGTAGTTGTCATGTCCTGATTAAAAATTAAATAAAAATATTGTCTTATTTCTTTTGTTATTGTTCCAAAATATCTTGGATATATACGTGTATAATCCCTTGAAACAATGAAAGTGGACAGCATTTATATTTCTGTTTGAGAATGAGAAAATGACACGATCAGGGTAGAGTCATCCTCTAGAATCAGACAAAAATAAACATCTGGCTAAAACTTGTGGTACAAATTTCAACGCAATGGAAAGGGGGAGAGATGCATTGTATTGTGCGTAAGGTAGGTCATTGTCAATTTTGCATCATTGTTGTCGCGGGTCTCTTCTTGTAGCTAGATAGCAACAACCAGCAAATATAACCCATATCTTTACGTTTAATTAATTAATAAACTGATTAAATGGTTTGCCTGCCGTGTATGCGGTACTGTTTTTTATTTTTTTATAAATTTTTTTAAAAAAATATTAAAATAATAATAAATAATATTTAAAATATATAATAAAAAAATTAAAATATAAATAAATAATATTTAACATAATTTAAAAGAATTTTTAAAAGAATTAAAAAAATAAAAATTTTATTGTCTAATATATTATAATAAATTTCTTAATTAAAATGTCAAAAAAAATAAAATTTACGTATTTATCTCTTACAAGATTATACACAACTATTAAATTGTAATTCTTTGTCAAATATTAATTAAATAATCAAAAAAAGAAAAATTATAATCTTTCAACCATTATAAAATTATCAAGTGATTTCAATGTATCTAGTAAGTTATATGATGAACTTGTTAAGATACTTTTCTATGTATACTAAAATTTCTTGATGATTTCATAATCACTCTGAGATCTAAATTAATTAACAAATAAAATGGTAATAATAGTTGTTTTATTACAAAGGATTAAATTAATTTATAACAAAATAGGATTATATGGTAAGATCAAATTTATTATATTTGTTATTGTAATTTTTTAAAAAGTTTTTTGGATAGTTCTCAACTATAAAAATATATATATATTATAGAAATAAAGTAGGAAAATACTTAGACATTAAACATAATAAGTTTTGCTCCCGTAAAAACTTGAAGCTCATACAAATTATCATGAAAAATGTATATGTGCATGTAAATAAAATAATAATAATAATAAAAGAAGGTGCTGTAGCAGGACAATTTTAATCAGAACTAGTATTGCTCTCGTGTATGCACTTCAGGAAAGTTCTAACAACAATATATATTTTTTTTCAACTTGTTAATATTAGTTTTTAGCAAGTATCAATTACTTCATCTGTAGTGGAAGAGCTATTAAATTGTCACAAACCTAAATTTACTTATTTTCAATGTTTATTTTGGTATTATAATGTTATTATAATATTATGATTTTTAAGTCATAATATATTTCAAAAATGAGTAGTACAACTGAAGTACGTACCGCAATCCAAAAGAAAGCAGACCATCCCAAAGGAAACACATAATAACAGTGTGAGGTTTTATGTCGCGCTTACGATGTTTTGTTATTCAACCAACCGAGCAAATTTAACCGTAAGAAGTTCAAGTTATTAGATGATGTCTTTAGCTTTTAAAATCATTCATTAATTTGGAAAGTCTAAAAGCTTAACATTTTCATGAATCTAAGATAAGACAGCGAAAGCTGTCAAGGGCATTGGATTGTTGTAAATGCCTTCCTCTCTAGGCATGCCCATTTTTGCGAGCCACACATGAATATTCCTTACGATTGAGAATTTGAATAAAACATGTTTTCTTTTCTTGCAAACGACGAAAAGAAGATTCAAAGCAATATATCATGTTCCGACTGCTAGTTGATTTAGAAACTTTGTTAGTGTTTCGATAAGACAAGATAAGGAATATTAGGAGGAGAAAAAAAACGTATAGCTTTCTCCTTTTCATTTTTGATAAGATCTCACAGTGTTTTATCAATTTAAAAATGGCAGTTTATAAATTGTAGTTATCTTGTACTTTAATTTTTTAGTTGGTATTTTTACGTAAAAATGCATTGCTCAAAATCAAACAGCTCTCTCGTGGAAATATGTCACTCTCTTCTTGGTTTGTCACTACAATTCCCCCAATCCAACATACATTCCTTAATGAATTACGCCTTTAGCTGTGGGGAAAATGCAAGAAGAGGGGATCACGTAACTTACCAACAGTGGGTTTCTTTAGTTAAAGCTTCTTCAGTAGTGAATAATGATGCAGTCAAAGTACTTAGTTAATGACACACATGAAAATATATGGAATATACGAAGCATTCTGTCTATTGGCAGTGTGCATTTATCCAATTCAAGTTCCATATATAATATATTATTTTAATGGGAATATGATTTCTGGATGAAGATAGAGAATAGAAAGTAGCATTCAAATTATAAAGTTAACTTTACCATCGATCTACCTCTGAAAATAAGCTTAAATTGATATCTAAAATACTATTATTTGATGGTAGAATTTAGGGCTTCTCTTACCAAACCAATCTTGAAAATTAACGTCAATTACTGATCACATAATCAAAAGTAAGAAAAGGTTTTGGTTAGTTGAATTGGGACGTATATAGAGAAGTGGGATTTTATTTGATGGTGACTCATAACGCCTACAACCAGTGACGTTCCCCTCGTATCATCACTGTTGCTTACTGTTTTCTTTTTAATTAATTTTCTATATAAACCCCAGACCCTCAGTTTCCTTATCCCCACTAGACCTCTAAAAACTTTGAGGTGTGTTCAATGATACGGCAATGGATCGATCATATTTGAGCTGTGTTCAATGATACGGCAATGGATCGATCGATGATCAAGCTAAATCAACAGCTGCTGTTCATATATTGATGATCGGGCACTTTGCTATTACATCAATAATGGTTATGGTTGTATTGACGGTGTCACTTTTATTGCTGCCACTGGTATTGCCACCATTGCCGCCGCCACCTTCCATGCTTCTTCTTGTTCCTGTTTTGATTATGGCCGTCCTCTTTTTCTTCGCCTTTTGCCCATCACAGGACCCCAATTTCGTATTTAGTACTTCTATTTGAAACTGAGCCTTTGTCGATCCACTTAAAATTATTACGATTCAGGAATTGAAGTACATTTTGCTTAAAGTTTATGGTAATCGCGGATGGCCTGGTAAGAAGGAGATCAATTATGCAATTAGAGAAGAGTGAAATGATATGGAAAATGTTTCTCTTGTCGTATAGATATATTCGCTGCTTGAAACTCTGCTGTATGCGAAGCAAATTCTTCCTTCTTTTATTTTTATTGCTATTGTAGATCACCATTTAGATTAGAGTTTGAAGATTACAAGCTAGCTGTTCCCTCGATTTACTAATTGCATGTTTAATAGTATCGTCGTCGTCTTCTTCCTCTTCTTGTTAATTTTATAGGTATGGCCAGAAAAATTAGTGAAAGAAAGAAGTAGGTAAAGGAATGTAACACCATCATAATGATGATATATATTCCGGATAAAAGAAAAGGAAGAAAGTCTCCATAGCAGTCGGAGATATAGTCATCGACATAGAGGCATGGTCACTTTGCGTGCAAGATTGTTTAATTTGTTTATTTATTTAAGGGTTAAGAACTTGCATAGAACATGCTTTCCTTTATTGCAACCGAAAGGAAGATTCAAAGTAAGATAATGTTTTTGAGTTCATTAATTCATTAAAATTCTCAAAACCTTTTGCCCTCTTCGTCAAATTAAACGACAATCCACCTGCTATATAGCCAACAGGATAAGCAAAAGAAAGAAAAAAGATGTTAGACTAGGTGACTTTTGAAAGTTGTAATTAACAATAAAGTTTATTGCTCACCTAGCTAGGGCTTATTCAAAATCCAAGTCTCACATTCACTCCATTATATATAGTCACATAACCTTTTCTGTCGGCATTGATCTTGTATCGTAGATACAGATTATGTTGAAAATTGTTACACTGCTATTTAATTTTAAAAGCATCAAGTACTAAATAATCAACAGTGTTTAGTAGATATTTACAACTTTGCTTCTTATTTGTACTTATTATTTAGTTATTTTTGTTCACAGTCATAATCCAACTGGAGGATTTACATTAAACTTTACTAAGTTAATTAATTTTTATCAATTAATTAAGTCAAAGTAATCATAGTGCAAAAAAAATAACAATAAAGCATATTATAGAATTTTAACTTAATTTAAATTTCCTAATCCTACGTCCATGAGACTATATCTAGAAAAAAATAATCTACTAAAAATAATAATTACAAATACTAATAGATTTAGACAAAATAAAAACTTCTTATTATATTTATCATTGTAATCTTAATATTTTTAAATGGCCTATTTAACGAGATTTCCTTACCTAAATGCATCAAACTCTGTTTAATTTAATCTAGTAAGATCCCATTACTAATTATTGTTAAACTCCCTTTAACAAGACTACTTTTAACAAGTATAGCTATTTGTTTTTATAACACTTAAAAATACTCTCTTTAAATTTATAAAACTAAATATTATAGGCTCATAATATCCATCAAGTTTTTTTCTTTTTAGCTCATAAGAATAGTATAAAATAACTTGAAAAATTGAAAGAGAAGAAAATAAGAAAAATATGCGACAACTTTCTTTTGATTTGGCATTCAATACTCTCTCTTACGTGCTGTAAAAAATAAATAACACTTATATATAGCACAAGTCTAACTTTAGTTGTGTTTGAAATTATTTCTTAAATCAAACATGAATGCACCTTTTTAAATAAAAAGAATTTTTTTTTTAAATAGAATTTTATTTGGTCAATTATTTTTTTTCTTTTATTTTCAAAATACCTAAAAAAAAATTTGTTATATAAGCATAAATAATCACATTCCCTAATAAGATTAGGAAAACTAAAATTTCTTTTATTTTGAAAATAATAAAAATACGTAATAAATAGTAGGCGCATGATAAATAGTAACTAACAACATCTAACATGACATGTTATAACATAATAGTTAAATATAATTTTTTAAAGAATATCAATAATACAAACTTTAAGATTAATCACAAACTTTAAGATTAATCATACCTATAATATATATAAAGTGATAAATAATTGTTGAGTCTCAAAAATTTTAAGTATTTATTTATTAATTCTAATAATTTGAAAAACACTCAAAGACACCTCAATCTATTAACTTTATTATTTCTTTGGATCAAACTATGAAATTAGTTGATAGATCATGTCAGTTTTTATTTATACAAATATTTGCAACAACAAATTGAGGGTATTTTTAATATTGTTAAGATTATAAAATTAATTTCAAGAAGTAAATCTCAAATGATATAAAATTAATTTGTAAAATTAACAAATTGAAGCAAATCTCAAGAAGTCAATAAATATCTACTCACAAATGATATAAAATTAATTGGCCTGAACAATCAAACAGTAAAATTTTGTTTGAAATTATAGTAATTTTTACTTCAAAAAAAACAAAGTTAAAAAGTATTGTTTATCAATACAAACTTTCAGTGGAATACATTATTGTTTTTCCACTAATATTAGGCATTTAGTTCTTTCGTTCCATAATATAAATGGCTTAAAAGCTATCACAGTGTCACAAAACCAGCCTAAGCTATTTCTTGCAAATGTCATTTACAAATTTAGCATACAAAAATAGGTTAATTATATAATTTTATATATGTAACATATATAATTTGACATTACTAACAAGAATTAGTATGTGATAAATAGTGTTGATAATGAAAACTCAACCATAGACCCAAGTCTAAGTCCAATACATTATGAAATTATTTTGTATTCAAGTAATGTTTAACAAAGTAAATCCAAAATATTTTTTTGAGACTTGAATTACAGTTCGTGGTGTAGAAGGTATGAATACGCACTTTCTATGCAATTGGACGAATAAATAGGTCTAATTGTATAAAGAGTCTTAGCTAACTCCATTAGGAAGATTAAGTTCAAAAATGAATTTTTACATAATTGGATTAGTGAAAAAGAAATGGAAGGAATATAATTATGTATAAGGTTATAAACAAAAATAAAATTCACCCAAAACTATTTAGTTTTTTTTTTTAATTTTTTTCAGTAAAAATTATAATATTTTATTTAATTACCTTTTACTATCAGTAATTAAATTTTGTTATAAATCTATTTAAATTTTTAAACTTTCTAAGTTTTTATAAGTTTATTTAATTTTTAATTTTTAAACAATAAATATTTTTATATTCATATTATGAAGAAACAAAATTTATCTTAATGCAGTCTCTTCCATGTGTGCATTTAATTTTTTAATTCTTAAACTAAAAAAATTAATTTTATTTTAATTGATAACAATATTCTCATCGCATAAGTTTGTTTAATTTCTTAATTTTTGAAATTTCAATAATAATAATATTGTTCTGATTTATTGTTAAATTAAAAAATAAATTTTAAATTATAGATCTACTTATTTTTAACATTTAATATAAAATTAAAATATTTATCGTGATTAACCGTTATAAATTGTAAAGTATTATAGTGAAATCTCTGTGTATATTTTGTAAATCTTTAACTGGAAAGCTATAAACACTATTCAAGAAAAGTTTCTCCAATCCGTGATCATCATTTTTTTTCATTTTAACCTCGTTACTTTTTAGCATGTTAAATAACTTATTCCTGTAAATACTAAATCTGAACGAAATGCATGAACGTGGAGTTCTAAATGGTTGAATAATTATAATGAATAAACAAAACGACATTGAAAGTTTCGTGCCAACTGTTTTCTGAAAATGACATGCTTACCCAAATAATGTTAAAAATTAAAATTAAAAGAAAGAAATAAGGTGGATTTTCTATTGTTGGCAAGGTCTGTACACTTATAATCAAGTCTCCCTCCATTTCCCATGTACATCTTTTGTAGTCAGGCTCTCCAGTTCTACTTGATAAAAATATTTTGGAGAAATCATTTTATTTTTCAATATAGTTTGATACTTTCCTTATATCTATCATTTAAAAAATTAATTTTTAATTTAGTAAAATATTATAAAAACAAAGATTAAACAAAGAGAGCCAATTTTAGCATTAACAATAGCAATATTGAATTGGCTCAAAACGGCTCGTCAAAGTGCAATCTAAACGTAATGGATATAGGTGGTGTCAAATTTTGACGTAAAACATGGCCTAAAACATGACACGAGGACGGATAAATATATAAAAAGTAGAATTCACAAAGTAATCAAAGAAAATAGTGTTATTAAATCAAAAATAATAATAATCGTAATTTTAGCTAATTGTCATCTTCTTCTTTTTCATGGTGTTTATTTATCTTTTTCTTCTTTGGATCACACCTTCAAGTTTTAGTTCATCAATCCAGCACTTCGGCTTCTTTCTTATATTTCTTTTCTTCTCCAAATCTACTTTGAAGTTCTTTTTCTTTTTTCTTTTTTCGTGCACCAAAAAAATACAAATACAAAACAAAAATTGTAGATTAAGACTAATTAAATCCTTAGTAAAATTCATGAACCTCTATAATTTTCTAAATATATTATAAAAATACATATACCGTTTGCTTTATTTTGTTTTGAAATAATCTTTCAAGCATTAAAATTGAGATTAACTTTTCCTTCCTCTTCTTAATAAAATTCCACATTCTTTTTTTAAATATTGTGTTAAAGATAGATATGTGAATAACTAGTTTAGACACATTAAAATCTGCTATGTCTAGAATAATCAAATTTAGTAAATCTCAATATTATTTTTAGATCTATTATTAACAATTTTAACTCATGCAATTGATAGTAGCAAAAGAACAAAGACATTTTGATATGATACCGAAGGAAAACTATATAAATAACTCTTCACAAGAATAAAACCTTTTGAATTATTACAAGAGCCACTAAAAATTTCACTAAATTGAGAAAGACTTACAACCAATGATTTGATTATAGGTATTTTTAAATCTACCTAGAGCTATCTATTCTAGCAATCTTGTTGTTTAGAACTCTAAAACTATTTTGCCTATAAAATTTATGAACAATTTCTTCAATTGATTAGAACTCCAATTACCAACACTACTCAAAATTCTAAAAGTTTTATAGTTGGATTTATAGAGAAAAAAAGTAAGAAATATCTCTTAAGAGAAAATACTAATGTAGATCTGATTCACAAAGATATGGTTTTTGTTTTAACTCAAAAGGAATAATCAATAAGGCTCTCAAGATAGATGTTCTCTTTACTTAAACTCTCAAAATCGAACTAAACAGAATCTTAAAATGTCAAAGACATTTTATATTCCTACGCGCGTTTAGGTGCGATTTAGGTGCTCATTTGGTGAGAGCTTCAAATGCCTGCCAACTCATACACTATTTGGGCACAAACTAGCATGAAGTCTCTAACCAATGTTGGCTTTGGTGCAACTTAGGCATAAAGTTGGCACCAAGTTTTTGGACTATGCTTGCTCGAACACAACTTGGGCCTAGAATTGGTACCAAGCTTCTAGTCAACATTGGCTCGAGCACAATTTAGGTTTAAAGTTGGCACGACTTTTAGATTTCTTTATTTTATTGGCTCGAGTCTGAATTAGGTTGAGAAGTGGCTTTAAACATAACAATCTATGCTAACAATTAAGAAAATATTATTTATTTTAGGCACATAGATTGTTATGGGTTTTTTCTTAGGCTTAATAATCCAAAACACGACTATTTAGTTTGGAGAACCTAAGTTATATAAGTTATAGCCTATATACAAATGTTAACGATATGAGATATAACATTCTTCTTCTCTTTAGACATAGCCTAGATACAAATGTTAACGATATGAGATATAACATTCTTCTTCTCTTTAGACCTTACATCCTCATAAGAAGGCCAAAACATACATTTCATAAAATAAAAGACATATCATAGACTAGAACATCTATACATCAGGTCACGAGTTGACTTTAATACCATATATAATAGTCTAGGTTCAATAATTGAGTAAATGTTGTTTGCTTTGGATAAATAATCTATCATAAGTTTGTTCTTAAACTTTGTATATAAAACACATATACTTAGTTAAGAGAATTTAAATTATATAAGTTATAACATAAATTTGCCCATAGCAACGTGGGATGTTGTTATAAGAAAACTAAAACACACATATGCAAAAAGAAAAAAAAAATTTCCATTTCTTGTCTAGGTTTCATGAGATAAAATTTTAGCATTATATATATATATATATATAAATTAGATTCGAAAATATATACCTATGTATGTTGATTGACTTGTCAAATTGTGAACATAGAATCAATTTTGTGTCTGTGCAGTATCCACATGATCAGGTACAAACTAAAGTGCTAGCTCTTATGTTTTTACATATGTTAGTTAGTTTTTTTTTGTGTTTTTCTTTTCTTAAAATTAAAACAAGTTAATTTTAAAAAAACCCTAAGCACAATACCAAAACACTATATATTTATAATGCTATTTTAGATTTTTTGATTTAAAAATAAACCTATTATGTTTGGACTATTCATTATAAACTCAATCTAATTAATAAAATTTGTACTAACAAATTTAATATGAATTTAATGCCTAAATATCATAAAGATTTTAGTTAAAATTAGAATTCTTTATTTGTATTAAAATTCATCTCCTGAATTTACGCTCTTATTATTTCGAATATTATTATACAACCTAATAGGTTTTTGTAACATTGACAATAATACTAAAATTTAATTTTTGTATTATAAGTAGTAAATGGTGTCTAGTAACACACCATAATTACCTAAGTAACAAAAATATTAGTGGTTTGACATTACCTTATCTGTGATTTTAGTTAAAATTAAAATTTTTCATTTATATCAAAATTTATCTCATAAATTTACGCTCCTATTGTTTTGAATATTAATATACAATTAAATAAATTTTTGTAATATTGACAATAATATTAAAATTTAATTTTTGTATTATAAGTAGTGAATGGTGTCTAGTAACATGCCATAATTACCTAAGTAACATAAATATTAGTGGTTTGACATCACCTTATCCATGATTAATGTTATTGTGTACTTTAATTCTTTTGTTCTACATATCTTATGAGAGATAAAACGTATCACCCTTATGTAATTCAATCTTCATATTTATTTGATATCTTGAGTAGACTTATTAAAAATGATATTAATATTACATATTAACTCATTAGAGTATAGTCATGCATTTTCATAGTTCTACTAAATCAAAAGGCCCAAAATATCATTCCCATTATAAAGAGAGATAAATCATATATTGATTATACGCATTCCTCTCCATGAGACATTGCATATCTGACTATTTTTTTAATAGTATACTCCATAATAGTTGATGTTTGAAAATATCAAAATATATCATTTGCAATATTAAGAACCATAATAATATTAAGTCCAAGAATCATGTACACCATTGTCACTATAAAAATTGCTTATGACGTTCATATAATAATTCATATAGTGTTATCATAGATGATCAGTCTAATAAATTAGCTTACTAACTCGTACTCGTGTGTTGACATGATATCTCGTATCATGATACTCAACTTATTGTCATTGATCACTAAACAAAATAATCTTTATATATTATTGTTACCTTATTCATAATAATATTTGACTAAAAATATTTAAAAATAGTATTTAACTAATTAAATTTACTATTTTAAGGGTATTATTATATTTATTAAATACACATATATATAATAATAAAATAATATAAAATATGATAATATCCAAAAAATATAATTAAAACTTAGGGCATATACCAACATTTGCCTTATTTTCTTTTCATTCTTAAATCAAGGTTTCATCATATCATATTGAAGATAACTAAAACACTTTGTCTTGGTCATGGAATAAGCTAACAAACTAATTTCCTAACAATCTTCTCTTTTACTATTTTGTTACATAACCTTAATATAAAAACAAAGACAATAACTAAAAGGAAATATTTTCATCAATCAACAAAACCAAAATATTGATTACAAGAGACTTAATGGAAACCAACAAAACTATATTTTCTCTGAAATGCCAATAAAATTTATTTCTTACATCACAATTTACTCACAATGCCAAGTGAAACACAAGGAAAATATAAGATTATAAAGTAGTGAAACATAAGTAAGCAGAAAAATATAACATAAGATAGCATGAAATAGAGAGAGAAAGCCATGAAACAAAAATAATAACTCATATAAGCAATCTATGGTTTATATACATCATCTTAACAAAAATCATAATATCCTTTATAATCTCCTCCTAACTATAATCTCCTATCATGAAATATACTACTCCCTATTTTTTGTCATAAAAGGACAAATTATAAGAAAAAACTATCTAAATACAAAATCTTTGTGTTAGCATTAGAACTCTTTATAGCAAGAGCAAAAGGTGCAACAAAAGTTGAAGCAATAGTTAGAGTATTAATAGTAAAAGATAAAGGAGCAATAATTGACATTGTAGAAAGAGAATCCATATGCCCTAGAACAAATAGGTGATGACAAGGCTTTAGGATGATTAAATCAAACTTGACCACATTAAAAACCTTATCACCACATCGTCATTACTTAGTCATCCAAGTGTTAATCTCACTCATTTAAGACTAAATAGCATAAATTGTAGCCTTAAGTGTACTTTAGTGAGTAAAACTTTAAAGGTAAAACTGAGCAATTCGATGTAAATTAGTAATCATGGTAACCATAAAGGTTGTTAGAAAGTCTAATGCTGCCCCAAATATGGAAGGGAAAGAATGTGTAACAAGAGAAGGAATAGTTGAGGTCTCATCAAAAGATGAAACATCTTATGTAAACCTAGAATTAGATGTTAACTAAGTAAGACTCAAGTTTAGTATCTTAAAGTCTATAAAAAGCCTAAAACACATCAAGTTTACGTCAGGTGTTAAAATAACAAAATCAATACGTTAAAGAATCCTAGTAATGATATAGGGTAATGATATATAGATTATAATATAGCAAATATATGCATGAAGATTTATAAAAAGGCACTAGAGAAGAGCATAAGGAGAGTCAACATTAAGAAAGAAGATGCTAGACAAATGGATGATGGGATGCAGGTTAGTACATATAATCCTGTTAAGGATATATAAGTCCTACAAAAAACCTATTGTAGGTAAGCTGTGACCATTGTATGCATATGGTCTAAAAAACAATATGGTAGCCATGTCAATATAAAAAAACTATTTAGTTTTCAAAAAAGGAAATTGAGGGTGAGCAACCCTTAAAATGTCGAGCTATGAATCTATTACATTGAAGGTGATATGAAAGATTGCATGCCCAAAAAAAAAAAAAAAAAGAAATTCAATGAATATCCACATCATGGATGTTAAAGTAAAACTCTTAGATGATTATCTCAAGGGGTAGTATGATGTAACATCCTTAAATTTATGTATTTTTTTGAGATCATAATATAATTATTTTATAATATATCTTGAGTTTTGGGTTGTGAAATATATAACATAATTTTTAAAATCCTGAATAGAGCCATTTTGACAAAAAATGGGTCAAAATAATGATAAAGGGCAAAACTATCATTTCAAGTGGGTGTCGATGGACTGAATGAGAGACGATTGAGTTAAAAGTTGTATTTTAGTTAAAATTGAAGAAAAATATAGGTTGAATAACTTTAAAATGGTAAGAATCGTCAGTTTGCCGAAAAATGGCAATTTTATTGAAAAAAGGTAATTTTACTAAAAATGACAAAATAGTTAATTTGCTAGAGCCACAAAGGTCATATTAAAATTTAAATTTTTAAAAATATTAGAAATATTATTAAAAGTATGTAGAAAGAAAGAGAATCAAATTTAAACAAGAATACCTTTAAAAAAGAGAAAAAAATGATCAAGATAACCAATTTTCTTCCCTAGGGTCAAAATAATTATTTCATAAGAAATTTTTGAATTCCAGGTTACTAAAATTTGATGGTCTAAAGTGAAAGAATTTGAAAATAATTTGGGTAGTTTCATAATTTTTTTAGGAGCCAAATGTAAGTTTTAAAAAATTAATGGGTAAAAGTATAATTTTTAAAAATATAAAGTTGGATAAGATTTTTTAACTTTTCAAAATTGGATGAAATCAATTTTTTCTTCTCTCTCTTCTTGTAACTTATTCTCTCCCTTTTCTTTCAAATTTCTTTTATTTTCTTGAAAAAATTAAGTAAAATCTCACAATCCGTCCAATTAAATGCGTTACTATAGAAGAAAAAATTATTCTATGCATTGAGAGTTTTAATTTAATGGTAAAAGTTCTTAATTTTATTAAATTTTAATTTATAGACTTGTTAAAAAGTGGTTTAGATGGTGATTTTATGTGTTTAAATAGTATTTTAGGCGTTTTCTTAACTTGAATTTGATGCAATTACCATCAACCTTGGATTGAGGTAAGAACGCTAAATGCTAACTTGGTAATTTGAGAATTTTATGAAATTGATGTATAATTTATGAAATTGAATGTTTGGGAAGTGGATTGGAGTACATAAAATTGTGTAAAGAGAAAAATTTTGGTTTATGCATAATAGGACATATTCGGTTACTATTTATGGAGTACTTAAATGCTTGATTTTAATGTATTTTGATATGTTTAAATGTGTATAAATATGTTTGGAAATAAATAGAATTGGTAGAAATTGGTTTGGATATGTAAAATGACAGAAAAAAAGGGCAAAATGGTCCATTTTAGATACTGTTTATTTGGTGTCAAATTATGATATTTTGATGTATTTATGTGTTAATAATTGTATTATTAATAATAAAATTGGTAGGAATTTGTTTGGATATGTAAAATAGAAGAAAAATGAGAAAGGGCAAAATAGTCTATTTTGGATACAGTTTATTTGGTGGTAAATTATGATATTTTGATGTGCTTATGTGTTAATAATTGTACTAGGAATAAACGAAATTAGTAGGAATTGATTTTGATGTGTAAATAGAAAAAAAATAAAAAAAAGTTAAATTGTCCAGTTAAGATACTATTCATTTAGTGTTGAGTGATCATTTTAGTCAAGTGGATGTGTGTTGGTTAATTGAGTATGCATGTAAATGATTGAAAATTGATTACGTGGAAAAAAAAAAATTTCATTGACAGAGAATGGGTGTGGGTTTGGAATTTAAAAATATTTTGAATAGTTAATTAAATATATGTGTGTGTGTGTGTGTGTGTGTGTATATATATATATATATATATGAATTGGTTATTATTATAATTATGAATATTATTTTTATAATTGATTTGGTGGTACATATATTGGTAGGTATTGAAATGCAGTTATAAGTATAAATTTCTTTTATATTAGGACGAAATTATAAAAATGTTGTATATGTGATTATGAGAATTTTAGTAAATTATCAAAATACCTTTCAGTAGTAGTAAAGGATAAATGGGTAATATGGGTATATAATGAATCATGAAGAGATGTATAAGTAGCAAATATTCTTGTGGTAGATTATGAAATTTTCTTATACAGCGGCGGAGCCGTTTAAGATGAAAGAGAATACTGATTTATTATTACTGTGGTGTTCTTTGAAGTATGTGGAATCCATAATCGTCATTGTCGTATCTAAAATTGTATGTGAGAAATCACAGTAGACCTTCATGGCGCCTTTGCTCATGTTGAACCCATGGTAGGAAGTGGCAATTTGCCATGGCGCTTTTAGGGGTATGCTGAACTCATGGTAGTGCTATAAGTGTACACAATTTTTACATATATTGGTGTGTAAGATGAATAATATGGTCACGATCTATAATTTTACTTAAGTATGATTGGTCAAATGAAATAAGAACATGATAGTATAAATGGAATGGATAGAGTAGAAAGCGTACAGAGGAAAGTGATACCATACTATAATTATTTATAATATCCTAATTGAACTGTTAATCATATAGTTGGGATGGGTTAATCCTAACTGGTTATTGCTGTAGTGTTAGATATATGAGATATATTGTTGTTATGATTAATTATTATTTATATGGTTAAAATATTGTGATTTATTAAATTATTTTATTGAATTTTGTATTTCTTACTGAGTAATTTTAAATTACTCACTTTGTGGTTAAAATAATTTTCAGGTATAGTTAGTAGGGTGGTAGAACTGGACAAATTCTCGGGACAATGATCTGTCACGAGAGTTAGACATACAAGATTTTTGTTGCTAAAATAATTATACTTTTGTTATAAATAATATTTTTAATAAATTGTACATGTTGTAAATAAGTATATATGTTGAATTGTAATAAATACTTACTTTGATCATAATTAAAAAGAAAATTAAAAAATTAGTATTTTTTATATACCTATTTAAAAATCATTATTTATTGTTTAAATGGGTATGAGATTCCCACACATGAACACACCAAAGATAAAATCCCACTGACGCATTTTTAGGAAAAAAGTTACCTCGAGACCTGTCAAAAAATGTAATCAAATTAACCTTATGCTCTATAAGAATGGTGTTGGAGGCAAATCTATGATGAAAGTATTCTTGAACTTTAGTGGTCAAAAATCAAGAATACTTGACTCGTGGTCTAAACATCTGACAAAGAAACACAAGTAATTATGATCATAAACAAAGAAATAAGAATTTAGAGTCTAAAAACTTTGGAAAACTACTAGATAACCAACTTTCATAACCTAACCAAAACTAAAATAACATGTATAAACTCAAACGGTTTGTTCATGAATGGAAGGAAAAATGTAAGAGCACTAAAAAACATAGCAAGCAATGGAGATGCCTTTATGCAATATAGAGTAAATAAAACTTAGGAACAATAATGTAAAATAAAATAAAATAATATTTTAATTTTAAATTTCACTTGCTTAGGCATTGAGCTAACACATGGTTGGCACGTGAGCATGCTCGCTCTCCAATATACATAAATATGCCCACAACTTCTTTACATAATTAATTTAAAACCTAAAACATGGTCTAATTGAATATAAACATGCAACAAAAACCATAAATTCCTAAACACCCTAAACTAGGTCAACAAATTGAATTTTTTTGAAATTAAAATCTAAAAAGAAGTTTAAACAACATACCTGGGCAAGTAAGCACTTGAAGACATGAAGACAGCCATGAAATGGATAAAAATGGCAAGAAAAAAAAAAGGTGAGAGCAAGTAAATATCAAAAGAAGTATGTAAGGAAAAAAGGCAATATGTTGAGAAAATGTTCCCACAAACCCTAATATAATCCTACTCACTCGAACAAGGCTCATGCACCTAGTTGGCATTAAGATTTTGCCTTAGCGACTAAACATGAAAGGATGTATCAAGTATGCCCTAGCGTTTGTGAAGCAGATAAACTCACCCAAGCGAGGATTAGGCATAAGCTTGGTGCTATGGCTCAATTTTTATTTTTATTTTCTTATAATTTAATTTTATAAAAATCACAAAATATCCAATATTTAGCATCACGTAAGTGAACACAGTACATAGTCCATAAAGTATTCTACATAAGCTCAATAATATCTCTAAACCTTAGTATGCACAAAAAATAAGCCCACATGATCCACAAACAAGCTATTGCAAGACCTAATAAAAAACAAGAAGTTTGAGGCTTAGATTATGAGCTAGATAAAGCTAAAACATAACCATAAAAGCAATACACTAATTATAACTAGCAAAAATCAAACCCAATATTTCTAAGACTCATACATCATTTTGTATTTTAATAACTTCCCCTTAATAATTTTCTCCTTTTTTTTGTATATGTACAACACAATTACTAAAATTTTTATTATTTTTTATTTTACAAAGGTATTTAAATATGTGAAAAAGTACACTAGTCAAGGTTAATTCAGTTAGCTTATCCTAATGAATTGCCTTATAATTGCTTTCTACTTATCATACGTTAAATTATATGGTTTTTTTTGTTTGGTCAATTCACAACTTGTCTATATTACATAAGCACAAATTAAATGCACAAATAGAGGATAAAAAAAAAAAAAAAACACACATCAACAAGATGCTTTGAGAACATGAATAAAAGGGGTCTACTTTTAGTGAACACTTTACATAAGTGAACAAAAATATCTCAATCAAGAACAACAAACTAGAAAAGGAAATAAATGGAAACACACATGAAAATAATATGTAAACATATACACATGCATGCACAAAATGAACACACATGATAAGGACTCAAGGGGTTACATTTACTCTAAAAGTTTTCCTAAGTGACTTAAATTGAACTGCACTTAGAGGATTGGTGAATAAGTTAGCTAGTATATTATTAGTAAGCATATATTATAGGACCACTATTTTATACTCAATAAGATCGCAAATGAAATGATGCGTAATACCTATATCTTTTATGCAAGAATAAAGAACAAGATTGTTGGATATGTCAATTACATTCGTATTATCATAATAGATAGACGTTATCACTTATGGTATATAATAATTATCCAACACTGCTTCATCCAAAGCAGTTGAGAGAAACAATTTCTTGCAACAATATATTTTGCTTTAGTAATGGAAAGCAAAATTAAAATTTGATTTTTACTCATTCGCGAAACCAAATTGGTACTAATGTAAAAACAACCACTAGATATACTTATTCTATTATCAGCATTGCTTATCAAATTTACAGTAGAGTTTCTAGCAAGATCAGTAGATGAATTTATAGTATACTAGATACCATGATCAATAGTCCATTAACATATCATATGATCTGTTTAACAATGCTAAGATGAGATTCTTTAAGACATGATTGAAATCTAGCATATAACTTAGCACTAACGAGATGCCCAACCTATTAATAGTAAGAAAAAGTAAACTATCTATCATACTTTTTTAAGGAGTTGAATTAACATCCTTACTAGAAGAATCATTATACAACTTGATATTAATACTAACAGGTATCCTAATAAGTTTCGTACTGTCTAACCCATACCTTTTTACTAATTCTTTTCATATTTAGATTAAAATTATAAGAGAAGAAGGCTACTAGCAAAGGTGGAGAAGTGCTCCACTTTTGTGGATTGATTGAGCTACATGTACTAATTCTCATCAAGATTGAGTTGGTGGAATATAAATATCCTATCTTTGAATTGCTTAATTTGCAAGCTTAGAAAGAAGATTAATTTACCTACCATACTTAATTCAAATTCTTGTTTTATGATATTAGCAAATTCAAGTGCAAAAGGCTCAGTAAGAGAATAAAATACTATGTTATCAACATATATGTAAGCTACATTAATGCTATCATCTACCTATCTAGTGAACAAAGTCGATTAATACCTCCATGAGTAAATTCATGATTCTTAAAACACATGATTAGTTTATTATACCATTTTCTAAGTGCTTGTTTTAATCGATATAAAGTCTTTTTAAGCTTATACATATGGTCATAAAATGTGAAATCTACAAACCCTTTCGATTGTTTAAGATAACCACTTCTTATAGGTTACCATTTAAGAAAGCACTCTTACTATCCATTTAGTACAATTTAAAGTTCAAGTTACATATTATAACTAACAAAATTCTAATAGATTCAAGTCCAATAACAAATGCAAATGTTTCATAAATGTTTACTCCTTTCTACTTAGTGTAATTTTGTGCTACTTGTCTAGATTTATTCCTAACAGCCATGCCATTTTCATTAGATTTGTTCTTGAAAATTCACTTAATACCTATGACATTAAAATTATCTAATTTAGGCACTAAGTACCACACATCATTCCTAGTCAACTAATTTAATTCATCATGCATGGCATTTACTCAAAACTTATCTAAAAAATTTACTACTTTTAGTAAAGTATTCTAAGAAATTTTCCACATCACTCTTCTCCTCAATTTTTTCTAGATTTTTCCTTATCTTCAAAATTAAAAATTTCTTGCCAAATACTTAAAAGTATTTAACAATATATTTCTTACCTTTCTAAAACTCATAAACAGTCTTATCAATCACAAGTTTAAGTTAAATTTTATTAACTATGTGACATATAGTATTCGTAGCTTTTTTTTAAAAAAAATAAGGGGCAATATCTTGTTATGAATCATCACATGAGTCATTTCTTACATAATTCGATTATTTCTCTCAACAATCATATTTTGTTGAAAAGTGATTAATGCAAAAAATTCATGCTTAACTCTTTCATCATTACAATAAGTTTTCAAAACTAAAATTTCTAGATTTCCTATCATGGTTACTTCTAATTCTTGTAATCCTACACTTTTTTTCATTTTGAAGTTTTTTAAACTAGTTTAAGGCTTGTTCAAAAGCTTTAAATTCCTCTCTTAAAAGTTCTACTTATGTATACCTAGAGAAATCATCAACTATCATCAGGACATATTTCTTCCTACCAGGACTATTGATCCTGGTTGATCCTATTAAATTTATATGTAAAAACTCTAGAAGTCACTTTGTTTTCATACTATGAGTTTTTCCATGATTCTTTTTATTTTGTTTGCTAACTTGACATGAACCACAAACAATGTCCTATTTTAAGAGTTTAGGCAAATCTTTTACTAGATTTTTCCTATATACTTTCAACAACTCATAATTTACATGATCTAGCCTCTCATGCCACAACTTGGTTACATCTACTTTGACTCTATTATATTTAAGAAAAGAGGTCGAGGTAATTCCATAATAGTTATTAGACGTTCTCCTCACTTCCATTATCCACTGCCCCTTAGAATAATAAATTATGTATATGTCTTTTGCAAATTTAACAACTACATTTACATCACAAAACTGAATAATACTTAAGAGATTAGACTTCAGTCCTTTTACAAATAAAATATTTTCTAGCATAAGCATACCTACTAACTCCATTTTACTTCTATCTAAAATAGAATTTTGACTTCTATTACTAAAGGTAATAGTGCTAGCAGTACACTCTTTAAAAGATGAGAAAAGAACCTTATTTATCTCCAAAATATGTCTAAAGAACCACTATTTAAATATCACACAACATTGTTCCTAACCTTAAAAGCTACATGAATAACATAACTTTTATTTTTTAGACTTCTCACAAACTAACTTTTGATGATCATTTTAGTTAGAGATGTAAGCTTTCGCTTACCATTTTGATTTGATTAGCTAACTCTACAACTTGATCAGTAGGGATAGAAATTTTACCTACAAACTTGTTAGTATTCGATCCTTATAAGACGGATTTAGCATACCTCTTAACAAGTTTGGAAAAAAAAATTTATAGCAAGTTTGAGACGGTTACAAGTGCAAATAAATATTTACAGATATCCCAATGGGTATTTATAAATATTTAATTTTTTTATTTTTTATAGCAATTTTAATTTAAATTAATTAATTTTTTTTAATGATCAGCTTCAAATTATATAATAAAAATTAAAAATTGTATGTATTTGAATGATAAGGATGTTATTGATGCAGATTTATTCTACATTAATTTATATATTATTATCCACCATTGTAGAAATCATGCTAGGAGGGTGCTAGCACAATTGAGTAAAATGAAGATATGAACCAGGTAACCATTATTTTGGACTTATGAGTTTATAAACTTTTATTTTGAATTTTTAATATTTTATATATAAATTTGTAAAATAATTATGTATTTTTTAAACAGTTGTGATAAATTTTATTTTATATTGAATGTAAATGATATTTTATGTGAGTGATGTATTTTATTTTAAATTAATATTAAAAATTTATAGTTTTAATTAAATAATGTATAAGTTTAAGTTTAATATTTAATAGATATAAAAAAAATTTGCTAAATATTTAGGAATATTTGTATTGGTTTGATAATATTAAATATTCATAACAAGTTTGGTAATAAAATGTTAAATTCACTACAAATTTGGTATAGATATAGTATTGAATTTTTTTAGTAAATGCATATGCGAGTTTAAAGGTATCCATCTCAAACTTGTCCCCTGCCATTACTATTGATAAGCTAGGCTATCTTGACCAATCTTATTTTTTGGGTTATTTGAGACTCTCTTATTCCTTTTATACATAACAATTTAGTCTAATATGTTATTTCTTGCCACACTCATAACTAATAGCTATAAATCTAACTGAAGGATTGCCTCTATGTGTTTTCCCTTTTCTCTTTACCATAGAGGCTAGATGAACTATTTCATTCTTCCTTTTAAGTATTGTTTTTTCATCCCTTAAACTATTTACTAATTTCTCTTACTCTTTTAATCTAACTAAGATTTCCTCTTTCTTTAACCCATCCTCATTAAGCTACTTTAGGATTGCTTTATTGACTTTTTTAAGTTTTACACTATCCTTATATAACTTGTCAAAGGCATCATTAAGGTCTTCCTCATCATTGGACTTGTCTTCATGCAAATAGACTCAAGTTCATAAAGGAAAAAAATGTTGTAAAATTATTAGTCTAATCGACTGAAGACTTGTCACTTTTATCTTTACATGACTCATCATTACTTAAAGAAGCATTTATTGCCTTTTTTTTTTCTCCCTTCAAGTGGCTTGTACGCTTAGTTTTAATGTGAGCAAAACCTTTCCACTCATGACATTAAACAAATTAAGATGGTTTTTTAACCTTCTTGGATCCTCTAGTGAGATTTTTACCTTTTCTGAGGGCATTTTGACTGTTGCTAGGTAAATCCTTTTTAGCTCTAAAGAATTTCTTGAATTCTTAACAAACAATGCCATCTTTTCTCAATCTTTTTCATTGATTTGAGTGCCAATGACTTATATTCTTTCTTTTATAGCTATGACCTTAAACATAATTTCTTAAGAAGACTTTTAAGAACTTTTCTAACCACAAGAATTTAAAGAAATCTCTCACCTAGATTGAACTAGAGTTTATTAAATCATTTAGTTTGGCATAGAAATCATCAAAAATTTCATCATCTTTCATTTTGATTTCCTTAACTCTAGGAGTCAAAATTTGAAATTTAAAATTTTTAGCAATCTCAGATCCCTCATGGGTGCTTTCAATAATATCTTAAGCATTTTAGCAACCTCACATGGATATTCTTTCAAACTCATCATGATAAACAACAATAAAAATTGCATTTATAGCATAACTATTCTAGTTAGACTCGACCCAAGCGTGACTTGGCCTGAAGTTGGTACGACTTCCAAATTTCTTCATTTTGTTGGCTCGAGCATGAATAAAGTCAAAGAATGACACCAAGTCTCTATCTCATCTTCTTTGCATTCTTAAATCAAGGTTTCATCATGTTACATTAAACACAACTAAAACACTTTGTTTTGGTTAAGAAATAAGCCAATAAACTAATTTTCCAGCAATATATATTTTTTATTGAAATGTACCTATCTATTATTTTTTTTTAAATAGATGGTGATTTTAAATGTGTGGTACTTAAGTCAATCTAGTCATTTGCCACCTTTAGTAATTATCTAATTACATTTATGGCGTCATTTTAGTTGTGAAGTAGGTTGATTGTGATCTAGGTCATAAAGTAAGGGTAAGATAATTTAGACATAAGAATTTAAATATATATTTTTTATTTAATTTAGATTACATTTAATTTTATTGTTTAAGTAAACTTTAGTTTACTACTTTCTAATTTTAGGTGAGTTTTAATCTTCATTTATTACAATTTGTTTTTAAGTTAGGATTAAAATGGTAGTATTAATAGGCTTGTTATTTATTAGTTAAAACAATCATTTTTTTTTAGTTTAATCCATAATAGTTTATCTCTATTGCAAAAATGACAATTCTCTTTCTCTCGAGTTATTTCTTCTCGTGGATTCAAGATGTATTTATGAAGAAGAAAATAAGAAAATACATATTATGTGTTGTTTTTGTTTCTAAAAATTTTATAATTAGTATCTTATTAGGTATCTTTTAAGTTTCTACTTTAGTAGTAAATATTATTATTTCTTTTTAGTGTTTTAGTTTACTCAAAAAATAAGTTTACCCTATTATAGTAGCATGGTCATTTTAATTGTTAAACAATTCTATATAGCAATAAAAATCAAAGTTTCTTATGAGATTATTTTTTCATGAATATGAGTGTTCATTTTTTCTTGTTTTCACTAATCAATTGGAATCATAACAAACTTTGCTTATCCCTTATGGCTTGTAATGATTCAGGGAGCAATCACCCTTTTGATGATGACTAATATGTGCAACCACTGTGATGGAAGGTATTCATAAAATAACTAAAGAAGTCAGCAAGGCAATTGCTTAGGAGGTACTTTAACTACTTAGTAAAGATTTTATAGATCTTAATCGTAAGTTGGAAAGAATCTTATCTTATAGTTCGGAAATTAAGAATTAGGGATATTGATAACAATTGTAGGAAAAAAGAGAGGATCTTTGCCCATAGTTTAGGACAAGTGACACACCAACCTAATAAAGGTAATTTTAAATATGAAAGAAATGACAACTCAAAGGATGATATATTTAAAAGATAGATGGAAAATGGTGATTCTTCTCAAAATGAGTATATTGATATGAAAATGTTAAGATCATAATATTTATTGAGTTGGCTACATATGGTTGATATGATTTTGTCTGTTCAAATTCAAAGGAAAAAATTGTCCTTGAATATGATTCAACAAAGTAGAAAAAGTGTATTGAAACTTTAATTTAGGGAAACTTAGGGAAAGTCAAAAAAAAGTTTGATGATCGTTTATTGTTAAAAGATCAATTTATATAGAGTTTTACAAACAAGGCCAATGAAAAGAAAAAATAGCATTATTTTTGTATTTTAAGGAAGAATAAAGGCAGAGGATATGAATTTTATTCCCCCAATGTTTTAATGCCTCACTACAAGCTTTATTAGCCTAATATCTTTGTTAAATAGGGGGGTTATGGCGAGCGGGGGGGTTGGGGGGGTTTAAGACAAAACAAGAAAAAAGAAATTATGAGTAGCCTTTTATTTTTACTTATTCACTTGGAGTCTTATTATGTGTGTTTTAAGTATTTATTTTATTAATAAGGTAGGATTTCTTTTCCATGTTTTAGTATACATCAAGAATACATTTCTATTAAAGACATTTTAACTCTTAAATAATTATATTTATCAATAAAAATTGAACTTTTTCTATGGATTATTTTGTCATGTATTCAATTACCACTCATGAATACAAGAGTTCAATTCGTTCTTGATGCATTATTATTTGTGCCAAATAGCTAAGGACAATGTGCCAAACATTGTTCTTTATACTCTACTACATAATCCAGAAGACCTTTGGGAAGATTTGTATATATTTTTCTTTTTAAGATTTCCACGAACTTAACAAGGAGTAGATTCTATCTTTAAAATTATTGATTGATTTCTAAAATGACAGTTTATATTTTGTGAGTCGTATTACCATGTTTGATTTAGAGGAGTTATTTTTTTGCATATGTTACTAAAAACTATAGTGTTTGATTTTGATAGAAAATTTGTTAGTTATTTTTGGCATTCTTTGTCTAAGAGACTTGATACATCATTACAATATAGTAGTGATTATCATCTTTAAATAGATGGATAGTCTAAAGTTGTCAAATGTTCCTTAGACAATATCTTATGAAACTTGACTTTAGAAAATCCATAACATAATCACTCTAGAAAGTTCATAAAACTTGATTCATTTCAGTGAATATTACCACGTTTAATTAATTTAAACAATTAACTAAAATATCACATCACAAAGCAAGTAGTAAATAAAGAAGACAAAAATTTTAACATGATTCAAATTTTCCAATCCCACATCAGGTTGTGCCTAGAGAAAAAAAATCTACTAAAAAATAAATGTGTACAAATATCAATAGGCTTATACAAAACAAAGATTCTCTTTTATTATTGTCGCTGTAGTATTGAATTTTTAGTAATGGTCTTGTTTAGTAAGATTCTTTTGTCTTAACACATCAAAATCTCTTTGAAAAATTAGGAAGATCTTCTCATTTGATGTTGTTAGACTTCTTTCAATTATCAAAAATTTTTCTTCCAAAGAATATCTTATTCATTTCCTGAAGAACAATATTAAAAACATCTTCACAACACTTAAGAGAACTAATCTTTAAGTTTATTATAATAAAAATTACAAACTCATAATTTTTACCAAGTTATTTTGACTTTAAAACATAGAAAAAACATAAACAACTTGAAACACAAGAAAGAAAATAAAAGTCACATAAGGCTCTCTATTTTGGTGTGAATGAAAGGTTTAAAAAAGTATTTGTTTTCTAAACCTAAAAGGAATATATTTTTTTAAATAAGAATAAGTCTTTCGTAACTAAAATTGTTGTTTTTGCAATAATTTTTCTTTTTTTTTTGAGTTATAGATTATTAATAAAAATTTCCTAGATAAGCTTGAAATCCATACTTAAGTAAAATAACAAGAAAACTTAAAATCCCTACACATGAAGAATAGAATTTGTTACAGTAGAAATGCACAGCAAAATTATATTTACAGAATAATGTTAACCCATATGATCTTTGTAAACAATAATAGCAACCATACCTTATCTAAGTGTGCCTTATCTTAGGTAAAACTTGCTTATAACAATATGCCTAATTGGTAAACTGGAAAATCACCTTTTGAGATTGTCTAACCCCCTATATATACATTGGATCTAGTCTGTTTATCCAAACTCCTTGGGATGAACATAATTATTGAAATATGATAAATAAATTAACCATTTTTGTTCAACAAGGAAGAAGCAAAGAAGAAAAAAATTGAAGAAAGGTTAATATCTAGTAAAATCCACAAATTTAAATTAATTATAACAAGTATCAATTGCACACTTGCACATTATTGACTATTTCTATTAAGGTCCTCAAAAAAGAACATAGCACAACAATAGCCATGAGAAAAAGTTAATAATTATGTTTGGCCCAAAATTTTTTAAACAAGTCCATCAATTAAAATTTTTTAGAATTTATAAGTTTTTTACAAAATTTTCCAAACTTTTGCTTAATTCAAGATGTGAGACAAAAGAAAATAAAATTATAGTGTGGCTCAAATTAGAAAATTAAATCAATTAACTCTAAAATTCACAAAAAAATTAAACAAACAAAATTAAAAATTTAGACTTCAAGTGATGAACGTTTCATATCAATATGATTTTCTAAATTTTTGCCCTATTCAAAATGCATAAATAAGAAACAGTAGAACTAATGAGAATCAACATCAAACACACAATAATTTTTTTTTTTTTTACGTACCAATTGAATATATTACAAAGGTAAGCGAAGAAGCATAACTTATTTGAAATATATTTTGTTAACATTTTAATTAAATTTTTTAGTGTATTTACGGATGTCATATAGACATATATTTTAATTAATTACTTTTTTCTAGTTATTTTAGAACTTTTATTCTTAATTATGTTATATTAAATTTTTTTTCTTACTTGTTTTAGATTAGAATTTTTAATTATAAATTATTTAGAATTTTAATTGTAAGCCTTATGTAAAGGGATTTGAAACAACATTGTAATTAAAGAGAAATTAGATTTGATTCAATTAAAGTTATAAAAATTACTCTTCTCTTTAGTTCTTTAGAGAACTTTATGAACTTATTAAAAGATCGATCGTATAGCATTCAAATTTCTTTCTTATATTTTTGGCTCATGGTTGGTGAATCATTAGTTAAGATCTTTACTATTGGTTCTTAGTTCCTTTAGTCATTGGGTTAGAGTTTTTTAATCGAAATTTTAGCTTTCTTAGGGCTTAAATTCCAATTCAATTTGTTAGATTTAAGATTGATATTCTTGGGATTTGCATCAAGAACTCCAATACTTTGCACCATAACATCAAATAAATACATATCTTAGACATAAATGTATGTGTGAAAAGATTTAAACAGTGCGCATATGATTTGCAATACAAATTTATTTCTTGCTATCACTTTCTCTCTTTTTATATTCATTTATTTGTTTTCTTTTTAATAACTAGTAGCTTTCATACTATCATTGAGGGCAATCCTATTCTTATAGTAGATCTTCCTTTGTGTGTTTAGGGTATAAAAGCACAAATTACTCATAGACTAGCACAATAATATAGGTTACTTTTTCTGAATATAAAGCATTCACAAAATTAGATATTTAAGATAAGAATCTTGACGAACAGTCATGGCTTACATTAATATTTTTCTTAAAATTATATCAATCTCAAAAAATAATTTTGAACTAAGCAATCAATCACGAAAGTGTATTAAAAATACCAACTCAAGGTTTGTCTATTTTAAGTTATGGTACATACTGTTTAAGCTCAAATAATGAATGTAACACCCCCTTCCTTTCATTTCTATTCATGTGGCATATAGTGCCTTGAAATTGTTAAAATGGTAAAAATCAACACTTTCTTAAAGTGAAGCGAAATTTTCATTTGTCTAAAAAGTTTATGGAAAGTAATTACATAAATAGTAACAACTAAAATAGTATTATTTTTTTTTCTTCTTTAAAGAATTATTATGCATTTTAATAAAAATAATATTATAGAGTACACAGAAAGAAATTTACATAACAATGGCCTAAACCTTAGATATATTATACCCCGTTAGAAATTCTTTACCTCAATCGCACTTTTCAGAACTGCTACTGCTATATCGTAATCACCTGAAAAATAATAATCCCACAAAGGGGTGAGCACACCACATTACTCAATAAGATAATACAATACTTAAATAAAGGAAAGAGCATGTTACCTGAATCTCTACTTATTTTGGCCATTTCATACAATTCCACACACATAGGTAAATGCATGTCCATATATCAATGTACATATACAAACAAGCCTATGCTCAATAATGTACACAAAAAATCATGTCATATCATCCAGAACTCTAAGCACTATCTCAGCTATGAATTCTATATAAATAATCTCAACCAGATTAATACTCCTCATAATATACCATACACAGGCTATGCAGTCTCAAACAATATATTTTCTAAATGAATAGTTTCATCATCTGTGTTCGTTTAAATCCTATTTCTATTCTTATCAACGGACACCTACATGACCATATAAAATTAATACATGGTTATTTGTATAGATAACAACTAAATATTGCAGCCACATAAAGAGAAACTGATTAGAAACCGGTGTAACAACACAATATCAATTACACACTCGGCCCGAGATAACCAAAATATCCTAGGCACGCAATCAATACCCACATAGGCTATAAATATTTCAAACATCTAAATATATATACAAATAAGGGTATTAGTAAAAATGATAACACTTCTTCTGTATGTTATTTCCACTCTTGAAAGGTTAGTGGTAGTAATTTATTGCATTTACAAGTAATCGATTATACTTAAAGACGTCATGGATCATGGTTGTTACTCTAGGCCACTGGCCATTTGGAGTACAGCTGTGATTCCACCTACCCTTCAGGGTACCACAGTCTTAACATCATATCTCAATTAGAAACTGGCTTACAAGTCTAGCTGAGTGAGATGGAACATACATATCCGATCCACATATTACAATTATCTTAATACTGGTTCATTACCAGTCTATTTTATCATACATTCATATTATCTCCTTATTCTTACTATATCAAGACAACCTGATCGTTGTACTATAATCACAAATACACGTCCACCATTCTTTATCCCATACTAGGGATTCTTTCCCCTACATAAACCTTGACTATACCACTATAAAGACACATATCAATCTAATCCTAGTCGTCTGTTAAGGTACATTGGTAATGACAAATGTAAACTCATAACATAGCTTCTATATCATCATATCCTTACTGTACACTCCACCACACGTATAAACGTGTAGACTAATATATTGAATGACCTGTAATACACTAAGTGTGCCTTTTCAACAATATCCTCAAGCATCTCACATGACCTTTAATCTATTATGGACTCACGCATATTCTTTTCGTTTCACAAGCATACCGGTGGGTTAGACCTGATTCTATATACTTGAAGTGAGGTAGCCTATATATTGCCTAACACATTATCTTATTTAAATATTAATTTTCCTTTTTCAAGCTGATGCTAGCTCTCTTTTTCTATAAGGTTAAGTTTTCTCTTAAAGAATTGAAACTTGTCAAGGTGTAATCAGACTTAACCATTTCTACAATTGACAATCGTAACAAAAATTTGATTATGACTGCAATTAAAGATAATCCTAAATCCTCTTATACATATGAAAACCAGAATACAAAGGGAGGTCATAAATGGCTGTATGAATAGTATTTCTTATAGAAATTCAGCAAAAATTTGCCTATACATATGAGCTGCTCTACCTGCACAAGAAAATCAGGACAGTCCCAATACCAAATAAAACACAACGTGTTACTGTCTCATCGCTATTCACACAAACACAAGCAACTCTTAATAGATAGAGGTATTCTACCGTACAATTTGAATATAATAGGCACACGAATTCATTTACTTACAGATCGGTCATAATTAAGTAAATTATGGATCGTGGTCATGATATCCACCGTACACTTCAATATATGTATGCAATGGTCATTCGCCCGCACCGGGTTCCTCAGACCAACAGGATAAATAATTCTACCATGGGTTGCACGTACCGAAGGACGCCATGGAGAACAGTCGCTTTCTACCATGGGTTCAACATACCCGTCGCGCACCATGGTTTTTATTATCATTTTTCCATTGCTATGGGTTCAACATACCCCGAAGGGTACAACAGTCTTATTATCAATCTGGAGCTGCTGTGGGTTCAATATACCCCGAAGGGTACCGCAGTCTTATTATAATGATACTACTCCGTCCTGTGCGGCTTTACTAGTATAACAGAAAAACTACCGATCCATAATTATCCTAATTATACCAATTATCCATACAGATTTATTCTTAGTCGACTTAATCATGACAAAATGATCATTTTGCCTAGATTAATTAAAAGGCACGTTTATAATTTCATAATAGACAATATAATTACCTATAAACACATTTATTAGCCCTTATCTTCTACAAAGATTTCGTACGTATGGATTGTAGTACTAAGTCATGAAAATATATTCCACTCTGGCATATAAATATACCATAAAACAATCAAGATAAAACACAAAAATATATTACAATCCAAACACATGGATACACTATATCACTATTATTACAAATTCACCGAAACCTATTTTAATTGGTTATCATATATTGCGTCATTACACTCAATCCCAACATGTCATCACAAGTTAAACTATACTAATTACTTTACTACGGCACAATAATTATAACATACTAACGTATACACATATGTCCATTCGGATAGCATTGTAAAACATTAAGTGCAACATCTATTCAATCATTCAATCACAAGGGCAAAATTACGTGTATATATATATATATATATGTAACACCCCCTTCCTTTCATTTCTATTCATGTGGCATATAGTACATTGAAATTATCGAAAAGACAAAAATCAACGCTTTCTTATAGTGAAGCGAAATTTTTAATTATTCAAAAGAGTTTATAAAAAGTAACCACATAAATAGTAACAGCTAAAATAGTATTTTTTTTTTCTAAAGAATTGTTATGCATTTTAATGAAATTAATACTTCAGAGTACACAGAAATAAAATTACATAACAATGGCCTAAACCTTAGATATACTATGCCCCGTCCGAAAATCTTTGCCTCAACTGCACTTTCCGAAACCGCTACCGCTATGCCGTATTCACCTGAAAATAATAATCCCACAAAGGGGTGAGCACACCACATGGCTCAGTAAGATAATACAATACTTAAATAAAGGAATGAGCATGTTACCTGAATCCCTACTTATTTTGGCCATTTCACACAATTCCACACATACCAGTATATGCATGTCCACATTTCAATGTACATGTTCCAACAAGCATATGCTCAATAATGTACACAAGATATTATATCATCTCCTCTAGAACTCTAAGCACTATATCATCAATGAATTTTGTATAAATATCTCAATCAGTGTGACACTCCTCATGATATACCATATACAGATAATGCAATCTCAATCAATATATTTTCTAAATGAATCACGTTATCACCTGTGTCCGTTTAAGTTCTTTTTCTATTCTTATCAACGAACACCTACATGATCATATAAAATCATTACATAGTTATTCGTATAAATAACGGCTAATGACGCGGCCCTATACAGAGAAACTACTTAGAAGCCGGTATAACCACACAATATCAATCACACACTCGGCCCGAGATAGCCAAAATACCCTAGGCACACAATCAATACCCACATAGGATACAAATATTTCAAACACTTAAATATCGATACATCTAAGGGTATTTGTAAAATAACAACACTGTTTCTGTATGCCATTTCCACTCCCGGAAGGTTGGTGATAGAAATTTTATTGCGTTTACAAGTGATCGATTATACTTATAAACATTATGGATCATGGTTGTTACTCTAAGCCACTGGGCCATTTGGAGGACAGCTGTGGATTCCACCTACCCCTCAGGGTACCACAGTCTTAACGTCACACCTCCATTAGAAACTGGCTTACAAGCCCAACTGAGGGAGATGGAACATACATATCCGATCCACGTATCACAATTATCTCAATACTGGTTCATTACCAGTCTATGTTATCATACATTCATATTATCTCTTTATTTTTACTGAAGCAAGACAACCTGACAGTTATACTATAATTACAAATACATGTCTTTCATTCTTTATCCCATACTAGGGATTCTTTCACCTACATTAAATATTAACTATACTATTCTAAAGACATATACCAATCTAATCCTAGTTGTTCATTAAAGTATACCGACAATAACAATGTAAACTCATAACATAGTTCCTGCACTATCATATTCTTACTGTATTCTCAACCCTACGA